>NIJG01000055.1:2657023-2716013 GCA_002201625.1 Euglossa dilemma | reverse complement strand
TTTAATAATCAACTAATCGTAATTATTTATCAAACATCTTGCAAAGTTAATTGTACCGCGCACGTGTATATACAAATCATAGGAAGTTTGCGATTTGTACAGTTTCGGACGATCAGCCAACGATCTTGGTGTCGCTTTTGTTGAAAAATAAATCGTAAGGCAAGGGGTTAACCCCTTAACATACAATGACGAGTTAGACTCGTCATTTATTTCAAGGCCCTTCGTTGATTTTGGTAAGTATTTCTCTACATTGTATGTCAAGAGATAAGTTTTATGAATTAATCTTATGAATAAAAATTCAATATTTAAAAAAAATATACATTCCTTTTCAGCTTTCATTCAGATGGAATTCAACTTAGCGAAATAAAAGAATATTTTTAAATCGCGATAAGTGTACTTAATTTGTATGTCTAGGGGTAGTTACCAATTTGCATCCACGTTCTGAAGAGTATCTTTCCAAATTTCAAAAATTAATTATAATATTATTATAATTCCAAAAATTATACATAGTCTAGAATAAAATCATCTTATACGACGTTGTAACGTAAATACTTTTATCGCAGGTAATTGCACGGTAAATAAATTTCAAATAGATAAGTAACAATTATCGAGCGCGGATTATTCCTGTGAATATTCAAATACGTTAGCAT
The DNA here is from genome assembly GCA_002201625.1 of Euglossa dilemma. Lineage (NCBI taxonomy): Eukaryota > Metazoa > Arthropoda > Insecta > Hymenoptera > Apidae > Euglossa > Euglossa dilemma. The sequence continues at coordinate 2,715,363 of NIJG01000055.1, read as the reverse complement.
CACTCGTAATCACGCGTGACTCTCTTGACGAAAGTACGAAGTTGGAGATTCCGGCAGGTTGTTCGTCCTCGGGTTGTAAAAGCTCGGATGATCTTCCGGCGTTTGGAGAACGCGATAAGCGCACCTCTGTTGGTTTTCCGATACGCGTTCCTCGAGATAGTCGAGGGATGTGTATTTCAATGCGACCAAGGGTTCAGGTTAGCGTCGAAGACGCAAGGGTTCAGAAAAGAATATAACTGAGAGAATAATTTTCCGTAAGTTCTATAGCTCTAGCACGATCGTCGATTTCTTAAATAAAACTCGTCGATTTGATGATTTGCAAAGCACCTAGTTTGCGAATAAATAAATTTCAAGAAAGAACATCGCGGGGATGTGTATTTCAATGCAACCAGGGGATCAGGTTAGGGTCGAAGACGCAAGGGTTCAGAAAAGAATATAACGGAGAGAATAATCTTCCGTAAGTCCTATAGCTCTAGAAACATCGTCGATTTTCTGAATAAAACTCATCGATCCGATGATTCACGAAGTACCTGCTTTGCGAATAAATAAATTTGAAGGAAGAAACATCACGCGGATGTGTATTTCAATGCGACCAGAGGATCAGGTTAGCGACAAAGACGTAAAGTTTCTGAAGAGAATATAACGGTGAAAATAATCTTCCATAAGTCTTATAGTTCTAGCAAGATCGTCGTTTTTTTAAATAAAACTTGTCGATTTGATGATTTGCAAAGTACCTGTTTTGCGAATAAATAATTTTCAGGAATGAAACATTACGGGAATGTGTATTTCAATGCAACCAGGGGATCAGGTTAGGGTCGAAGACGTGAGGTTCCTGAAGAGAATATAATTGAGAAAATATTCTTCTGTAAGTCCTACAGCTTTAGAAACATCGTCGATTTTGTGAATAAAACTCATCGATCCGATGATTCGCGAAGTACTTGCTTTGTGAATAAATAAATTTAAAAAAAGAAACATCGCGGGAATGTGTATTTCAATGCGACCAGAGGATCAGGTTAGCGACAAAGACGTAAAGTTCCCGAAGAGAATATAACGGTGAAAATAATCTTCCATAAGTCCTATAGTTTTAACACGATCGTCGATTTTCTGAATAGAACTCATCAATTTGATGATTCGCACAGCACCTTGTTTGCGAATAAATAAATTTCAAGAAAGAAACATTACGGGAATGTGTATTTCAATGCAACCAGGGGATCAGGTTGGGGTCGAAGACGCAAAGGTTCAGAAAAGAATATAACTGAGAGAATAATCTTCCATAAGTTCAATAGTTCTAGCAAAATCGTCGATTTTGTGAATAAAACTCGTCGATCCGATGATTCCCGAAGTACCTGCTTTGCGAATAAATAAATTTCGCGGAAGAAGCCTCGCATTTCGAAGCCTTAAATTATTCCGATCACACGGCGATTCGCGATTTACCGTTCCACGGCGAATTTCAGCGAAAAAATTCTTAAGTTCGCGAAGGGACGACTGGGGATCCGAAATTGAGCGGCTCTGAATTATTCCAGTCACCGCGGCGATCTCTGAAAATTCGCTGCGCGATATTCACGGTAAATTTCCGGGGAAAAGTCGGCGGGAAATCCTCGGTGATCTCTGTCAATTTCCCTGAGAACTCGCGACATCGAAGCGGTCTGTCGATACAGGCCAGCCGACGTTCAAATGGATCTCCGATAGCAGGCATACGAACGATGACAGAAGTTAAATTAACGCAAGTTGGGAAAACATGGCGGCATTAAAGCCAGCGAGCTGGATTTTCTTCAAACGCCAGGGAGCAGCAAGTTGCACGACGAATTTCCGTGGATCAATTTCTAGACAGCAGCCTCCCCGTGGAGAGAAACGTCGCGCAATTTAATCGGAAGCACTGAAAACGTGAGCGGAATCGCCAGGCCGTTGCGTTCCGTCGATTTCATAGTCGAATAAATAATTTCGTCCTGGAAGAAGGTCCTTCTTGATCTTGTCCGGCTCGATCGAGTGCAGCGGCCCTTTTTACGGGGGTCAGCGCGTTTCTTTCGAAATGGGATCAACGATATCCTCGAAGAAAACGGAATATCCGGTAATAGAGACGACTCGATATCGCGGAAAAGTGCCCAGACCCGCGAATAATTGATAACGCGTTGCGAAACACGTGCATTTCGAATTGGACATTCGGCCGGTCTTCGAATATTTCATGTCCAACGATTCGTTATTTATCGCGTATCTTTCCGCTATGAACGTACAATGGACGCGCGTAAATATTTATCCCGCCATTTCAGAATCGCAGGTAATTCGAATATTAAAACGTTCATGTATCGGATCCTCGGTTTCCGATAAGCTATTTTGGGGTTGAACGTATTCCACTGCTTTATTTTCGGGGGATTAATATTTTGCCGGGTAAAGACGGGTTATGAGATGGATATTTCCCCGCGCTGTTTTATGCCCGATAAATTCTGACAAATCGAGGATGAATGAATAATTCGAAACGAGATTATAATTTCTTAATTTCTGCGGAATATTATATCATCGTGGTATCTCGTCACTATTATTGTCCCTGGAATTAATAATCTTCTCGACAATGATCTAGCGCTGTTTCTAAACTATCTTTCGTAAACGATAATAAACATAAATACAAATCCTACATCCTGTAATAACAGGAAGACTTTACGTGTCGATGATTTCTAAAAGAGCTGCAACTAATTTGAAAAAAATAAAAACTGAAGAAGAAATTACCAGGAGTAATTCGCAAATTCTAAATTTTCCTGGAATACCAAAATTGAAAATTAATAAATTCGCGAAAGGATAATGGAAGGTAACATTTCCAGATGAAAGAATTTTCAACGCGGATGAAGAAACTTTTCGCGAAAAGTCTCTGACAATAATTCCGATTTGCAAAAGGATAATTCGAGTCAACAGTTAATTCCGGATGAAAGAATTTTCAACGCGGATGAAGAAACTTTTCGCGAAAAGTCTCTGACAATAATTCCGATTTGCAAAAGGATAATTCGAGTCAACAGTTAATTCCGGATGAAAGAATTTTCAACGCGGATGAAGAAACTTTTCGCGAAAAGTCTCTGACAATAATTCCGATTTGCAAAAGGATAATTCGAGTCAACAGTTAATTCCGGATGAAAGAATTTTCAACGCGGATGAAGAAACTTTTCGCGAAAAGTCTCTGACAATAATTCCGATTTGCAAAAGGATAATTCGAGTCAACAGTTAATTCCGGATGAAAGAATTTTCAACGCGGATAAGAGATCTTTTCGCGAAAAGTCCCCGAGAATAATTCCGATTCTGCAGAGATAGGAACGGGAACTCGGTAGGAAGAGAATGATTCGATCGATTAATGACTGTGGAGGCTAACGAGAGGCAGCGAGCTTGCGGGAGCTGCCGGCATAAAATACTACATCCCCTAATAATAAGACTTCACGTATCTTCCTTTCCAAAAAAAAAAATTTACATGGAGTAATTCTCAAATTCTAAATTTCCCGGATCCCGAAATTTTAATTTCCTGGGAAATGCATAAGGATAATTGTAGTCAACAGTTCTGAATAAAAGAAGTTTCATCGTGGATGAAGGATCTTTTCGCGAAAGGTCCCAGTGAATAATTCTAATTTGCAAAAGGATAATTCGAGTCAATAATTCCGGATGAATGAATTTTCATCGCGGATGAAGGACCTTTTCGCGAAAGGCCTCTGACAATAATTCCAATTCGCAGAAAGATAATTTAAGTCAACAGTTCCGGATAAAAGAATTCTCAAAACGGATGAAGGATCTTTTCACGAAAGGTCCCAGTGAATAATTCTAATTTGCAAAAGGATAATTCGTGTCAATAGTTCCGGATGAAAGAATTCTCAAAACGGATGAAGGATCTTTTCGCCAAAGGTCCCAGTGAATAATTCTAATTTGCAAAAGGATAATTCGAGTCAATAGTTCCGGATGAATGAATTTTCATCGCGGATGAAGGATCTTTTCGCGAAAGGTCCCCGAGAATAATTCCGATTCTGCAGAGACAGGAACGGGAACTCGGTAGGAAGTGAATGATTCGATCGATTAATGACTGTGGAGGCTAACGAGAGGCAGCGAGCGTGCGGGAGCTGCCGGCATAACCGTGTTTTCGTCGGTCGAATGGCGGCTGCGAGTTCTTGCGCGGCAACAATCGGAAAGATAAATACCGGGGCCGCGGGAAACTATGCGAAAGTTTGCCGTCGCCGACACCGCGTGCCCCGATTGCATTTACAGTTCGCCAGGGCACGACAGATAAGCCGTTTCGGAACAAATTAATCAACACTATCGCGGCGAAAGCAGGGGACTCGAGTTTCGGGCTCGGCAACGCAACTTCCCATCAGATTAAAGTAGCCCGTAACCGAGTTTGAAAATCGGCCGGGAAAAGCGCAGGCCTCGTTAGGGCCCATCCTCGACGTTCTGTGTGCTGTCAAAATTTCCAGGATTCCCGTCCAGCGAGCATAGACGGAATTGCAGTTGCACCAAGGGTCCCCCTGTTCTTTTACAGTCCAACTTTCTCTCCGTCTTCTATGAATACGAATGAGACGAATGCGACGCAGTATAAATTCGTTTAAACGAAAATACGATAACTTGATAGCGACGTTATCCGGAAATAGGTGGAAGTAGCACTTGCTCGCAATATCTCTTCCGTTTCGATAAACAACGCGATTGTTGGTAAAATCGTCGAATTTCGGAAACTACTAATAGCTAGATACGGGTTTCATTTAAATGCTCGCGATATTTGCTCGAATGACAATATGATTGTTTGTTGGACAAATTATTAATCCTAATTTAAATGTAATAAATAAACAAAATGATATATGATGAATAGATAAATGAGTAAACTAACTAACATTATGTATTATAGATACAAATGCTGTTTAGATGCTTGATAATATAATTATAATATAACTATAAATTTAAATGGAAGTGTAATTGTTAGCGTAATTATTCAGTGTCTATATCTGGACCTAATATTTCGGTGAATACAATACACAGGTACAGCTCAGACTTTAAAAATAATACTAAAATCAAAACAAAACACGATTGTTGAAAATATGATGAAAATTATAAAATGATTCGTTCAAAAATTTTGATAAGTAACTATCCACGTTGTCATTTACGAAAGATCGTTATAATAAATATCGAATAATTGACGTTCTTCCTGTATTAATATATAAATATAATATTAATATTTCGATGGACTTTTGTAATAATTTTGACGACAAAACCGAAAGGAGGCATTCAAAGGGGATAGAAAGGACCCGGTTTGAACCGCACTTGAAGGTATTAGGAAAATGGTCGAGAGGTAATGATGATGGTCTTATTGTATGCCATTTGCGAGTGGTATTGGTTGCCGAGGGATTATTCAGGGATTACGAAGGTAGTTCAGTGACTATTAAGTAAAAGTTGGCGGTTGCCTATTGAGGTATGGAACTTCCAGATTAGAGTTTCCTTCTGACCTGTACTGCTGCTGGGTAGTCACCTGTTGAGTTCCTAAGTAGTCAGCCATTGAAGTAATCACCGATCGAAGACAAGTGCGATGCAGTTTTTCGACCGGGTGACTAGACTCAGCCTCTATCCAACGAATTCCGAGATATCGACCAGTCCTCGTACCCTGTTAAATAATCAACGCGTCCATTTTCTATCCTCGATCCTTCGTATCGACTTTCCCCTCGCTCGGATGCAACGCGACAATTAAGAAATGAAGTATTCATCCGTTCCAAACAGCCCTCCTCACGGCTGCATCGATAATTCAACGGCACGAGACGTTTTTTTTTAATCGTATAATGAATTTTGATCGGATGCGAGTAATTTTCTCGCTCTTCCGGCATTGTGTCCCGGTTCAAATTAAACGCGAGCGCGATAAAATATGTCGTCGGGGAGGGTTTCAATAAAACCGCGAAGTGTTAATCGACGACCGCACGCGCGCGGCAATCCAGTTTTCCAGCTTTTTTTAGTTCCCTTTTCCCTTCTTTTTTTTCCTCTCTCTCTCTATCCCAGCGTCCGCGTTCCGAACTCTGACACAGCCCCGGTTTAACGAGAACGTTGTTCGACGATCCGGCTCACCCTGTCACTGTAAACTCGCGCCGTTAGCCAACGTTATTTGCAAATGAGTACTATTTCAACCCACGTCCGCCGACACGTTCGGTTTTAATAATTTGCTCCGTGCAAGCATTTTAATTTAAAGCAAACAAAAGGTGAACTCCTTTCTCAATGATGCCGCGTAATTAAGGACAGATCGAATAAGAATACTCGCGGTCAATTTTCGAGGAACCCGATTCTCAGCGATGCAACGCGAGAAAAGTGACACGATCTTCTATCATTACTAGCACGATTCTCATTCGACGATTGAGAATAAATTGGCGATTAAAAATTCAATTACACAAATCTTATTGTATCAAATTAACTCCTTATAAATCCATTTCTGTATAAAGGGTTTTCAATTTAAAACATTTTAAGCTTCTTCTAATCCGTTTAATTCTAAAACAGTACCAAGTGTACCACATTCTATAGACATTTCATATTCTCCAATCTGCAAAGACCTATCACCTAAATTCTCCCAGAAATACCCAGGAAATGTCACAAACGATCCGAATCTATATGACCTTTCTGCATGCTAAATAAAACCTAAAATTCAATGAACTTTCAAATTCAATTTCAACAATGAATTCCATCAATTTAGAGGATCTATAGAAGATATACGTGAAAATAATTATTCAATTCGTTTATAATACCGAAGCACAACTAGAATTGACCGTCTCCAACAGTGAATTGACACATCCGGACACAGGTGACCCCAAAAATGAAACGAAAAGGTGACTCGACACGATCAATAGACGATGCAGGAACGCATCGCTAAAATTCGAAGATTTCTAACTTCATACGAATCGAAAGGAACAAAATTTCTACTCGATTCTCACTCATCGTGACATAGAGCACACATGCGAAGTTGAGATTCGCGAGAAAACCACGGAAAGAGGGGAGCAAAAAAAGGGGGAGCCGCTAACGTGACTACTCGAAAAGGCAGTGCATAACTGGCGGAGCGTCTTGAGATTATGCCCAGACATGATCCCATATAGATCGCTAGGCTAGTGTATGCAAATCCCCGTGGCAAACTGCTCGGCATTTGCATAAGCTCGCAGATAAGGACGCGTTAGAAGTATGCCCTCCGTTCGGATTCGTTTTTCCGCGACAACGTTACCCGGCAGCCGACGAATCGATCTCGTCACAGAACGATAATATCCAGAACGTTCCTTCGGTTCCTTTCCCCGTCGAGGACGCGCGCACAGGCTGCCGGGGAAAAAAATCGAGACGCTCCTTATCGATAATGGCTCGCGTTGGCAGCCGGGGTTCGTTTATCGGGCAAGACGCGAGCGACAGCGGCCAACTGGGACAGTTGGCAAGAAGACCCTGGCTAACCAGGGCTGACCCGAGGTGCAAACTCCACTCGGACCCAAGACGATAGCTATCGCAAGAGAGCTCTGGCGAGGTTTCATCTCAGAAGTGTCTTCCGATGGAATACTTTCCGATGGGAAAGCTGAGAGATCCGGCGAGCCTTTGGGATGGGTTATTGATATCGTTGGCGGATCGGGCTCGGGCTAGGCCAGGATGCTTCGTTTCCATTCGACCATTCGAGATTGGTATACCAGAGAATTGTATTTTCGAGAGGCTACGCGAAGCTTTTTCTATCTACCTGCAAGAAATTGTTAAGTCTAATGCTCGTTCCTTACATTCTTGTTCATTCACTCGCAACCGTCGAAAGACTTTGTTACTTTACATTATTTACAGTAGTATAGAAGGTTAGATGCGACTCGCCGAATTTCTAGTGGATTTAGTTATATGATAATTTCGAAAACGGAAAAATTTCACCTGCTAGAAAGACAGAACCAACGAAGTGACGAATCATGAGCTGAAACGATAGCGAAGGACAACTACGGTGACTTCTTTCTACTCCTTCAGAAGTATCTGAACACATCCACTTTCCAATCAATAAACTTTGTTTTTTACACCAGAAAATTCGGTGCCAACCAATCACCACAAACTTGAACGGAATTTCAGAAAACACCGAACAGTACAGATAAGAAACATTCGACCGTCACCAGCGACACATCTTTAAACCTTGTAAAAACTTTGGTTAAAATAAACTCGAAGACCCTAATCGAATTGTAAAAAGGCGCAGACATCATTCAAATTTCTTATCTCCCTGAAATAAAAATTCGTTAAATGCGTTCGCGAGCTAACAAGGATTACCAATGCAGACTGGTTTCGGATTAAATTAACAAAGACGAGAAAAGGGAAGCCATAATGGGAGCTGGAAATAATGACGAGCAATATTTATTCCGAATTTATGGTATTATTAACGATCGACAAATGTGGGAAATTTTAACGAAGCGTAATTTTAAACGAGACGAGAGATAATGACCTTTGAATTATTGGCTGCTTCGTTTAATGATATAGCGTAACTCTCCGATCGTATGAAAACGATTTTTTTCATTTTTTTTCTTTTATACGATTACGAAACAAGCTTCCGTTGCGCGGGGTACAATTGTATTCACAGACGTTGAAGCGAATGGCGGTGTAATGTTACGTTTATACGGGACTTCCTTGGCTGGGTCTGCGCGCAGACTGACTTATACTACTTGAAATTTCACCGGCGTACTGTTCTTTAATGGCTCGAGTATATTTCAGGAGAAATTTAAATTCATCCACTCATGGTCGAGCACCGGAAGGAATTGCTTTAAAATGTTATTCCTGCGTCGTGAATTATGAGTTCTTGCGGGATATGTAGATTTTTAGCCTTCCTAAATTATTACAGATTACAGAATTCTTTCCGGCGAATGATTTAATTCCGGTTCCCGGGAAAGCGTTCAAGAGACATCTTTTCAAGGAGGCAAAGCAAGGATTCTTCGACGGCCCGAAGGGGCGACGCGTTTGAAAAAAGGACCAGCCCTTTGAAATCATAAAAGCGTCAATATTTGATCATTCAATATCCAGTCCCATTTGGGAACTACTGATTCGTGCCTCATCTCCTAGAAAATTCAATCTTCTCCCGGCCCTGTCTCCCGTCAGCGTGACACAAAGCTTGCCAGCGAAATTTTCCAAATTTCCTCCGAGGAACTAATCTAGGCCACTTCTGGCATTGTGGTATTCCCCGGGGAGGCCAAAAATTCAATGTCTCGCAATGAAGGAATCCTTACAAAGGATCCTGCCCCCGAATTCTCTCCGTAAAACTCCGCGGAGGAATATCTCTCTACAGCCTGCCAATAATTTCTTCGCGAATCCCTCGAACGTCGAATTTCAAAGTTAATAATAATTTCCGAAGAGCTACGATAATTGTGCAATGATAACGGTAAAGAATACGATGAAAACGGAGATGTTAAATATTCGCGAGTCTTCATTAAAGCAGGAAAAGCTTTTAATACATCTTCGATTATCAAACCACCCTTCAAAGGAAACCGTGGAATCTCGAATTATCAAAATCATCGATGACAGTCATAAGAAACACAGTCTACGTAGAGGATTGGCAGAAATACACTTGAGGTCCTTAAGTGAAAGGTAATCAAGCGACGATAATCCAAGTATCTGTCCGCTGCTCTTAAGTATGCATTGCTAAATATTCGCGACTCTTTGTCAAACCAGAAAGTGCTTTCAACACATCTTCGATTATCAAACTACCCTTCAAAGGAAACAGTGGACTCACCAATTATCAAAATCATCGATATCGATCTAAACAGATCTAGTCTATGTAGGAGAGTGACCAAAAATACACTAGAGGTCTTTAACTAAAATCTATCCGAAGGACAAAGGGTGTAAGAATCCCTTTAACCGGACTCGCGTGGCGAAAACTACGGTAGCTATGGAACTAGAAGAAGCCGCAGTCATGAAACACGATAATCCAAATACCTGTCCGCTGCTCTAAAATATACACTGCTAAATATTCGTGACTCTTCGTCAAACCAGGAAGAGCTTTTGATACATCTTCCATTATCAAATTACCCTTCAAATAAAACCGTGGAATCTCGAATGACCAAAATCATCGATATCGATCTAAACAGAAGATTGACGAAAATACACTCGACGTCCTTAACTGATAGCCAACCGAAGGACAAAGGGTGTAAGAATCCCTTTAATCGGACTCGCGTGGCGAAAGCTACGGTGGCAATGGAACTGTAAGAAGCCGCAGCGATGAAACTAGGAAGCCAGGATGTTCCCGCTAAACTATCGATCTCCATCGGGGAAAGATCACCACCGCCTGGGCAAGTATAGCGGGCCGATTATTTAGGAGTTTCTCTGGCAACCGGGGATCCGACCCGCTTCCGTCTTCGGCGGCGTCTTATTCAGCGGGAGCCGTTTAGATTCCCTCGGGCTGAAAAGACCGACCTCGTAGCCCGTACATTAACCTGGCCCTCTTCCTTCCTGCCTCTTCTAGTATCCACCGCGACGTATCCCGGCGACGTATCCAGGCCGGGAACGAAATGCGCGAAATTAAATGCATCCCTCCGCGGGTATACCTTCGTCCGCTTGCGCGCACGCGAGCGTGTGTACGCGCGTGTTTCGGCTGGTGCGACGTCGCGAGCCGACCGACAACACCCTCGTAACTCTATCCGAGCTGGAAACAAAGGGCGGTTCGCTCACCTGTGTGTCTCGCCGAGGACTTCGGAAGGGCGACGGCGGTGATTTCAGCTTGCAATAGCGAAATGGAGGGGCGTGATATTCAGCAACGAAACAATTTCAGATCGTTTGCGCGAGACTAAGGGGGATCAGGGTGAATGAAAGGAGAATTCGGAATTGAAGGATGCCGGGGATTCATACGCGATTTCGGGGCTCTTGACGGAGATTGCACAGGTTCGCGCGAAAAATTCGCGAATAGGGAAGCCCGGTTTAAAAGAGGGTTAAACTACTATTAGCTCGCTGGCGCGACGAGAAACTTATAATAAGAGATTTCGCAGAGTCGCGAGAGCGTGAGTAATAACTATTGAAATTCGAAACTCCACGTCGTTCGTTTTAAAGGAAACTTTGGAGAATAATTTCTAGAAACGAAATGATACTGCTTTGTGTATACAACTCCTGGGAAGCTCTCGGCCAAGGAAAATAAAAATTATAAAAATTATTTTAACTGCTGTTTATTATCAAGGAGGAAATAATTGAATTTGGTCTAAAATTTTCTGGATTTTAGACACACGAAGCAAAACGAAACTTTCATCTTACATTCATTGATTCGCATAACGTAATTACGTTTAAAAAATTATTTAAATTACTGTTTATTACCGAAGAGGAAATAATTGAATTTGGCCCAAAACTTTCTGGATTTTGAAAGCAGAAAAGAAAAGAAAACTTTTATCTTGCATTCATTGATTCACATAACATAATAACGTTTAAAAAATTATTTAAATTGATGCTTATTATCGAAGAGGAAATAATTGAATTTGGCCCAAAACTTTCTGGATTTTGGAAGCAGGAAAGAAAAGAAAACTTTTATCTTGCATTCATTGATTCGCATAACGTAATAACGTTTAAAAAATTATTTAAATTGATGCTTATTATCGAAGAGAAAATAATTGAATTTGGCCCAAAACTTTCTCGATTTTGGAAGCAGAAAAGAAAAGAAAACTTTTATCTTGCATTTATTGATTCGCATAACGTAAGTTCTACTCGTATTTCATGGAAGTTCCCGTCCATTGAAACCATAAAAATTTCGAGAAACGGTATAACAGTATCAAACCCAATTACCGATTAGGTTCTATTCAAGCTCTCTTCAACGATTGTTCGTGTAATCGTCGGATTACAGGAAATGCAGGAACTTTACCCACCCTTACGCTTTCCCACGGAATCGCGTACGCACCGATTAAGTCGACCAAAACCTATTAACGTCCTCGCGAATACGTCTATTTGCGATTATAAATACCGTGTGTGCGTCAGAATAATTCACGCGAAACGGTAGAAAATTTGAAAAAATAATCCGCAGAGTCTATCTTCCGATTCTTTTTATTCCTCCACTATTACAACTTTGGGTTCGAAATCGTAGATTTTAATCGAACTTGCTCAACTGCAATTTAACGCAACGATATTGCCATGCACCAACCCTTACCTCCGATTCGAAAAAAACACACGAAAACGTAGATTTATAACCGAAGACGAGACGAGAACGAGGGAACGGGGCCAACGCAGCGAGAAGAAAGCACACTAGGAGGAGAAGGAAGGGTGGAAAAAAGGATTGCCATAAATCAGGGAACGCGTGGCGTGCGGGTAAAAATCAAAACTCGCGGAAGAAGACGCGGTTGCGTGAAAAACCGGCGCGATAGACGCGGCGTGAAAAGCCGAGATAGGGGGCGAGCTAAGAGGAAGAAGGGTAGGAGGGTGCGCGTGCTGGAACAGTGGAAACCGGAACGGGCTAAACAAAACGAGAACGGGAGAGAGAATTCGCGGAGGGCGTGTGTGAAAGAGGGTGGTGGAGTAGGTGCAGAAAGCAGAAGCGTGAAAAGGCGCGAGAGCGTGAAGGGAAAAGGGAGAAAAAGCCGGGGGAGGAAGGGTAAAAGCAAGACGAAAACGACTCGCAACGGGGGATGGAAGACGCGCGCGTGGGGTGGGAATAAAAGAAAATTAAGAGGCAGAAAGGGTGAAACGCTGCCGCTGAAAGATCCGGCTGGAACGCGGGGTGGGGAAGAAAAAAAATGAAATGGAAGGAAGGGAAGAAGACGTCGGAGTATCAAGCGATAGGGATGATTCAGCCGGATTCCGCTTCGAAACAGCGAGAGGAAGAAAAAACAAGCAGAGCCGTCCGATGCTAATTAGAGATTAGGCGGCAACAATTTGGTTTCGAGCTAAACTCGCTATAATCCTGGATAACTTTCACCTTAATCTTCGGGCTGCGGATTTAAAGGGCCGATTGTTAAGCGTTCACCGGTCTAATCTACGAATTAATGCGTTCGCTCGCGCTAAGGGAGAAAGAACGAGCTCGGGAATCGGGGAATTGAGGAAGAAATTCGGAAAAAATTTGCAGTCACTCTTTGTTTCTCTTCTTCGGGATCGGAGAACGACCGGGGTGCATACGCGATTAAACGGCGTGCCGTGATTTAGAAGGGACTACGAATGGCGGAAATTGGTTTAGCCGGTGGCAACTCGGAGGGGTAGCATGGCAGTCTCGGATTCAGGCGTGCGGAAGATTTTCCCGCGGATATAACAGGCGTGAAAGGGGGATCGTTTCGCGGAATAAAAGTACACTCGGCGGCCACGGAATTAACATGTTTAAGTTTCTTTCTGTTCCCGCCGGTTTGCGTGAGAAGTTCAAGAGCGGTTTAACCGCGCTCTACCAGCCAGAAGTAGTGGAAACTTGCAACAGGCCGGATGTCGGCTAAGTGAAAAGCGGTTCGCACCTCTTTTACGGGGCAACGAGGATTTCTTTATTCGCGGTCGACGCTGGCCTACGGGATTGACCGAATTCAATGGAATCCGAGAGAAAGCGCGAAACTAATCTAGAGTTTAAATTAGTAGCTTTTCAAGCGAGCCAGCTGAAGTTTAAAACGCGAATAAAGTACGAATTATCTTTGTCGTACACTATTACGCTTGCTAGGAGTCATTCGTGACAGAAGTCGGTAAGATTTTCACGATGAGACATCCGATGACATCCATACTAATTTAACAGATAATAAATTCTACGCAAATAATCGTTATAGAATTTCCATCGCGATATACAATGTTATATTATTCCTGTAACATATCAGGGTTCGATAAAAAATAGTTTTTAATTATCGATATTCGTTTCGTTCCAAACATCCATAGACTCCATAAAGAAAACCTTTGACCAAGTGACAATCGACCTGGTAAATATCCAAATCGCGAGTGTCCATCTTAACCACGATTTTCCACATTTTCGTTAACCCATTTGCTTCATATGGAAATACGAAAAAGGCCCATATCACCGAAAAATTAATATTTTATATTTAGATGTAAAATTGTATAAAAGTAGAAAAAATGATTTTTCAGCATTATTTGTTAGAAATTCTGTTCACTGTCGTAATATTTGAAATGTGGGGTGCATATAGGCACTTCACAATTTCCACGCTGGTAAATAGTTTCCTTCCTTTTCTTTTCTTGTAGACAAACAACGCAACGCTTTTGAGTTTACTTTGACGAAGTTGATGGTATGATCACTGGAAAATGTATCGGTGCTTATCTCTGTGATCTTATACTGTTAGGGAATGTGTTATTTTATTAATTAAATATTTGGATTCAATAACGAAAGCAGCCGCGTATATATACGCTCCGGTGATAGTGACCAGGAAAATGGAGCGTATATATACGCTTATGATGCAAATGGGTTAACCAATCCTGTTTAACAACCAACGCAACTGCGACTCGAAGGCAAGACGGTGGTCGAATGATGAAACGGAGGATCGTTATCACCTGTCGGACGTTTTATCTTGAACATAAGATAAAACAAATGCTCATAACGGAAACCTATTCGCAAAGAGCTGCGAGCTCTCGAGATTCGATACGAGTCCGATAAAACCTCGACGGAATCCGAGATCTCGTTGGAAGGAAGAACAGAGGAAGAAGAAGGCGCGGAGAAAGCGAGTCTCGCGCGATTCGCGAGCGCTTTATCATGCGACATGGTAATTCGGTGACAAACGAGCTGGCTGGAGTGCACGGCGAGTTTCATCCTGCGAGGCTGAGGCTAAATGCTCGGTTACGACTTGGTCGTCTATCCCCCGGTCGAAACTGCTCGCGCGAGCGAACTCTCGTTCAACGAGCCAACTTTCCTGACGCGTACAGACGCCTGGGTGCCGTGCCGTTAAACAGACTCCAGCATCGCCGACCATTTCGGCGGATGCTCGACAGTCATCTTCCAGAGTGCCGGCAGTCACTTCGAACCTTCCACGGATAATCAAATCGACCAATGTTTTCGCGGAGAATGTATCATGCGTGCACCGATCACGTGGATAGTCATGTTCGATTCTTTGGGGATAAATTTTAATTATTCTCTGTTATGAAATCACGATTGCGTCGAGTAAAGTGTGTTAGCTTCGATCTCGTGGCATAGGTTCTTCGAGATAGAGATGATCATGTTTTTTTAAATTTTCGTGGGTTTTCTTACGAGTGAAGATGATTCGTGTTGAAAATGATACACGATTTCATCTTTCGTTTATAGTTCTATAGATTAGAGACATTGACAACAAGATCTTCCTTTATTTTCTTCGATTTTTTGTTAAAAGTGTCATTGAGATAGAGATGATCATGGTTTTCTAAATTTTCGCGGGTTTTCTTACGAATGAGGATGATTCGCGTTGAAAATGATACACGATTTCATCTTTTGTTTATAGTTCTATAGATTAGAGACATTGATAACAAGATCTTCCTTTATTTTCGTCGATTTTTTGTTAAAAGTGTCATTGAGATAGAGATGATCATGGTTTTTTTAATTTTCGCGGGTTTTCTTACGAATGAGGATGATTCGTGTTGAAAATGATACACGATTTCATCTTTCGTTTATAGTTCTATAGATTAGAGTCACTGACAACAAGATCTTCCTTTATTTTCTTCGATTTTTTGTTAAAAGTGTCATTGAGATAGAGATGATCATGGTTTTTTAAATTTTCGCGGGTTTTCTTACGAATGAGGATGATTCGCGTTGAAAATGATACACGATTTCATCTTTCGTTTATAGTTCTATAGATTAGAGACATTGACAACAAGATCTTCCTTTATTTTCTTCGATTTTTGTTAAAAGTGTCATTGAGATAGAAATGATCATGGATTTTTAAATTTTCGCGGGTTCTCTTACGAGTGAGGATGCAGATAGAGTTGTGCGAGAAGAATCTGAAGCTGATACATGGTTTCGTGCTTCGTCTATAGAACCTTCTAATCACTGACGTGAATTAGTCATGAGCAAAACTAGAAGTGAAGTGTGATGAAAAATAATACGTAAACATGCGTCGGTGTAAACGAAAGTAATTATCGACGAACTATTAGTATTTACTGAAACAGTTCAAACACCTTATGTAACAATCACCGATAATCGTTAATTAACAAGAAATTTACCTCGAAAATTATACTAAGAGGTTCCTTAACACTAGATTTACGGGACCCGTCAATTTGACGGGTGAGTTGCTCCAATTATACAATATTAATAAATTTAATCAACTTATNTCGTATACAAAATAAAACATAGAATTATTTTATTTCGATATTCCACGTATCGTTGACTAATTTTAAATTTGATACATTAATTAGCATTAGATTTATGGGACCCGTCAATTTGACGGGTGAGTTGCTCCAATTATACAATATTAATAAATTTAATCAACTTATATTAAATTTGTTAATATCATAATTGTTTTTAAATTAAACTCATGGTCTCATTTTTTAAGAAAATACGTAGTATTCTTTACCCGTAAATCTGACGGGTCTTTATAAAAATAGGTATTCAAAAACGTCCGTAAACCTAGTGTTAAGAATGCATCTCTGCAATGCAATTGTGAAATTCCATAAATTAATCACTGCAATCGAGTAATTTGTCATTTTTCCACTACAAAATAATGGTACATCATTACCTTCGTGAAAAGATTAGAGAAAGTGTTTAAATATACCAAACAACGTGTTTAAAGATTTTATTAGATCGCGAGTACAAAAACCATGATCCAACAACACTGAATCACATGAAGCATAATTCGAACGCTTCCTTCTTTCAATTTCAAAATCAATCTTTACGTCCGTATATATTCTCAATGTTGGATTCAGATGGTAATCCATCTGAAGTGAAAATTCGCCAGGTGTTTGAAATCGCGATTACACGCAGGCTCGATAATTATCGAGCAATTTTCCTTTCCAGGTATTGCCAAGTGCAGACTATTCGGAACTATTAAGATGCTTCTAAGGATAGCTCGTTGAACTTGTCGAATGGCCGACAGCCTCGGCAGGTTATACCTCGCGTCATATGTACGGTATTGATATTATTCATACGTGTACGTATGTACACTTGAGTCTATTTGAATTTGCAGCGGGAGGGGTTGTTGGTAGTTCGTTCGCCTGTATAGTTTGCAGGTTTGCAGTCTATTAGTGTGCGCAGTTTATCAGTCCGTAGTCCATTAGTGTTTCTGGTTTAATAATTTGTAAACTACTAGTTGCGGAACTTGGCTAGTTCGCTGTTTATTTGTATACATACATGGCCGCCGGTTCGTTTATCAGTCGATGCAACGCGTTAGACCGGATTCGATTGATTCCAAGTTTGTCCATGTTTTTAGCCAAGCAGCCCGTGAATTATCATAGCCTGTTAGAGTCTGTCGGCCCGTGGTCCGTTTCCATCGAACTACCTTCACGCGTGATCTATTATTTCACGGTCTATTACCACGCGCGGTTCGCAACTCTGTGACCTGCAGCTTACGCCGCGCGTAATGCGAAATTTAATAATAATAGTAATAATAGCTCGGTAATAGTAACGCGAGTATCAGGAGTGTGTTACGACGTAGTTAGACACGCCGCGAATCATTGCAACGCGATATTCTATTTATTATTACCTTATTTATTATAATAACAATAGTAATAATAGCTCGGTAATAGTAACGTGAGTATCTGGAGTGTGTTACAACGTCATCAGGCCCGACACGAATCATTGTGACGATATATTATATTTATTAATACCTTATTTATAATAGTAATAATAGTAATAATAGCTCGGTAACAGTAACGAGATTATTAGGAGTGTGTTATAACGTCATCAGTCCTGACACGAATCACTGCGGCGCGATATTATATTTATTATTACCTTATTTATTACTTTACTTATTATTATTTTTCTCTCCAAGCTTCCTACGGTTATAAAATATTTGAGAATTTTTGCAAATGGGGTCTCAGGGTGAAGTTTCGCAGACTCGAAGGACTCGCGCGAGTTATAGGGAAATATTGTAATAATAATAGATGATGATGGAGATATAATAATAATATAATAATAATAATAATAATAGTATCAGGAGTACGTTACAACGTCGACAGACTCGACACAAATTGTTGCAACGCGATATAATGTTTATTAGCATTTTATTTATTATTTTTCTCTTGGATCTCCCTACGTTTATAAGACATTTGCGGATTTTCGCAAATAGGATCTAAGGGTGAGGTTTCGAAGAACTGGCGTGAGTTTCAGGGAGATATTATAGTAATAATAGCTCGGTAATAGTAACTCAAGTATCAGAAGTGTGTTACAACGTTGACAGACCCGACACAAATCGTTGCAACGCGATATTATATTTATTATTTTTCTCTGGATATTCCTACGGTTAAAAGACATTTGCGGATTTTCGCAAATAAGATCTAANGTTTATAGTTCTATAGATTAGAGACATTGATAACAAGATCTTCCTTTATTTTCGTCGATTTTTTGTTAAAAGTGTCATTGAGATAGAGATGATCATGGTTTTTTTAATTTTCGCGGGTTTTCTTACGAATGAGGATGATTCGTGTTGAAAATGATACACGATTTCATCTTTCGTTTATAGTTCTATAGATTAGAGACATTGACAACAAGATCTTCCTTTATTTTCTTCGATTTTTGTTAAAAGTGTCATTGAGATAGAAATGATCATGGATTTTTAAATTTTCGCGGGTTCTCTTACGAGTGAGGATGCAGATAGAGTTGTGCGAGAAGAATCTGAAGCTGATACATGGTTTCGTGCTTCGTCTATAGAACCTTCTAATCACTGACGTGAATTAGTCATGAGCAAAACTAGAAGTGAAGTGTGATGAAAAATAATACGTAAACATGCGTCGGTGTAAACGAAAGTAATTATCGACGAACTATTAGTATTTACTGAAACAGTTCAAACACCTTATGTAACAATCACCGATAATCGTTAATTAACAAGAAATTTACCTCGAAAATTATACTAAGAGGTTCCTTAACACTAGATTTACGGGACCCGTCAATTTGACGGGTGAGTTGCTCCAATTATACAATATTAATAAATTTAATCAACTTATATTAAATTTGTTAATATCATAATTGTTTTTAAATTAAACTCATGGTCTCATTTTTTAAGAAAATACGTAGTATTCTTTACCCGTAAATCTGACGGGTCTTTATAAAAATAGGTATTCAAAAACGTCCGTAAACCTAGTGTTAAGAATGCATCTCTGCAATGCAATTGTGAAATTCCATAAATTAATCACTGCAATCGAGTAATTTGTCATTTTTCCACTACAAAATAATGGTACATCATTACCTTCGTGAAAAGATTAGAGAAAGTGTTTAAATATACCAAACAACGTGTTTAAAGATTTTATTAGATCGCGAGTACAAAAACCATGATCCAACAACACTGAATCACATGAAGCATAATTCGAACGCTTCCTTCTTTCAATTTCAAAATCAATCTTTACGTCCGTATATATTCTCAATGTTGGATTCAGATGGTAATCCATCTGAAGTGAAAATTCGCCAGGTGTTTGAAATCGCGATTACACGCAGGCTCGATAATTATCGAGCAATTTTCCTTTCCAGGTATTGCCAAGTGCAGACTATTCGGAACTATTAAGATGCTTCTAAGGATAGCTCGTTGAACTTGTCGAATGGCCGACAGCCTCGGCAGGTTATACCTCGCGTCATATGTACGGTATTGATATTATTCATACGTGTACGTATGTACACTTGAGTCTATTTGAATTTGCAGCGGGAGGGGTTGTTGGTAGTTCGTTCGCCTGTATAGTTTGCAGGTTTGCAGTCTATTAGTGTGCGCAGTTTATCAGTCCGTAGTCCATTAGTGTTTCTGGTTTAATAATTTGTAAACTACTAGTTGCGGAACTTGGCTAGTTCGCTGTTTATTTGTATACATACATGGCCGCCGGTTCGTTTATCAGTCGATGCAACGCGTTAGACCGGATTCGATTGATTCCAAGTTTGTCCATGTTTTTAGCCAAGCAGCCCGTGAATTATCATAGCCTGTTAGAGTCTGTCGGCCCGTGGTCCGTTTCCATCGAACTACCTTCACGCGTGATCTATTATTTCACGGTCTATTACCACGCGCGGTTCGCAACTCTGTGACCTGCAGCTTACGCCGCGCGTAATGCGAAATTTAATAATAATAGTAATAATAGCTCGGTAATAGTAACGCGAGTATCAGGAGTGTGTTACGACGTAGTTAGACACGCCGCGAATCATTGCAACGCGATATTCTATTTATTATTACCTTATTTATTATAATAACAATAGTAATAATAGCTCGGTAATAGTAACGTGAGTATCTGGAGTGTGTTACAACGTCATCAGGCCCGACACGAATCATTGTGACGATATATTATATTTATTAATACCTTATTTATAATAGTAATAATAGTAATAATAGCTCGGTAACAGTAACGAGATTATTAGGAGTGTGTTATAACGTCATCAGTCCTGACACGAATCACTGCGGCGCGATATTATATTTATTATTACCTTATTTATTACTTTACTTATTATTATTTTTCTCTCCAAGCTTCCTACGGTTATAAAATATTTGAGAATTTTTGCAAATGGGGTCTCAGGGTGAAGTTTCGCAGACTCGAAGGACTCGCGCGAGTTATAGGGAAATATTGTAATAATAATAGATGATGATGGAGATATAATAATAATATAATAATAATAATAATAATAGTATCAGGAGTACGTTACAACGTCGACAGACTCGACACAAATTGTTGCAACGCGATATAATGTTTATTAGCATTTTATTTATTATTTTTCTCTTGGATCTCCCTACGTTTATAAGACATTTGCGGATTTTCGCAAATAGGATCTAAGGGTGAGGTTTCGAAGAACTGGCGTGAGTTTCAGGGAGATATTATAGTAATAATAGCTCGGTAATAGTAACTCAAGTATCAGAAGTGTGTTACAACGTTGACAGACCCGACACAAATCGTTGCAACGCGATATTATATTTATTATTTTTCTCTGGATATTCCTACGGTTAAAAGACATTTGCGGATTTTCGCAAATAAGATCTAAGGGTGAGGTTTCGAAGAAATGGCGCGAGCTTCAGGAAGATATTATAGTAATAATAGCTCGGTAATAGTAACTCAAGTATCAGAAGTGCGTTACAACGTTGACAGACTCGACACAAATCGTTGCAACGCGATATTATATTTATTATTTTTCTCTGGATCTTCCTACGGTTAAAAGACATTTGCAGATTTTCACAAATAGGATCTAAGGGTGAGGTTTCGAAGAACTGGCGTGAGCTTCAGGGAGATATTATAATAATAATAGCTCGGTAATAGTAACTCAAATATCAGAAGTGTGTAACAACGTCGTCGGACCCGACACAAATCGTTGCAACGCGATATTATATTTATTATTATTTCATTTATTATTTTTCTCTCGGATCTTCCTACGGTTAAAAGACATTTGCGGATTTTCGCAAATAAGGTCTAAGGGTGAGGTTTCGAAGAAATGGCGCGAGCTTCAGGGAGATATTAGACTTGGAACGGAGAAATCTACTCACGGCGAAGATAGCTCAATTGGTTCGAAGCAGTCAGCCCGGGAAGATCCGAGGTTCGAATCACGGCTTGGTAAACCGCGCGAGAGACCGACCCGTTTTCTCTTACGGGATAGCAGAGTAAAAGACTTTGCAGCGTCTTTTATTCCGCCATAAGACCCGTCCCTTTCACGTACCAGACATAAGCAAACCGTGGATCCGTCGAGACGCGTGCCATCCTAGCGAACAATCATATTATTCGCATTTTCATCCGAGATACCGCGCCATCTACTGCACCGCGTATTTTAAACCGATATCTCTGTTCGACTGTAATAACCTTCGCGTATTACTTTATTCTTACGACGACAAAGGGATTAAACGTTGACTTTAATACGGAAATCTTGGCGAGTGAAACGTAATTGGAAGAAGATTCGAGTCTTTCACGTAAAAATTCCTTTCTTATTCTTCCCTTTTCTTCGAAACTGCAAACGACGAATATACAGAAAAATTTGGAAATCTTTCAGGTAAACAAAAGAGCGTGTAACTTCCAAATTGGTTTATCGATTCGACGGAACTACTCGGTTAATCGAGCTGGAAAAGTTGCGAAGAACACACACAGACTCGGGAGAAAGTTGAATTTCCCGGTGATCTTACAGAATCCCATTAACCGAGTCAAAAATTCGGAAGCTGCAGCTGCAGGCCGTTCTCACGAGGAATTTTCTGCTAAGGGATAAAATTTCCAGCGGCCATGGGACACCGTCGGACAGTCCCCTGTATAGAAACAGCTGCGCAAACTTTGCGAGTCTGAAATTCTCGATTCTGTCAACAGAATGGGAGATAAAATCGTCGAGCATGGTCCAGGAACACCTATCGACGAGATTCAGCCGCGAATTCGTGGAAGAAAGGGCACCGTGGAGTTAACAGCGGCCCTGACACCGACGTTACTTCGTAATTGCGTTGATAGAGCGGCCAGGCATCAACGTTGTTACGTAGTTAAATATTGCGCTGTTAACTATGCAAATTTGGGCAGCACCGGGAAACGGACGCGTCTGGTTTCTCGTTAAATAAGTTTAGCAACGATTCCATCCCGCGGACCTGCAGTTCCCGTTAATACAACGTAAACAACCGCTTTCTACGACTCTTCGGCGACGCACCGCGAAGTTGCAGCGTTAAGAGCGATTTAATTCGCCTCATTTCCGGCCACGGCACTCGCCGGAACGACTTCCGCTCGGTTAGAGCCTCGCGTACTTTCGAAATACCGATGAGAACGAACGGGAGTGGAGAAATTTGCCTAAAGATCGATTCGAGTATCGTCTCAGAGGCTAAATCGTCGCTTCTATTCGAAAATGTTTTCAAACGTTGACGCGTTTATTTTCCTCTTTTTGGAGGAGAGGAGAAAATTTTAGTAGAAAGAGATAAAAATTTTTTTAAAATTAAAAAAAAATCGTTAATATTAGGAATAAAATATTTTCCGCGTTGATAAAACCGATGATATTCTGATATGGAGTTATTAATACAGGAAATTTATTTCGGAAATAAAACCTTGGTATTATACTCGCGCCATTGTGGAGATTTGATTTCGTCCATGATTTGCAGATATGAATATCATGTTTTTCTACCAAAAATACGACTTTTGCTTTTAAATGCTTGTCACTGGTGAAATAAAAGTCCACCCTATTATCCAAGAGCTGAACACATTGAATTCTGATTTGTTTTGAAATCCATCCCTGATAACAGGTTCTGAAAAATCATGTTACAAAATCAATAAATTTTACTTTTTAATCAACGATGTTTGTTCCTCTGTTTTATCAGAAAAGATATTTAATCTGCCATAACGAAACAGTCGTCTGATAATTATCAAAGAGCGAAGACCGGCATGTAATGTTGATTATTTAAATATTTTTACTTAAACATACCTATTTAAAACTCCAATTCTATCCAGAGTTAGAGCACCGTCTTCGAGGGACACGTTTCAAAAGAATTGATACTCGGTTCTCGCGAGAAAAGCGAAAAGAAACGATACTCTCCGGAAAAGGGAAGACGATCCTGTTCTCGAGTAAAAAATTCCTCTCACGAGTCTCTCCACCCCCGAACTATCAATACTCCGTTAACCCGCTGACAGACTGGTAAATATTACCCGATGAGGTCACCGGCGTGGCTATTAGCAGTCTTAAAACGCTTTTGTCGCGGTGAACCGAGCGGAACGGAAGGAAGGTTTCCAGGGTGGAAATGAAAGGCAAATGCGCGAGATGGAGATCCGCTTTGCCGCGAGGAAAAGGGTGGAAAGA
Source organism: Euglossa dilemma (assembly GCA_002201625.1). NCBI lineage: Eukaryota > Metazoa > Arthropoda > Insecta > Hymenoptera > Apidae > Euglossa > Euglossa dilemma. Next base: position 2,691,635 of record NIJG01000055.1, on the reverse strand, counting down.
AGGGTGGAAAGTCCTCGCGAGGAGTTTCGACAGTATGTCCTTTCCCCGACGTCGGGGAAAAATAAATAATCCTAATTGCGGCTGAATGGACTGGCCATGATGAGAAAGAAGGGAATAAGAGCAACGAAGCCGGGACGGTCTATGCCTCGAGACAATGGCCGTCTGCTGCTCTGTTCCCGGTTTTTTCTCTCCTCTCTCCACCGCGACTTTTTCCTTCCGACCTTTCACCCGGCCACCATCGTAATTTCCCTAATTATTTATTCACATGCTCCCGGGGCCCGAGTGCTCGTCGATACGACGATCCGACGTCGCGTGTCGCCTGCTACACGCGTTTAGGGCGCCTCCGCGCGTTACTCCCAAGGGAATTCCGACGCCGTCGCGTCCCTTTTTTCTACGCCAGACACAGCCCAGCGGCGCCAATGGCGTACATGGACCGACTTAAAATTTCACCACTGTTCGCTGATATTTTCCGCGGCAAAAAGGGTTTGGAGATTAAGAGCTTTCTCGTCCGGGTATGATTTCAGCAAGGTGGTGTAATAAACCAGAACTGGAGGGTACAAACGTGTCAAAATTTACAGAAAATTGGTCGAATCGTGTTTTATTAATACAGGAGAGTGTATCGATCTAGACGCGATGATTAATTATAAATTTGAAGACTGGATAATTAGGTACCGCGTGATTAGAAGAATTTAAAAATATTGTGGAGGTCTCTGAGGTTATATCGAAAAGAAGAGATACGTTCCGTTCTAGATTTGTCAGTGGACTTGTCTCTAAGGCTTTCAAGCAAAGTCTGCCTTAAACAAGAAATACTGAGGCAGGATAAGATCTTTGTATTTATGAAATTCCAGAATTCACCGAGAACTTGCAAGAAACTTAGAACCTACGTTTTCCATTTAAAGACGAGGTAAAGATCGTATTGTAAATCTTGGTCATTACAATACGATTGAAAAAAGCGTTATATCCTTCCACTAATGTCTGAAAGGAATGAATTGACTCATAAATAAACCGAATGGTAATGATTAATCGAAAGGAATTAAATGTTTTCCATCGTTTTCTATTTAGAGACGAGGATGTGAACCTTGATCATTACAATACGATTGAAAAGAGCGTTATATCCATCCATTAATGTCTGAAAGGATTGAATTGAGTCTTAACACTAGGTTTACGAGTCCCGTCAATTTGACGGGTGAGTTACTCCAATTATACAATATTAATAGATTTAATCAACTTGTATTATGTTAGTTAATATTATAATTGTTTTTAAATTAAAGTCATGTTCTTCTTTTGAAAGAAAATACGTGGTTTTCTTCATCCGTAAATCTGACGAGTCTCCATAAGGATAGGTACACAAGAAAAAGTCCGTAAACCTAGTGTTAAATAAACCGAATGGTAACGATTAATCGAAGGGAATTAAATGCGTTCCTTTACAATACAACTCTCGAACGCGAAATAACTCAGAAGACAACAAAGGGTGTGACACCTCTCGACCAGCCGCCAAACAACCCGCGTACGCGAAGCATAATCGTTCCCCCGATTACGCTTTAGTCATTCGCAAAAAAGCAGAATTGTCCAGTCAGCGGCGTAGCCGACCGAACGCATTACACACGGGAAATTAAACATACTTTCGCCGACATTTATCCAGCGTGGACCTGGGTTCCTCTCTATAAACATCCATGGTAATGCTCGGACCCGGTGGTCCCGGCCGGTTCGAGGGTTAAAAAGAGCCGGCACTCCAATTATTCCGTGGAATCCTCGAATCCCACGGTCACCGTTCCGCCGCCTCTTTCCACGATGCCTCTTGGCGGCCTGGCCGAAGGCTTAATTAAAGCAAATTCAATTAAAACGGACACGGAGTATTAAAAATTCGCTGGAAATCTTAATTAACCCTAAGCGCACTCCATCGCTCGGAGACGGCGTTTCCCACCATCGGCAGACTTCATTTGTTAATAGATCTTTAAATCCACCCTCCCTCGACTACTACACCTCTCCCTTGCCCTTTTTTTCGGGCAAAAAAAGTCCTTCCGCTGCGGCTGTGTTCGTTCCTGTTCTTTATTAACCCGTTACGCGAACGCTCGGTCTAGTCAGCTGCTTAGCTTCCACCTTTTCAGCCTCTTCCCTCCGTTTCGTGACCGGTACTTCAGCTACTTTATTTGTTCGTTTAATCCCTCGTCTGGCCCGAAAGGCAAATTGGTTTTCCTAATTTCCCGCAGTTGGTCCTTCATCCGATCCCATCCTCTATTTACTCGGTTTATTCGTTTCTCACGAGCTGCCTGTTTATCGACTTTCAATAATATCTTCTCTACCATTCGTCACGTTAATTCTCACCTGTCTATCATCTTCGCTCTCTCTCTATTATTATAAATACTATCCACTTGTAGAAATTTCCATGAATATCTATCTTCTACTTATTCCAAACGATTCCTCTCCAATCTTCTCTCTCTTCGCCGATCATCGGCTCTCCCTCCATTAACCGCGAGAAAGGCTCTCCTCTGTCGCTACTTCTTTTCAAATCAAACGATCCCCTCCACCTCTCTCCTCTCAATACCGTAATCTCCACCGATTTTAACGAATGCGGGCGTGTCGGTGACCCGAAAAACCGCGGCACCTTTTGAACCCCTCTCGACACCGTTCCCCTCGATCCGTGTAGCCAAGCACCGGGCTAACTGCCCTCGCCCACCCTCGGTAACACCCTCACACCCTCGCCGTGGGTTCGGTAACACTCTCACACCCTCACCGTAGGCCGAGTAACCTCGGTGATGAAGATGGCGCGGATAAACGGTGTCACGAACGTCTACAGGCTCGTCGATAACGCGGAGTCCGCCTGTCTGCGAGGAATCGAGTCACCAGTGCATTAGGGTAATTAGCCGAACCGAACCGGGTCGATCGAGAACAGCTGCAAGTTTCGACATCCGATGAAGAACCAGCGCGGACCGGGAACGCGTCTTTCGTGTCGTTAGCTTTTACGGTTTCCACGTGACCATCGTCTTCGGGTATCGCAGGCCGGATTACGCTCCTCGGAGAAGGATCAGGTCGGGGTGGCTTTGAATATTCGACGAAATCGGTACGAGTCGGAGAAGTTTGCCGATCTGCGTTTTGAATCATCGGAACGACGAGTCTTCGAGCAAAGTTTACGAGTAAGCGGCACTGGTAATGTGTCCTTTGGATCGAACTTCCTCGCATCGGCAGGATTATTAACGACCCGAGTTCTAATTCTTTGACCCGTTTGTAAAATAGAAACAAAATTAACCCTTTGACTACTGTGGGCGAATATAGACGCTCTCAGTATCACAAACGCAAAATTTCTGAGCGTCTATAAGCACTTACAGTAGTCAAAACGTCAAAAATTATAAATTCATAATCACATTTTTTGGAAAAGTACACCGTAGCGACAGGGTTAAGGAGACCTTCGTTTCTCTGAAATTAATTTCAAGTGTTACATGGTGGTTTCGGGTATTCGATGATGAAATCGGTACGAATCGGAAAAGTTTGTCGATCTGTGTTTTGGATCATTGAAAAGACGAGTCTTTGAGCAAAGTTTACGAGTAAGAGACTCGGGTAATGTGTCCTTTGGATTGAACTTCCTCGCATCGGTAGGATTATTAACGATCCGAGTTCCAATTCTTTGACCCGTTTGTAAAATAAAAACAAAATTAACCCTTTGACTACTGTGGGCGTTTAAAAGTGCTCAAAAATTTTGCGTTTGTGATACTGAGAGCACCTATAGACGCCCACAGTAGTCAAAGGATTAAAAAGATAAAAAATATTTATGAGAATGTTAAAAGAATTTTTAATGTCTTGTGCTTTATCGGAAATGTGTTTTTTATATCAAAGAAGACAAGTAGGATTGGGAAACCGTATGGAAAAATATTTTAACTCTTTTATTATATAATATACCTCCAAACTTGAACTATATATCATAAATTCGTAATCACATTTTTTGGAAAAGTTTGCTGTAGCGAAAGGGTTAAGGAGACCTTTGTTCCTCTGAAATTAATTTAAGTGTATTACACGGTGGTTTCGGGTATTCGATGATGAAATCGGTACGAGTCGGAAAAGTTTGTTGATCTGCGTTTTGGATCATCGAAACGACGAGCCTTTGAGCAAAGTTTACGAATAAAAGACACGGGTAATGTATTTTTTGGATCGAATTTCCCCACATCAACAGGAATTATTGACGATGCGAGTTTGAATTCTTCGAAGCATTTGTAAAATAGAAACAAAATTCAGAAGACTTTCGTTCCTCTCGAATTAAATTTAACAGCGTTACACGGTGGTCTCGGGTATTCGATGACGAAATCGGTACGAGTCGAAGAAGTTTGCCGATCTGTGTTTTGAATCATCGAAACAACGAGTCTTGGATCAAAGTTTACGAGTAAGCAGCACTAGTAATGTGTCCGGGACTAGTGGGTCCGTTGAATCGAACTTCGCATCAGCAGGAATTATTAACGATTCGAGTTCCACTTCTTCGACTCGTTTGCAAAATAGAAACAAAATTAAACAGACTTTCGTTCCTCTCCAATTAATTTTAAAAGTGTTACGATTTCTCTCACCCCAATGTCTGCCGACGAATTTACTGGAAATAAAATAGCGTGTCTGTAGACCAGCAAAAAAACCGTAAAAGGACCCTGTCCAACGCGGAGAATAAATTGGTATTTCTCAGAAATTGGGACTATCTCGATTAATTCGACGAAAGTAGGGGTTGATAAGAATCTTCGCAGGGCGAAATAAATTCGCTCGCGGGCCGATAAATCACACGGCTAGGACAAGAAACCGCGGCGTTATATCTACAGAGCCTATTAGAACTTACTCGACAACAAAATGAAAGTTAGCGAGAGTCGATAAAAAAGAATTATCAGGCGCATCCATTAAGCAATGTAGCTCGTTAAGGTGTCGCGAGAAGTGCGGGAAGAAGACACGTTACCGATCGGCGTAACTAGACGCAGAAAAAAGAAAAATGGAGAAATCACTTTTCCCGATCTGGCAGACTTTGCGTCGGCCGTTCTCATCATCGGCAGAAGTTGTTTTTAATTAAAAAGGTCGGCCTCGGCTCGCGGAAAATCTGACCGACAGCCAGAAGTTTTTTCCTACGATCCCCGCGTCTCTCTGGCCGTTAAGCACTTCAATTAGATTTCTTGACAACGCTGCATGTCCGCGAGACACACGTGCGTGTGACGTGCGGGCTGAACTTTAATTAAACCTGAAAACCATCTTTTCTTTAATTGGACTTCGAATAATGCCGCGGCGCCCCTATAAAACTTTCGCGGCATGAAGTTTTCCAATGAGATTTATCAGATGTCCCGCCGCGGCCGCGCCATAACCGAGGATCGCTGATGAGGTTATTTCCAGCGAGGTCGGTGAAATTTGTTTACCAAGTGTACACCGAGATCGGCCATCGCGCGGTGAAGTTGGCAGTTGGAAGAAATGCGGGCCTGGTTTGAAGATAACGCAGCGGTTCTGTCATCTCTGTCATCTGTGACACGTCGATGTATCATGGTATTCGTGAAAGTGTAACAGGACAAAGGAACGGAATGAATACGCGAGATCTAGGAGCAGCGTTACGTATTTTGCGTAACTTATTAGACCATTATGTAGGATCGCGCTATTCGAAGCCTAATAATATGGGATTCGAAGAGCATGAAAGGCAGAATCAGGCAAAGCACACGGAATATCCCCTTTGCTTTTGTGACTGCCGACTTACCAGACTCGTACAGTGCTATATTAGATCAGCAGCATTCAACTATCTATGCTTCAAAGCAGTTAGACGTCCAAAGCGGTCCGCAGCGACCCCATGTGACGAGACACGTATATGCATCGAGTTTCATGGAGATACCTCGGTTTCAATGCTTCCGTATTAAATCCTCTCGCGCACCGGAGTCTGGTGCTAATTTCGCAACGTTAATGAACGTTAATGACACGCACGGGAGAGAAATAAGACGTATCCGAATTTAATTCTATCGTCACTCTCGCGATGGTCGCCGTTTTCGACAAATCCTAATTCTCGAAGCAGAGGTCTCGAATAAGACACGTTCCAGGATCGATCATTTCCATTCGAACTTGACATCCACTCGGGTTCGATGCAACACCGATCAGAATTTAAGCGAGTGTCTTAAATCCTCTCCAGCATCAGGGCCTGGTGTTAATTTCGCAACGTTAACGAATGTTAATGACACACACAGGAGAAAAATAAGAAATATCTGAATTAATTCTATCGTCCCTCTCGCGATGGTCACCGTTATCGACCAATCCTAATTTCTAGGTAGAGGTTTCGACATAAGACACGTTCCAGGAGCCGGCGTTTCCATTCGAACTTGACATCCACTCGGGTTCGATGCAACGCCGATCAGAAGTTGAATGAGTGTCTTAAATCCTCTCGTCCTGCAAAGCCAGGTGCTAATTTCGCAACGTTAATGAGACTATGAATGAAAGAGCCGCACAGGAAAGAAATAAGATGTATCCGAATTAATTCTATCTTCACTCTCGCGATGGTCACCGTTATCGACCAACCCTAATTCCGTGGCAGAGGATTCGAAATAAGACACGTTTCAGGATCGACCATTTCCATTCGAACTTGCCATCCACTCGGGTTCGATGCAATGCCGATCAGAAGTTGAACGACTCTCTTAAATCCTCTCGCGTTCTGGAGCCTAGTGCTAATTTCGCAACGTTAATGAACGTTAATGACACGCACGGGATAGAAATAAGGAGTATCCGAATTAATTGTATCTTGACTCTCGCGATGATCGCCGTTATCGACCAACCCTAATTCCGAGCCAGAGGTTTCGAAATAAGACACGTTTCAGGATCGACCATTTCCATTCGAACTTGCCATCCACTCGGGTTCGATGCAACGTCGATCAGAAGTTGAGCGAGTCTCGCAGCCCCGTTAAGATGGAGAACTCCGAAGCTGGGAATAATGGGAAACTCGAGCGAGCCGAGGAAGAAACACGCGGCTACACGCGGCTAGATAAGTTTGGTAAGAAGCTTCTTTGCGTTAGCCGTTCGATTAGGTCGGAGAGATGACCGGAAGTGAGCCGGGAGAATGGGGCGAGAATCTCGAAGGGATTCAGGCGTGGTTAATTAAAGGGGGCCATTAAAACTGGCTGTTTTCGTTTCCTCTAAGAGGAACAAAGCCCCGGACCTCCGTCCAGCCCCGGTTCTTTCCATTAACTTTTTCGCCGTTGCGGAGTATCCGCGATGGTTCGGCTGGAAATCGGCTTATAACTCGGTGCCCCGAGTTATTGTGCAACCGGCTTTCAAGCCGTGGGCCGTGCAAATAATTGATCGAGTTTCCCGACGGCGGAAAGGAGCGGAAAGAAGCGGAGAAGCCGGGCCTGCGAGAGCGAGAGAGCCATCGGTCGCGATCCGGAATCTCTACGCGCCGCGGGCCTGTAATTGCACGAATGAAAGATTAATCGAGCGGGACACACCGGCGTTTCCGGGACTTATCGTCGGACAATGGGCCACGGTGGAACGGCTACACGGATCGTTTACAGGAGATCTTGAATAATTATCGCGGCACAATTAGCGAGCGCGGGAGGGGGCGAAAGCTTGGATTACTTAATGTTCGCCAAGTTGCTCGCTCGTGTTCGCGGCAGGTGGATTTGGTTTACGAGGGAAGATGTAGGTCAGATCTCGGTGCCGCAGACATCAGAATGTACAGGTGGTTTCGATAAGTGCATCGCATGCGTGCGTCGAAGAAGCTAATGAACCGTTGCTCGCTGTGAAACGAGCGAACCGGTTATGAAAAACAGCTCTAAACTAAGTATCCGAGAAGGTTCAACAAGGGTGGATTCCCGCGCGGATACGTTGTTTCCGTTTTACAGTCTGATTACTTCGTTCAGGTCGTGTTATTTATTTACGCGACGGGGATCGCGCGGGAAACAGGAAGACTCTGATATGTAAATGAACTCGGCGCGTATACCCTGCGAGAGGGTTTACGACTCGACGTATGACGTTTATGACTCCCGGAAAGTATCCGAGGCCCGGGCCATCCGGAGGACGACACGCTCGCGCCACAGCGTCATATTCCGCTTTTCAATTTGCCGGAAGTATCGGGGGATGGAAAATCAGTAGAGTGCGACAGGGACGCGCAGCGACACGGTCCTATCAACAGTTCGCCTCTTCAGACAATTCCTGTAGTCTACGTGCTTAGCAATTTCACGAGTAGCTAATCCTACGGAGACCTGCCGGGGACTGTCGGCTTTGTTTCCGCTTCGGAACGCTCGCGAGCTCGTCGAACGACGTGCTGGGAGCGGCTCCATTCGGAGGGATCAATTCCGCGGATTAAAGTACACGCGTGCCTCCGGCCGGGGGCTAATAAACGTTTACGTTCGTACGTGAGAACCGTGTTTGCACTGAGATCCAAAGGCAAACGCCGGAATTCCCGACGAGCGTCTTCCCGGCGCCGCTCCGACGCCTCTGCGCCGCGGCGAGGCCCGACATCTGTCTCTCGTGTTTCCACGTGTGTATGTCCCTCTCTAGTTTTCTCTCTGTCCCGCTCTCCTTTTTACGGTGTTGCTCCTTTTTATCGCTGGTCCCACTCGTGTCCTTCGACTCTTCCCTTTTTACTGCTCCAATTTCTCTCCGCTTCTTTTATTACTGCATCTTTTTAATTTCTCTTACATTGCTCTCCTGGTTTAATTACATTCCCTATTTTCATGCTCCGTTTTACCTGCGGCTAGCTTCTGCCTTTTTACCCGCTTTTACGACCCTCTTTCACCGCCTTCTTCGCTCTTTCAATTTGTTTTCTCGATTTCTGACCTCGGAGCTTCTTCTTTAAGTTATTCTTCTCGATTACGTTCTGTTGTTATAGTTAATAGGTGGTTCCTAGCTTTGATGGTATTCGTTGAGCTGTGGTTATTGTCGTTGCAGTTTGACCACAGATGATGACAGGTCTGACAAAGGTTGCGACTTTTAGGCCCCGAGGGGTCCGGTTAGGGTTTAAAAGGACCTGTTGTTTCTTGAACAAGTTCCGCATTTAATCATTGTAACTCATTTTCTTTTCTTTTTGTGTCTACGTAAGTGTATATGTTATGGTAAATGTGATTATTCCGGTGATTATGTATAATTGTCATTAAGTTTGGTTTGGGTTACATCTGTGTGACTTACAGTAATCATTTATCGAATTTTTTTATTGAAAATTATAAAATATCGTTATTCGCAATCTCCTGTATCGATCTCCTATGCTGTATTCTACTGACTGAATTAGTCAACATTCAATAACTCGTCATATTTACCAAATTTAGTGCTGATTATATATAATAACAAATATACATAATAACATTTCGGATTAATCATATTTATCGTCTATCAAACTTTATATATCTGTCAAAATACGTATACGGTTACTTCGATTTCATACGACAACTTACAACGATTAATATTTCAGAAACTTTGTCCCTAAACGTTGCTAAAATTACCGAAGAAATGCCGAGTGAAGAAATTCTTCATTTCCTGGTTACTAGAATCGCGACAGAAACAAATCGTGTCCCAAGAAAATCGGAACACCGAGCAAAAGGATTGTAACTAGAAATGGTGGAGAAACGGACACTTTCAGCGACAAGTGAAGAAATAAAAATTCCTCGAGGTGTTTCTCTGCTTGTTAATCGGTAATCCAAAACGAAACTGCTTCGCGAGTGTCTATCTGAAGGCCCGTCATCGCGTTTGGAGCACTCTCGGCATCCTGAAAAGCCGTCGGAGTGAAAAATTCGACGGGGCGAGAAAATATCGCTAAGGGATGACAGGTGCGATCAGAGTGACCATAAAACACTGGACGAAATAACCTGTCGGTTAATGTTCACAGGTGAAAATGTTTGGGGCTGTCGGATATTAGAGCGTGCGCACGGTGATTTACGATCATTTTTCTGCACGGCTGGCCGGCGCCGCCACTCTATGGAATTTATTTAAACGGCGAAAAACGCTTATGCGCGAAATTGAACGGCCGTTTCGCAGTTTAAAGTCGCGAGTGTTAATCGTTACAGACCGTCGAGCAGCGTTTTTAATACCTTTTACACACACACACACGCGTGTTGCTGTTGTTGATTCGCCTTTGCCCGAAATTCGTTTGCCGGCACTGCCGCCGCGACTAGAAATGTTTTAATATTCCGCGAGGAATTCCGAGGACCCCGGGACAAGCCTGGACCCCCGTGTATAAAGAAAGTTAGGTCAATTTTAATCTCCCCCGTCGAGGAATTTATCGAGAGCTAAACGGGATCAGAATTTTTTTATCCCTTACCGGTATTCGTTTCGAACTTAAATATCAACCCTGCCTCCGTTATAACTCGAGCTACGATAATTTTAATCTATTTTTAACCAGTTAGGTGTGTTTCACGATTATATCCGTCATGGAGATATGGAAAAATTTTGTGTCATGACGACTATATCCGTCATGCGTAAAATTTCTTTACAATTTGATATTTAAATAATAATTTTGGCGAAAACTAAATTATATTCGTAAAGTTTAAAATGTTTAGAGGTCGACACGAAATAAAAAAAAGAAATGAAAATTATAAATGGTTTAGTCTATGTTTGACGACTACATCCGTCATGGAGATATGGCAAAATTTTGTATCATGACGACTATATGCGTAAAATTTTGTTACAATTTGATATTTAAATTGTAATTTTGGCGAAAACTAAATTATATTCGTAAAGTTTAAAATGTTTAGAGGTCGACACGAAACAAAAAAAAGAAATGAAAATTATAAGTAGTTTACTCTGTGTTTGATGACTATATCCGTCATGGAGATTTGGCAAAATTTGTGTCATGACGACTATATACGTTAAATTTTGTTACAATTTGATATTTAAATTGTAATTTTCGCGAAAACTAAATTATATTCGTAAAGTTTAAAATGTTTAGAGGTCAACACGAAGTAAAAAAAAAACAAATGAAAATTATAAATAATTTACTCTGTGTTTGACGATTATATCCGTCATCGCCTAATTATCGGGACACACACTGGAGGGTGCTTTGTAAAGAGGTCGCCACGCTTAACTGGTTAAGAGAAGAAAATTTATAGAGAATCGAATGAAATAATCGTCAGAGCATTTACTCGGAGTACGAACCTGTTAAATTTCATTCCTCGCATGAAATTAAACAAGAAGAGGGAAAATAGCCTTCGATAATTCCAAAACGTTCGTTATTTTTTTCCCTTAACCTTTTTCGCGATCTACCACACATCATTCTCGATAGAAGAGTAAGCGATTCGCGAACGAATCGCGATCACAAAGTTATCTATACCATATCTCGTTAGAACGTCATATTGCGAGGCTTCGAGGCTTCGAAGAAGGGGTTCATCTGAACCGATAAATTACCGCTCGACGTTCAGATGGCTAACGGTCTCTTCAAAGGCGAATTATTCATAAGCAAGTACAATTACAATAATTGCATAAAGCTGAGCGCCTCTATGCAGCGTGATTAAGGAATCCAGGTCCTTGGGAAGGAGGAATCTTCCCGACTGCTGTCTCGCGCTTGTCTCCTGAATTCACCGTTCTGTCCGGGTCGCGGAATTGCCGGGAACTCGAATTTGCGTAAACAAAGCGGGTCGGGGGCGCGGAACGGGGGGCAGGAGGAACGTCGGAGAGACGGAAATGGACAAAAGGGAGAGACCGAGGAGGAGACGGGATGGACTTAAGAGTAAACGAAGTAACAGGGTAATTGCGAAGGATGATAAAACGTTGATAGAATACGCCAATCCCGGCAACGACGCGGAGGGATAAAGAGGAAGGGTATACGCGACGATGAAACGGAGCGATCGATGGAAATATTGATACAGCCGGGGGGCTAGAAGGGGGCCGAGGCGAGTTCGTAGACAGGGAAAAGGAGAAAGGTAAGCAGCGCGAGATGAAAATGGGAACAAAGAGACGGTAAACCGATGAACAAAAATGAAACGTTGACAGGTGGAGACGGAGGCGGATATTTACGAGTCGCGAGGATAGGATCGAGGAGGGAAAAACAGCGGGGGAGGGGGTCAAAGAATAAAACTCCGAGGAAGAGTGTTTACACGAAAAAGAACCGTGTAATCGAGCCAAGATAAAAAAAAAACGGGGGCAGAGGAAGCTGCGAAACGATTAACGCGACCATTAGCTAGACTGCGAAGACCAAGATAAGGAACAATAATTTTTATTTAAAGTAACGCGTGAAAGCGGATACCACGTGATTTCTTCCGAAAGAATAAAGAAAGTGCGTAGAATAAAATATTTCGCAGCGAAATATCTGTTTAGTGACAATTTACGATCGCTAAGAGAAGAATCTTAACGTTTATTAAATGGTTTTTATAGAGCTTATTTTCCTAAATACGAAATTTCGAAATTTCTGTGTCACCCTCAGTTTCTAAAAATTGCGAATTTCTATAAAAATATGAAGTATTGACAAAGAGTGAAAAGGAGTTTATATTTAGAAGAGTTTATCTCTTAAAAACTTAAATAAACAGGTCATTATCGAACAACCGTACTCTTTAAATTTTAACACTTTACCGACCGCTAGAGGTTCAACAGAATACGTCCGCTCGACCACAGATCTAAATTTTTAATTTAATTTTTAATTCTAATTATTGCGATTTAATCCGCAAGAAGGACGGCGACAACAATCATTGATATGTCATGACAATTGCCGCTATGACAACCGATTTTGACAAAAGTGGCTATCGGTCATAAGGCGGTGACGACAAAAAGCAGATTAATAGGCTAGCGGTTGGTAAAGTGTTAATTTTGACGAATTGTTATATTAACCTATTTGCATCCACGCTCTAAAGAGTCTTTCATGCCTTTAATCGAAATTAAGTGTAACAAAGAAATTCATACTTATATTTAATCCAAAAATTAAACGAACTCTAAAGTAAAATCATTTTATACGACGTATTAACTGAAGTATTTATTTTCGCAGGTAGTTTAAATTTACACGGTAAATAAATTTCTAATAGATAAGTAACAATTATCAGTCGCGGATTATTCCGCTCGGTGATGTAAATGGGTTAATAGTTATTTAGAAGCGCGAATAATTACAATTAAGAATCAATGAACTGCTTCCTTCAAACTTCTAAGAAGTTACCCAAATTTTCTCCCGCATGACAGTCGAATATTCGTTTCACGGCTCGGCAAGGGGTTAATAAAACGGGAAGAAGAAGGAATGGGAGAAAGGGGGGCGGGAAAGAAGGGGTAACAGAGGGTAACCAGAAGGAAGGTCGAAGCGAACGTTCAGGTACGTGTGTATCTTAGCGGAGCGTGGCTGACATAAGGGGTTGCCAAATTAAACAAGGGCCTAAGGGCCGTTCCTAATTTGCGCACTCAAGTAATTCAACCCTCACCCGGCCTCGTTCGTTCCCCGTTTAAGCAAGAATTACCTTCTGTCTACACGGACTGGGAAAGACGGGGGCCGGGCCTGCAGATTTCCAGCCCGGAAACCGCTTACGCTTAAAACCTGCCAGCGGGCTGCTTTAACTTTTCCCGCGCGGAATAATCGAATTGTTTATCCACCGGCGATTATCATTCTTGAATCGTTTTGCATTGATTCCTGGCCAGCGCTCGCCTCGGTTTTACCTTCGCCGGGAAAACAGCCGGTGGAAGAGGGAAAGGGTGGAATGAATTTCGAAGATGGATCTCGTGAGAAAGAGAGAGAGAGAGAGAGAGGAAGAAGAGAAGAGCGACGCAGCCCCGGCTATTTATCATGCCGCGGAGAGACGTTATCGGGATTACATCTAATTATTCGAAGCTACAGATTGCAGAGGAAGCAGAAGGGATCAGCTCGGGCTTAAACGTTCCATCTTCGATGCACATCGATGATAAAAAGTTGGACGAGCAACGCGGACCAGAAGGGTTGATAGGCTGGAGATTTATCGTTTTTGCGTTTCGGATTCCGCTGAAAGGAGACACGCTGACGGAAAGCGATTTCGGGAGAATCGGAGGGATTATCGCGTCTTTATTCGACGAAGGACCGAATCGGGAAAGAAATGTATCGGTAACGGGGTTCTTTCCGATGTAAATAAATTTTCGAGGAAATTCTAATTCCCGATGAATAGGAATTTCGACATATCACGGACAGATTTCAAAACGATAACGATTTTACAGAGATAGAAAGGAACTTGATGAATTTGACTTTAATCGGAGAATGTTTCCGTATGGAATGATTAAGATAAGAAATAGATTTAAAATAATATCGGTATTTTAAACGTAGAATAGGCAAAATTGTTATCGAATTATATAACGATCGTCTCGATTTATAATAAATAATTTCGATCGATGTTATTATTAGAAAGCGAAGATAATAGAATCGAATCTCAACAACTCTATCCTGTAAAGCAACACGAGTTGCTTAAAATTAAAGGATCCCAGCTCTCTCGCTAACCACTAATTTCTCCATTCTGTGAAACGAGGACGGCGAGGGGTCCGGGAACTAAAATGTCTTCCGAAATAGCTTTGGACGCGAAAACTCTTGCGCAACGATGCAGCGCGACGCGGAAGGGAGAATGGAGGACGATGCTGATTTAAAGTCCGCGTTCTAACTGGCGCCGGTCATTCCGAGGAAGTAACCGTGAGAGCAGCGAGCTTAAAGAAAATGAAAATTCTCCGTGCAATTTTCTCAAACTGACGGTCCAACGGAGCGAGCGTGAGAGATGCGTGCATGCATCCCTTTCTTCGGGAACAACGAGATTTCCTGAATCGCGAGAGCGAACTCCGGCAAAGTGGCGTTTTCTCTTATCTCCTATCCTCCCTCTCCCCTTCATCTCCCTCCTCTCCCTTTCCCGGCACGAGTACCTGCGACGAGAGGAGGAGAGGAACACCGCGAGAGAGCTGGCAGCATTCCATAACGCGTCTTCGAAGCGACGATTCTTCCGAGCATGCATCTTTTCGCGAGTAAAACGAATTACAACGAATCGCAAGAGGATCTATCGATACAACTGACACTAAGATCGTTGGATTAATTGCTAATGACCATTGAAAATTCTCGCGAATTTTAATTCTGCGATGACTCTTGAGTCGGAGAAAGTTGAAAGCTCGTTTCCGCATGATAATCGAACATAACGCGTTGTCGAAGTGACGATTCTTCCAAGCATGCATCTTTTCGCAAGTGAAACGAATCGCATCGAATCGTAAGAGGATCTATCAATACAGCAGATCCTAAGATCGTTGGATTAATTGCTAATGACCATCGAAAATCCTCGCAAATTTTAATTTCGCGATGACTCTCGAGTCGGAGAAAGTTGAAAGCTCCTTTCCGCATGATAATTGAACATAACGCGTTGTCGAAGTGACGATTCTTCCAAGCATGCATTTTTTCGCAAGTGAAACGAATCGCATCGAATCGCAAGAGGATCTATCGATACAACTGACCCTAAGATCGTTGGGTTAATTGCTAATGACCATTGAAAATTCTCGCGAATTTTAATTTCGCGATGACTCTCGAGTCGGAGAAAGTTGAAAGCTCCTTTTCGTATGATAATCGAACATAACGCGTTGTCGAAGTGACGATTCTTCCAAGCATGCATCTTTTCGCAAGTGAAACGAATCGCATCGAATCGCAAGAGGATCTATCGATACAGCTGATCCTAAGATAGTTGGATTAATTGTAAATTATCAACGGAAATTCGCGCGAATTCTGCGAGAATTTCAATTCCGCGATAGCTATCATATTGGAGAAAATTGAGAGCTTCCTTCCGGATGATAATTAAATATAATGCGTTGCCGAAGCGATGATTCTTTCGAGCAAGCAAATTTTCGCGAGTGAAATAAATCGCAATGAATCGCGAGAGGATCTATCGATACATCTTAGGTGATCCTAAAATCGTCGAATTAAATGCAAATTACCAGCTGAAATCCTCGCGGAATTCGCGCGAATTACAATTCCGCGATGACTCTCGAGTCGGAGAAAGTTTAAAGTTCCCTTCCGTATGATAATTTAACATAACGCATTTTGGAATCGACCATTCTTCCAAGCATGCAACTTTTCGCGAGTGAAATATATCGCAATGACTCGCGAGAGGATCTATTGATATATCTTAACTGATTATAGAGATCGTCGGATTAATTGCAAATTACCAGCGGAAACCCTTGTGGAATTCGCGCAAATTTCAATTCCGTGATGGCTCTCAAATCGAAGAAAGTTGAAAGCTCCTTTCCGGATGATAATTGAACATAACGCGTCCTCGAAGCGACGATTCTTCCGAGCATGCATGTTTTCGCAAGTGGAACGAATCGCAACAAATTCCGAAAGGATCTATCGATGCATCTTAGGTGATCTTAAGGTCGTCGGATTAATTGCAAATTACCAGTGGAAATCCCCCATGAAATTAAGCAACAATGGCCACCAAATTTTAATTCCGCAATGACTCTCGAGTCGCAGAAAATTGAAAGCTCCCTTCCAGATAATAATTGAACATAACGCATCTTCGAAGCGACGATTCTCGCGAGCATGCATCGTTTAGCGAGTGAAACGAATCGGGACGAATCCCGGGAGAATCTATCGATACATCTTAAGTGATCCTAAGATCGAGGAATTAATTGTAAACGGCCAGAGGAAATCCTCGCGGAATTAAGCGGAAATGGCCACCGAATTCTAATTCCTCGATGGGTCTCGAGTCGGAGAAAGTTGAGAGCTCGCTTCCGGATGATAATTGAACGTTGTATCTCTCGTCTCCGTTATTTTCGCAGCAGATATATACGGCTACACCTTATTCCACCCTACGAGGGAGTTAGCCGAGCGAGCGAAGGTGTTTACTCGAGGGTGTACTATATTTGCCGGGATCTTACTTCGGCGAGTGCTTTCTGTCTTACGACGTCTTAGCTCGCAAGCGCTCATACACCCTATCACTGTAGGCGTCGCAAAAGCGTGCAAGGGTGGGACCTTCGTTCGGTCGTTTCAATGGCAGCGCAAATGCTGTAACATCTCCTTTGCCTAATTTACGACCGTCGTAACGAGGATACATTTGTATTCTCCAGCGGAAAGAAAGCGATCCCGCGTAATTCGTGTAGCCGTAAACTTGGCCGCGATATCGCGTACAAACTAAGAACTCATCGATCAGCATCAATCATCGATAATTCCCTCCGTTACCATCGCTCACGCTAAACCGTATACATATTCAACGCTCTATCATCTAGATAAATGGAGAGATTTTTGGCGTTACGAGCAGGAGTAACTCGGGAGATCGCGTTTTAATAAATTCCACGAGGTCTATGGAATATTAGCCTGCAATTTTTCACGTCTCCATGCTAATGGATGGTGTCGATAGCGGGGTATCTATGGAGATCGAAGGAGTATACGTAAATAATTGTACAAGAAAACACCGGAGTATCGAATCGAGGTCCTTGGCCGTGGAATAATGAATAAATTCGCTGGCGAACGCATCGGAAACGCTATTAACATTAGGTTTACGGACGTTTTTGAATACCTATCTTTATGGAGACCCGTCAGATTTACGGGTAAAGAAAACTACGTATTTTCTTGAAAAATAAGACCATGAGTTTAATTTAAAAACAATTACGATATTAAAAAAGTTAATATAANATCTTTATGGAGACCCGTCAGATTTACGGGTAAAGAAAACTACGTATTTTCTTGAAAAATAAGACCATGAGTTTAATTTAAAAACAATTACGATATTAAAAAAGTTAATATAAGTTGATTAAATCTATTAATATTGTATAATTGGAGCAATTCATCCGTCAAATTGACGGGTCCCGTAAATCTAGTTTAAAATCGTAGACTGATCGATTTCGTAGTCTACCTCTGGATTCTCCGTTTTATCGCAGGTTTACGAGTCTTCAAAATTTCGTACTTTGCGATATACGGTCTTTTCTTGGATTTACTGGCAATAATAACAGCTAATCAATCTTCTTAATAATATTATAATAATTTGACATAGGATAGCGGTATCTATGATGATCGAAGGAGTATACGTAAGTAATTGTGCAAGGAAACACCGGAGTATCGAATCGAGGTCCTTGACCGTAGAATAATGAATAAATTCGCTGGCAGACGCATCGGAAACGTTTTTAAAATCGGTAGACTGATCAATTCCGTAGTTTACCTCTGATTCTCCGTTTCTCTCTCAGGTTTGCGAATCTTAAAAAATTTCGTACTTCGCGATATACGATTTCTCCATGGCTTTACTGGCAATGATAATAGCTAATTAACCTTCTAGATGATATTATACTAATTAAACATGGACGTCTAGATCCTTCTGTACCAGAAATATCCAATCTTTCTGCTTTTCTGTGTCATTGAAATATTGGAAGAAGACAAGTTACGTTTGGGTCACGCGAAATTAACTTGACAAGAAATAGAAACCTAAATGAATCCTCAAAGTGGGCTACTAATATTTCTTTTATACCCTGTTCACTTTTCGATGTATATCGACGATCTAGATCTGTTTATATCAAGAGTATCTAACTTCTCAGCTTTCCTGGCCCATTGCAACATTGAAACAAGACGACTTGCTTTGGACCACGCAAAATTAACTTGACAGAATCAGATACCTAAATAAATCCTCAGGTTGGGGTACTGATGTATTTTTCATTCCCTTCTAGGTCTATATTGGCGATATCAACAATCTCGAGCGTCCCTCCAGCTTCCATGGACCACGCAAACTATACCTGACGCAACCACAGTTGATGAGTTAAAAAAAAGGACACGTAAACGAATCATTTTTAACTACATCGATGACCTAACTCCAAGGTCTTTTGCTAGGCTAGTTCTCGAGCAATTCTTCGCAAGAACAACAAGAAACCAAAGTACCTACGATCGAATTACTAGAAAAGAACTGACATGCGTGGTTCCTTAGTTCCCAGACCAAATCTTCCGCGAAACGCACAATTTACGTTTGTTCCGTTAACCAACGCAGCTTATCTTCGATCCGCAGCGGCACGTGACCCGGTGCACGTTGGAATATCCGGTTGTAAGCCGGTCACGAGATAACCGTTCGCGGGACAAGCCGAGGCCGGTATAAATTCATATTAGCGCCGCTTGCGCGGCCTTTCTGCCCTCTTCACCGCTGGCCCCCGGTCCCAACTTTTCTTCGCGCCACCTCCGTGACTCGAATTATGCGACCGGGGGTTTTCCGCCTCCCCCGGGACGCCTGCTCGACGGTCGACGACCGCTGGAAATTATGCGAAGGAGCTTCCTACTCGTCGGAACTCTGCGGCGTCCGCTCTCAAATGGAATCCGGACGGGAAACTTTCCGATCGCGCCGGAATCGACGACTCCGGTAAGTGTTCTGATTACGGCCGCTGGACGACACTTAGACCCACGGACGGGGAAACTCGGTTACCGGCCACCGGTTTTTATCGGCAAAGGCACGAGAGGATGCGAGTTTGCCGCGTCGAGGTATAGGGATGTTGTAAAGTTGATGGTGAGTTCGCTACAGGTTAGGATCCTTCCTGATCCTTTTCAACCTTTCATGTTATTTCTTTACTATGCATGATTCGTTATTATATCTCGCGATTATGACAGTAAGATCTCGAAATGGTACAAATCTGAGAAGAAGAATGGTTGGTAAACTGTCTTTGCCCCGTCGATGTACAGAGATATTGCAAAGTCGATAGTGAGTTGGTTACAAGTTTGGATCTTTCGTTATCCTTCTCAAACTTTCAAGCTATTTTCTTCTCATATATGCTTCATTACTATATCCTGCAATTATGACAGTGAGATCTCGAATTGGTAGAGATCTGAGAAGAAGAACGGTGGGTAAATTGTCTTTGCCGCGTCGAGATACAGGAATGTTGCTAAGTCGATGGTGAGTTCGCTACAGGTTAGGATCTTTCCTGATCCTTTTCAACCTTTCATGATATTTCTTTACTATGCATGATTCGTTATTATATCCCGCGATTATGACAGTAAGATCTCGAAATGGTACAAATCTGAGAAGAAGAATGGTTGGTAAACTGTCTTTGCCCCGTCGATGTACAGAGATATTGCAAAGTCGATGGTGAGTTGGTTACAAGTTTGGATCTTTCGTTATCCTTCTCAAACTTTCAAGCTATTTTCTTCTCATATATGCTTCTTTACTATATCCTGCAATTATGACAGTGAGATCACGAATTGGTAGAGATCTGAGAAGAAGAACGGTGAGTAAATTGTCTTTGCCGCGTCGAGATACAGGTATGTTGCTAAGTCGATGGTGAGTTCGCTACAGGTTAGGATCTTTCCTGATTCTTTTCAACCTTTCATGATATTTCTTTACTATGCGTGCTTCGTTATTGTATCCCGCGATTATGGCAGTGAGATCTCGAATTGATATAGATCTGAGAGAAAGAACCGTGGATAAATTGTCTCTGACCAAATTTTGCGAAAACACCTTTGAAGTTGTACCGGAATTCCAAAATCTCTGGAGAATAAATTTAAATTAAAATTTCGAGGTACAGAGATGTTGCAAAGTTAATGGTGAGTTGATTACACGTTAGGATCTTTCCTTATGCTTCCCAACCTTTCATGCTACTTTCATCCTATATATGCTTCATTATTATACCCCGCGATTATGATAGTGAGATGTCGAATTGATGAAGGTCTGAGAAAAAGAATGGTTGGTAAATTGTCTTTGCCGCGTCGAGGTACAGACATATTGCAAAGTCGAGGGTGAGTTGGGTACACGTTAGGATCTTTCCTTATCCTTCTCAACCTTTCATGTTATTTCTTTACTATGCATGATTCGTTATGTATCCGGCGATTATGACAGTGAGATCTCGAATTGATGAAGATCTGAGAAGAATAACGGTGAGTAAATTGTCTTAGCCGCGTCGAGGTACAGGAATGTTGAAAAGTCCATGGTAAGTTGGTTACAGGTTCTGATCTATCGTTATCCTTCTCAACCTTTCATACTACTTTCATTGTATATATGCTTCGTTACTGTATCCCATGATTATGACAGTGAGATCTCGAATTGATATAGATCTGACAGAAAGAACGGTGCGTAAATTGTCTCTGACCAAATTTTTCTGGGATACCTTTGAAATTGTACCGGAATTCCAAAACCTCTGATGAGTAAATTAAAATAAAAATTTCGAGGTACAGGGATGATGCAAAGTCGATGGTGAGTTGGTTACTGGTTGTGATCTTTCGTTATCTTTCTCAACCTTTCATACTACTTTCATTCTATATATGCTTCGTTATTGTATCCCGCGATTATGACAGTGAGATCTCGAATTGATGAAGATTTGAGAAGAATAACGGTGGATAAATTGTTTTTAACCAAATTTTTCGGAGACACCTTTGAGATTATACCGGAATTCTAAACCTCTGAAGAGTAAGTTTAGATTAAAACCTCGAGAAAGTTTTGCAACACGTGTCGAAGATATTTGAGACGTCCAGGAATCGCGATTGATCGAGATAAATCGTTTAGACAAACGGAGTCGCAGCATTTCGGTTACGCTTTCGAGAGCTTTGGACGCGCTATTGACAGCGTCGTGTCGCCGAATGTAGGTTACCGGTGGAGTTAATTTCCTGACATAGATGGCCATCGCTGATATGTCGCATTTGTATTCAGTTTCAGTTATTGCGCGAGGAAATTCGAGGTTCAAGCACGCGTGTCATACGCAAAGCTATGAGAGAGAGAGGACCACAACGCGTTCGATGATTCCCCAGTGTAAAGGAACGATCGAACACTCGAGGTAATTCGTCCAGATGGATTCTTGCACGAATATTAGCAGACAATCGTGTCACGGAATGTTCGCGGAATCTCGAGACTACGAAATCTATCGCAATTTTTGCCCTTTTTTCGCAAACATTCCTAAAAACTGTACATTTGTGAAACTCGGAAAGAATTATAGGTCTAACAAGATCAAAGATCGAGATTTCGAATCTGTTCTCTATTAACGAATTCGGTTACATTCCTTATCGTCTAATTGGAGATAGAAATGGCGGGGAAAACTGACATCCGAGTAGGAAAAGTTACGATTTCCTGTAAAAACTTTCATCTCTGATCGAGTGACTGGCAGCCACTTCTCCCAGCGTTTCTCGGGATTTTCTTATATATGTGAGCATGTTCGAGGCGCGGAAGTATATGATAGGGAAGTTCGTCGATATTGCTATATCCGCGGAAGAAAGTGCGCAATCTGAAGATCTGTTTCGAGACTCGACGTCGATCCTCCTTCAGGATCCTGTCAGAACGCTATCTCCTATGTCATCGGCGTTCCCAGGTCCCGAATACCTTTTGTGACCGGATTTATGACTTTCCAACGCTTCCCATTTTTTTATTTTCATCCACGCAGGCGATCCTTCATTCGTCTCAATTCCTTTAACCGTCGCGCGATTACCCGGAGAAAAATTTTTGAATAGCAAATTCCGAGTTCCTTGACATTTGGTAAACGATAAATATTCTTTTCGTCGTGAATTTTAATTCCTTTCCTGAAGAATTCTTCGATCATTAATGACACCTTTGATCACGTTTTGAGATTAATCAAACGCTCGATTGGTTAATAAAATTTTCAATGGCGTCGAAGGAAATTAAATATTGGTAGAAAGTCCTGAGATGGAGGGGAAATTTGGAGGGAAATTTTTGTTAATATAGTAATCACAATTCGTGATACAATGATCCGTGTGGCATTGATTTATCTGTCTTATTTATCGTCTCCCAGACATGAGTTTCACTATTTACACATATCCCTTTAGATTAGATTCACTGTTCAAACTGATCACAGCACACGTGGAGCGATTAACGAGGAAAAATTTTTGAATTGCGGATTCCGAGTTCATTGCTATTTTATAAAGGATAAATATTCTTTTCGTCGTGAATTTTAATTCCTTTCCTGAAGAATTCTTCGATCATTAATGACACCTTTGATCACGTTTTGAGATTAATCAAACGCTCGATTGGTTAATAAAATTTTCAATGGCGTCGAAGGAAATTAAATATTGGTAGAAAGTCCTGAGATGGAGGGGAAATTTGGAGGGAAATTTTTGTTAATATAGTAATCACAATTCGTGATACAATGATCCGTGTGGCATTGATTTATCTGTCTTATTTATCGTCTCCCAGACATGAGTTTCACTATTTACACATATCCCTTTAGATTAGATTCACTGTTCAAACTGATCACAGCACACGTGGAGCGATTAACGAGGAAAAATTTTTGAATTGCGGATTCCGAGTTCATTGCTATTTTATAAAGGATAAATATTCTTTTCGTCGTGAATTTTAATTCTTTTCCTGAAGAATTCTTCGATCATTAATGACACCTTTAACCACATTTTGAGATTGACCAGACACTCAATTGGTTAACGAAATTTTGAATGGCGTCGAAGGAACTTAAATATCGACAGAAAGTCCAGAGATGGAGGGGAAATTCACAGAGAAATTTTTGATAATATAGTATCGGAATTCGTGATAAAAATATCCGTGTGTCATTACTTTTGTATTGGTTCATGTTCAAACCGATTCCAGCACACCTTCGAATCACTATTCAGTAACCACTGAAATAACAGGAATTTTTAACGAAACGTTTCGAATCCAGTATACATACAGCGAGACAGAGTTTTAAGGATAATATCCGAGAAAGAATCTGAAATGCACTTTCGCGAAAGAGGATATCGTTTCTATTGCGCGAAAAGGTTTCGAAACAGTTGATATCCTGTTTCGGATCTGGAATTCGCACCTTTCTTGGGTGCAAGAGCGCAGTTTTGCGGAAGACAACGCGATCTGACTGTATGCCACACGTGTTACACCTTTCCGATGGTTTTCCACCTTGGACAGCTTCAAGTTCGAGAAAAGCAGGTACTCGTGGTCAGAGGAAACGCCCTTAGACCCTGTACCGCCACGAGGAAAGATTTCGTTGCCTAACCGACTCATGGAACCCTTTTCCCACGCTCGATTATCAATCTTCTCACGTATAGCCGGGATAAAAAGAAACGTGGATATACCTCGATCTTCCCAACACCGGAATTGGATCATCCAATCAAACGTTTAGAACGATTAATGGATCAACAGTTTCGATCGGAATGACGCGTGTATACGTCTTCGAAAGATGGAAACTCGTGTACGAAGAACGTGATACGGATTCGTCGATTTATTTCACTCCTCTCTTCCATTTATTTTACGATTGCACTATGATTCCGAAAACACTCTGTCTATGATAAACTATATCATATATAGACTGTTCGATAGATTCCTCTATTTTTAATTGCACGAAAAATTGTTTCAATAGCTTCGATGAAAGTATATCATGGAAAAACAATCTTCGTAATTTTTAGTTTCCAATTTTTCTAGATATCGTTGGAAATTAACTCGTCAGTTGTATCGTTTACCACGACGATCAACCAATATTCTCGACTACTCGTTTAAAAATTCGCTTCGAATCAGGCTTGTCACGGCGAAGCGAATTCTATTAGTTCGTTCGGAAAGTCACTTCGTTTTTTTCATTTCTATGTAGCTTAAATGTAAAATTGGCTGTGAAAAATTCCAATTAGGTCCTCTGTTGGGAAAAATCGAAATGAATTTCCGAACGACCTAATATAATTTATAGAAACATAATTATTGTAGTATTACTAAGTCTCTAAATGATAACTATGTGACTCCCACATTTTAGAGACGAATTTTCCTGATCTTCGTAGCTTCAAACAATCCTGATTCTACTCTTATATAATAAATACCATATTTTTCCACTATTTTACGTTTCATTCCATTATAATCTTTAAACGATAATCTTTAAACGAGATAGAATTCTATAATTTACAAGAATTTATTGTTCGCGGGGTTGTCGAATTTCGGACACTCGGTCTGAGAATTTACCGGTGGTTCTCCACTCTTTCCTAGTTTCCGGGTTTGGATAATTAACAAAGCCGGTGGACGAGGTGCGCTGGTCGCCGAATTCCACGCGTAACGAGCTAGAGCTTCGTTGTTACAGCCGGTTTCGACGATTCCTCGCGGGACGTCCCGTTCCCGTGTACCCGGCCGCCTTTCCTCCATCTTTGATCAGCGAGAGGCATCGCGGCGCGTTAATTTGGCCGCGGCCAGGCGGACCGGGGATGCTGGCTGAAATGAATGAAAGAAAAGTGGCGAACGGGAGGAAAAAAGCGAGGAGATGACGGGCGGGCCCGGCATTTGCAATTCCGCGACGCCATTAAAAATGTCTGCACGCGACGCCGCCTCTACGTGGAACCGGAATATGACAGTACGTTTCTTGCCACACGCCCGCCAGATTAACATCTCGATTCCCCGCTGACACGCCACGACTTTTAATCCGCGAGCTGCACGATAACCGGCTATGATTACCCGGTGTCGCAATTGATTTTCTAACCGCCGAGTATGTCGAATTTCAAGGAACATTTTCCAATTACTCCACGTCCAATTCCTGCTACAGCAATTCTCCATTGCCTCGGTTCTTCGCGATACTCCGTCGCTATTCGCGTTTATTTCAACCCTTTGCGGTCCTAGTGTGACTCCAGATTCAGAGATACACGCTTGAAAATTACTAAGTATAACAATAGTGTGTATAAAATTGGTATTTAATCGAATTTCTTTCTTCCTTTCCTCTCTCTCAGATAAGAAATTTAAAANTTGAAAATTACTAAGTATAACAATAGTGTGTATAAAATTGGTATTTAATCGAATTTCTTTCTTCCTTTCCTCTCTCTCAGATAAGAAATTTAAAAGCGTTAAGGACTGATGGTAACGAAATTGAAATATTAGATCATTCGGACCGTAAAGGGTTAACTAGGGTTGTTATATGTAATATTATATAAGAAGTCAGTGATTTTAGATTCCAATTACTACTTTCTTATAATGAAATTCTCGAGTGCAGGGAGTCAAAGTCGGAGAGAAATTTATACAATACATAACAATATTTGTTTTTTCCTTTATTGTTTTAAATTCGAAATAAAAAATTTAAAAGCGTTAAGGGCTGCTGGTAACGAAATTGAAATATAATTCGAACCGCAAAGGGTTAACAATCAGTGTCGTTATATATGGAGTGAGAAATGACAGTTGTTAAAATAAAATATTTCTATATAGAATATTATATAAAGGGTGATTCGACGTCGAGAAATCGTTTCAAGAGATATTCACTTGAAAATTATTGACTACAACAATATTTGCTTCTTCCTTTATTATTTTAAATTCGAAATAAGAGATTTAAAAGCGTTAAGAGCTGCTGGTAACGAAATTGAAATATAATTCGGACCGCAAAGGGTTAACAAACAGACGACACTTGTTAAGATAAAATATTTCTATACATAATATTCTATAAAACGCCAGTGATTTTTAAATTTAGATGGTTCCAATTACTACTTCCCTATAGTGATGAAATTTTCGAGTGCAGGGAGTCAAACTGACATAGAAATTTAGTTAAAAACGATTCGATGATGTTAACATATTTACATCGCAGTTTGCGTAGACAAAGTGCAACGTCTCCAAACTTTAGCAGGGTAATCGATCATAGCGATAGTGGAGAAGAATTTGTGACGCGAGAGGTGTGAAAAATAGGAAAAATGTTTTAAAGGCGATGGCCGAGACTCTTAAGGGATGATCACGCGGGGAAGGAAAACGGCGAGCAGATACCGAGGCGGAATTTGTCTTTGTCTGGAGTGGAATCGACAGCTAGGATAGGGACATTTATTGTCCCGGGATTACCTTGGTCGAGCAACAAGAATCGAGGCCCGACGAGCCCGTTTCCGGTGTGCATCTGCCGTGAAACGTCAGTGTCCCTTTGTACCTGAACGAGGATAGTTAGGGGTCTCTCCTCTGGTTGCTCGTGGCGTCGTGAAACGGAACAAGACGAATTCGAAACGGCGACCGACCGGTCAGAGGGAAACCCAGCGGAAAATCTCGCGACAGAAGAAGCACAGAGAGAGAGAGGGAGAGAGAAATCGCGTGACGGAAGACACGCGAATTGTCGAGGAAATTACCGAAATGAGGCACGCGGTATGAACTGGCGCGATAGTTGGCCTAACTAGCCGAATGAATTTAAACCTCTTACGTGGCCTAAGGAGAGCAAGTTTGCGTAACTAACGAGTCGCGAGTGAGGACTCGTTCCCATGCTCGGTGTGTACTCTCGAGGACCATCCAGTCGACGAGATTAACCCGCGGAAAATTAGGGTTGCCGACGGAATAGGCTCGGCTGCCTACGTCTTCAATCGTCGCGAGACCTCTCCGGCTGAACACAATTCAACTCTGGCCTTGATCGAGTTTAACCCTGCTACCTACTTCCCAGCGAACTTGCGTTACTGCAGCATCCAACGGTCTTGGAACAGTAACTTTTACTTCGAATTACTCTCGTTCGTCGACGTTCGAGTTACCAAAAATGTCGACTTTCGAATAAAAATTCTACGGGAAAGTTAATTAGATCAGGAGTCTAATTGCTAGGTAGAAGTCTCGGAAGGAAACCTTAGATTCCTTAGATTCCTTAGACAAACCGAGCTCTGGATCTTGGATACCTTCTCTTATCTTACATCCATAACCAATCTTTTAGGAAATTCATAGCATTAGTGATCAAGAAATATCTATTCCTTTCTCAAAAATCTTCCAAAACTGTGAACTTCGAGAAAAATTCGAATTTTCTTCCGGAGAGTTGAAAATTGGTGAAAATATCGTTTAGAAGGGTGGAAAGTCGAGGTGGAAATGGAAGAGGAAACAAGTTGGGCTGTATAAACGAGTCGGAAGGGAAAGTTACAAGGGGAAACAGGGGAGCGTGATGGACGAACACGTAGAGATCGCCGTCGGGCGTGCAATTGGGTGGTAAGTGCTAATCAATTGCACTGACAATCGCTATACATCGGTTTAATTAATTGACTAATTGTTATGCTAATTAGCGCCGCTAAGTTGGAGCGTGTACGTCCGATGGGAGCCGGTTGCCGGCCATCGGGAATCACTTTGGTAATCGACCAGCCTGGAAATTTCCATGCGCCCGGCGGAATGTCAGGAGCTGCATGAATATTCCAGCGATTCGCGGCAAACATCCAACTTTAATTACCGACTCATTAAACCGCGCGGAGGTCTTTTTTCCCACGGCCGAAGTTCGGACGTGCCTCTGGGACCGGCGTCGGCTCAAAGGGACCGGAACTTCCTCGCTCCGCTCCTAAATATGTCGTTTGCCTACTTTAATCTCGAGTTTCGCGTTTATTTTACCCTCCGTCCCGGGAAATATGGAAGATGTTTGGTCGTTCGGAACTTCCGGGCTTTCATCGATTTCTTTTAACACGTGAAAGAATATTTCTACTTTTCGCGTTCCCTCGTTTACCCCCTCGGCAGCGGAATATTTCACAGCAACGATCCACCGACTCGCGCCGTGGAAGACCAGATTTTATCGAAATTATGTACCCGATGTAAAAGAACGTCGCGTAAAAATCATCGTCAAAGTTTCGCGGAAGATTCTCCCGAACCATTTCTTTCTAACGGCGAAGCTTCTAATTTGCAAGTGGTATTCTACTTGATCATAGAAACAGGAACCGTGGGTATCAATCATGGAAAAAGAAGATACAAAACCTGGACGTAAAAACATCCAGTTGAAACGAGTTTCTACTTTTCGATTTTCCAAGTTAATCAACTTGGCAAATGAGCCGCTCCTATCGATCTATCCTGTGCGAAAAAAGAAGATCGAGAAGTTTCGCAGAGTTTTAGGTGATTTTTTCCTTCGGGAATTGCTGGTATCTTATTTTGTTTGGAACGCGAACTAGTTTGTATCGAATGAAATTTTCGTACTCTGACGCGTGCACGTTGATGCGTGTTAGTAATTGGCGTGCAAATAGCTGGTGAAATAACGCAACGGTATAACATCCTCGAAATTAACTCTGCGAAGGAGTCCAGTCTTAAACCTGCTTTAATTCCCCGCATTCTCCGGCTTCCTATTCCACAATTTACCAAACGCTGCTTCAACGTCCAGTTAAGGCAATGCATACACAATAGCTGCGAAGCACCGCCATTAATCCTTTGTCTTATATAATATTGAACCATACTCACCGCACAGTTTAGGAACACGATTCTACCGCGTTCCGGATAAAATTGATCTCCAGCCCTCGTTCCCGGCCGTTCTCTCTCGCGAAAGTAAAGTCTGGCGAAAGAAAATTGTTGAATAAATTATCTCGATTCTCAATTACCGCGACACTTCGCACCGGTTCGCGTCAAACGCTCGAGGAACAAAGTTTCAAATTAATTTCAGCTGAATGATAAATAAAAAGGAATCGAAGACACGGGTCTCGTTACTTTTTAAATTCGTATAAATTCGTTGCAGAACAAATAGACGCGAATTTTAAACTTCTCGGAGTACATAAATGTCTCTTTCCTTGCTCGTTGACATTTTTCTCAAACGGTGAGTTTTCCCTAGAAATAAGCGAAACAAATTTCAGAGATAAAGGTCTCGCGACTTTTCAAATCTGAGTAAATTCACTAGAGACAAAATAAATACGAATTTTTAATTTTCCAGGATCCATAAATGTTTCTTTTCTTAATTGATAATATTTCATTTTCGGATGTTTCATCGATGTAAGTTTGACATCTCACGAATAAACGTGACAAATTTCAGAGAAAATGGTCTCGCGATTTTTCAAATTTGAATAAATTCATTAGAGACAAATTAAATGCGAATTTTAAACTTTTCAGGGTACATAAAAGTCTCTTTTCTTACTTGCTAATATTTTTATTCAGAAGTTCCATTGATGTAAGTTTGACACCTCACGAATTAACGTGACAAATTTAAGAGATAAAAGTCTCGTGACTTCTCAAATTTGGATAAATTCATTAGGGACAAAATAAATTCAAATTTTAAGCTTTCCAGGATCAACAAAAGCCTCTTTTCTTACTTGCTAATATTTTTTGTTAAAAATTTCTACGATGTAAATTTAACATCTCACGAATAAGTGCAATAAATGTTAAAAGAAAAAGTCTCACGATTTTTTAAATTTGTACAAACTCAGTAGAAACAAAATAGATGTAAATTTCATGCTCTCTAGGATCCATAAATGATTATTTTCTAGCCGATCGATAATTCTTTTCAGAGATTTCATCGATGCAAATTTGACAGCGTCGGAGAAGTCTGCGACAAATCACTTGCAGACGTATCCAGTGAAAAAGCAAAGCGAGAAGACGGGGCCCGGGGACGATTAGACTGGCAATCGATGACTCTGGCCCCGTTCCTTCGAATTCCGCGCTGTCGCCGAGTTTCGAAGCAGCGACAGAGGGATTCGCATAATTTCCCGGTACCTAATCGCTGCGGCTGCTGCACGCACCATCAGCTCGTATTTCGCGCGCACGGAACCGCCCCATCAGTTCACCTCGTTCAACAAATCATGCAGCTGCGGGTATCAGTTTCGCGAGTTCGCGAGCCTCGCTCCTTTGTTCGTTCGACTTCCTCAGGGGCGTCATTTCTACAATTCAATCTCCAAGTGCCTGAACGCGGCCGCGGAAGAGAGACGGGAGAGTTTAGGCGGGCATGGCCGGCCCTCTAAATCACGCGGGACGCGACTGCCATTTCGGATTCCCGGCGTGGCCCTTTGTCGACGTATAATTCACACTCGGTCACGTATTACACCGGCCGTTACAACGTGCATTACACTAATGTCAAACAACGGCCTGGGACTGCGCGGAGACCCGGCGTTAATTTCGGCAACGCTTCGTTCCGGGGCATCGATCTCGATCCGGCCTCCTTCCGTGGTCCTTTCATCTTTAAGATAAGCTACTCCGCCAATATCTTTTATTTATTCCCCAATTCCACCAAATTTTCTCCGTTTCCTCGAAGATGTATTCTCAACGATTCGTTCTGGGGCATCGATCTCGATCCGGCTTCCTTCGGTTGTTCCTTAGATCTTTAAAATAAGTTTGTCGACGAAAATTTTTACTTTATTTCTCAATTACACCGAATTTTGTCCACTTCCTCGAAGATGCATTCTCAACGATTTGTTCTGGAGCATCGATCTCGATCCGGCATCCTTTGGTTGTTCCTTGGATCTTTAACATAAGCTACTCGACAAATATTTTCTGCCATTTCGAAGCTCGGACGATCAAAACAATCAATTCATCGATCTCGATCCGGCCTCCTTCCGTGGTCCTTTCATCTTTAAGATAAGCTACTCGACCAATATCTTTTATTTACTTCCTAATTCCACCAAAATTTGTCCACTTCCTCGAAGATGTATTCTCAACGATTCGTTCCGCGGCATCGATCTCGATCCGACTCCCTTCAATTGTTCCTTGGATCTTTAAGATAAATTTATCGATGAATATTTTTTGCCATTTCGAAGTTCGAACAATCAAACTCATTAATTTATTTCCCAATTCCACCGAATATTCCCCGTTTTCTCGAAGGTGTATTCTCAGAAGCGAGGCCGGAAGAACGACATAGAACTTTGTTTCGATCTTTTAATTCAGACTGAACCTATCTGCGAATTTTCGCAAGCGCGAGTACACGTTTAGCAATGTTTAAAAGGTTAACCGGCTGCCTTGGTAAATCGATTATCCAGCCAAGTTACTTGGTAAATTAACTTGTCCTCCGCAGTTAACGGGTTAATTCTGTTTGAGAACTGTACCGGATATTTGTGGTTGATATGGCGTTTGAGTTTGCACCTCCAGAGTCTATACGTAGACAGCGTGTATATTAAAGCTACAGGTTCGCCGATGAAGATATACGTGGAATTGGCAAATGTTCCAAAGGCACTGCATTCAATTAACCTCGATCTTCCGAGCGCCCGCATAATGCGATAGGCCAAAGCGCGGAACGCCGGGGATAAGTCGATATAGAATTCCAAATATGTCATCGGGGACGCGGAAAAGATGAGGGGCCATTGGGTAATGCGATTGGACGTTTCTATGCCGGGGGAAGACACATCGCCGATAAAGCGACGAGGAGGATTTAAATCGAGCGAATAACGTGTTTAAGGGAAAACATGCTCGGGAAATTTCAAGAATCCTCGCGTAAACCCGCGTCTCCTCGGGAAATAGATCATCCTATAAACCCCGTCATGGCGCATCGTGACTCTTTAATCGGCCGATAAACGCGGAAACAGCGGAGAACAATTCCATCCGCAATTTCGCGTGGAATTTTCCTCTCTTATTCTCCGAGAACAAGCAGTAGAAGAGAAGAGAGAAGAGAGAGAGAGATAGAACACAGGGGTTAACGTCTTGGGGAAGGCTGGAGAAAACTGGTCTTCGACCAGTTACCGGATCTCGATCGCTGTTATTCCATCTTTCTGCTCCTCTACTTTTTCCCTTCGACTCCGTTCCCTATCCGCTCCTCCAGTTCTATTATATTATCGGGATACAGGACGGCAGTTGCCGGAACTCCTCCACGGGATCCTCGAGTAGTCGGCGCAAGTTCCGCGGACAATAAAAGCCGAAGTGCTCGTTCAATCTTCCGGTACAAGCTGTCGTTCGATCGGCTAAGGACGCGTTACCTTCGAGATATCGATTCCGGCTGTGACGCGAACGTCTAGCTGCCCTGGATCACGTTTCACACCTAAAAGACACCTGTCGTACATACTTATTGTCCGCGCTCCCGTCGCTACGGGAATCCCGGGGTTCACCGGCGTCCCGACGTTGACGTCGACGCCGAAGCCGCTCGGTTCTCCGTGGATTTCATCAAATTTTTGAAACCCTACGTCGGCTCCGATCTATACAGAAGCTTCTTCTCCCACCGTCGAGTTACAACCTTCCGTCTGATGACGTCTCTTTCTCCAAATTCCCAACGAAACGACGAAGAATCACGAGGGTATCAATCGTCAAATATCGCGGGAATCTTGGTAATCAAATCCCGTTACGTAATTGTATATATTCGGACGAAATAAGATGAATCGGGAATCGCGTTTAATTCCCGCGGCGAATATTTATTTATGAAACCATACGTCGGATGCGATCTATACAGAAGCTTCTTCTTCCACCGTCGAGTTATAACTTTCCGTCTGATGACGTCTCCTTCTCCAAATTTCCAGTGAAGCCACGAATAATCGTGAAGGTATAAATCGTCAAATATCGCGGGAATCTTGGTAATTAAATTTCATTACATAATTGTATATATTCGGAAAAAATAAGATGAATCGGGAATCGGGTTTAATTCCCGCGGCGAATATTTATTTATGAAACCATACGTCGGATGTGATCTATACAGAATCTTCTTCTTTCACCGTCGAGTTACAACCTTCCGTCTGACAATTTTTCTCCAAATTCTTAACGAAACGACGAAGAATCACTAGGATATAAATCGTCAAATATCGCGGGAATCTTGGTAATCAAATTTCCTTGCGTAATTGTACATATTCGGAAGAAATAAGATGAATGGAAAATGGCGAATATTTATCGAGCCAAGTGTTCCAGCCGTGTCAGCGATAGGACGAGCGTAAAGAGAATTTATCTAG
Organism: Euglossa dilemma; assembly: GCA_002201625.1. Lineage (NCBI taxonomy): Eukaryota > Metazoa > Arthropoda > Insecta > Hymenoptera > Apidae > Euglossa > Euglossa dilemma. Next base: position 2,658,376 of record NIJG01000055.1, on the reverse strand, counting down.
GTTCGTTTCGGCGGAGACGCGTATTTAGACCCTTCGAGACATTAACCGGAATTCCCTGGGAAGCCATGTTACGAAGATTCGCCGGTGGAAAATAAATTTCACGCTCGGAGGGTAATAAGAAAAGAATGTAATAAGAAGCCATAGCAGACGGAACGAGGAAGGAATAGCGAAAGGGGACAGGTTCGACCCAGTTCCCGGGTTTGCCAGACGTTCGCCGAAATACCCGGGGAGCTGGCCTGCCGAAAATTATGAAAAAGATAACCCCTCTCTCTCTCCTTCTCTCTCTCTCTCTCTCTCTCTCTCTCTCTCTGTCTGCGTGGCGCTGTGGGTCCCGGTGAATTAAAACGAATCGTTGTCTCCGGAGAGCCACGGTCTGTACGCGTTGTTAAAGCAAATTTGCGCGGCGGGATTGTCTCGTATGATGCACGGTACATATTCAGCTCGTTTGTTCGCGTGCAACAAAGCTGGCTGGCGCACGTTCGAATTTACGAAGCTCCGCTGAATATCGTAAGCAACTGTTTTCGCGATTTACGCGTACGACGGCTGACCGCGAAACCGTGGCCCATAAATTTCCCGCTCGTCTGGCTGGTCCGCGAAACGGGAACAGGGTGTTCGTCTGGCTGTGCTACCTCTGACACGTTTCCTGCGCACGTCCAACGAATTCTTTCCTGCGTCTGTTAATACCGCTGATATTGCGGTTCGCGGCGTCGAGGATTCGCGATTATTCCCCACCGAAGCAACAATCCCCGATTCGCCAGCTTCCCTCTTCTTCACGGTCCCTGATCCTCGGAAATCGGTGATGAAGAGCCACGCGATGCGAAGCGACTCGCGAATATCGTTTCCGTCCTCGTTACAAACGAAAATTATTAAAATAAATGTAAACCGCGATTTCGCAAGTCGAATATCGAATTCGGGCAGGAATATCTTTTCAATTTTTAGATACGAAACGAAAATTTAAAGATAGATGAGGAGTCTGTAATTTCACAAGTTCTCGCGTTCGCGAAAATCTTGGTCAATGGTGGAAAGCGGTTTGATGGTGGAAAGCGGTCGGATCGTGGGCCAAACATCGATGGACCAGCGGATGGGGGAAAAATGGAAGCCGCGAGATAATTATCGACAAACCATGGACACCTAATCGATAATCGTTAGCGACGCCTCCGCGGCGGGAACTGCGCGCGTTAGATCATGCGTTAACGCATTCCCAGCCGCGATTTAGCGCAATTTACTACTTTACGGCGATTCGTTCTGGGTGCACCGGCTCGCACACGGCAATCGAACGCGACCGCACGCTTCCGGAATGAACGATCAAAGCGAGACCCGGCCCGTTTATTTGTCCCACGCGGTATAACGATC
>NIJG01000055.1:2587958-2654995 GCA_002201625.1 Euglossa dilemma | reverse complement strand
CTCTCTCTCTCCTTCTCTCTCTCTCTCTCTCTCTCTCTCTCTCTCTGTCTGCGTGGCGCTGTGGGTCCCGGTGAATTAAAACGAATCGTTGTCTCCGGAGAGCCACGGTCTGTACGCGTTGTTAAAGCAAATTTGCGCGGCGGGATTGTCTCGTATGATGCACGGTACATATTCAGCTCGTTTGTTCGCGTGCAACAAAGCTGGCTGGCGCACGTTCGAATTTACGAAGCTCCGCTGAATATCGTAAGCAACTGTTTTCGCGATTTACGCGTACGACGGCTGACCGCGAAACCGTGGCCCATAAATTTCCCGCTCGTCTGGCTGGTCCGCGAAACGGGAACAGGGTGTTCGTCTGGCTGTGCTACCTCTGACACGTTTCCTGCGCACGTCCAACGAATTCTTTCCTGCGTCTGTTAATACCGCTGATATTGCGGTTCGCGGCGTCGAGGATTCGCGATTATTCCCCACCGAAGCAACAATCCCCGATTCGCCAGCTTCCCTCTTCTTCACGGTCCCTGATCCTCGGAAATCGGTGATGAAGAGCCACGCGATGCGAAGCGACTCGCGAATATCGTTTCCGTCCTCGTTACAAACGAAAATTATTAAAATAAATGTAAACCGCGATTTCGCAAGTCGAATATCGAATTCGGGCAGGAATATCTTTTCAATTTTTAGATACGAAACGAAAATTTAAAGATAGATGAGGAGTCTGTAATTTCACAAGTTCTCGCGTTCGCGAAAATCTTGGTCAATGGTGGAAAGCGGTTTGATGGTGGAAAGCGGTCGGATCGTGGGCCAAACATCGATGGACCAGCGGATGGGGGAAAAATGGAAGCCGCGAGATAATTATCGACAAACCATGGACACCTAATCGATAATCGTTAGCGACGCCTCCGCGGCGGGAACTGCGCGCGTTAGATCATGCGTTAACGCATTCCCAGCCGCGATTTAGCGCAATTTACTACTTTACGGCGATTCGTTCTGGGTGCACCGGCTCGCACACGGCAATCGAACGCGACCGCACGCTTCCGGAATGAACGATCAAAGCGAGACCCGGCCCGTTTATTTGTCCCACGCGGTATAACGATCGCTATTCCCGCGCGGGCCTGGTCGATTTTCCAGCAGCCACGCTTTCCCGGAAAACCCCTCCAGCGCGTTCCCTCCGAACGTCGAGGACACTTTCCACCATATTTCTTTTTTCTCCTACCGCTTTTCCCTCTTTTTCCCCCGCCGTGTACGTTATGCTGGTTCCTAGGATACGGGGAGGATAGCGCGGATGGAAAACAGAGTTGCGAATGTACCCGCTTTTTCACCGATAGCCAGCCATTTTTTCCTATTGACGATGTAACAGCCAAGTTTAACGAGTTGTCTGTCACGATAGCTTCACGAATCTCACCGAAAATCCTGCATTATTCCGCTCGTTTGCTGGTTTCTTCTACTTTGACAATAACGTTGTTCGATTCTCTGGAATCGCCGTCATTAATGCTAATTTAATTTAATTTCGGTGTTAGTCTAATAAAATGCGACACCACTCTCTGGAACGTACTTACATCACGCGCTATTTTATGAAAATGTATGTAGAAATTTTATCGGTGTCAAGAATCCGTTGTTAAGATCGAAATACAGAAGGTTAACTATTTTATATAACTTTATTAACTTTATTATTACCTCAACGAATCTTAATGTACTGTACCTCACCTACCAGACAATCATATAAACTGTTAACACAATGATTTTGCAAATATTCACACAATAGCTGCAAACTATCCAGCGTGCAATTAATCGCGAATTAAATCTTAACTGTTACACCATATTATAGTATTATCATTCTCAAAAATAATTTCATCGGCATCTTCAGAACCTTCCAACACACAGTTACCCTTATACCTGATCACAAACACACTGGTACACCCCCAAATTGTCACATCCTGAGCTCTGAAGTCTCGTCTCTTACCCACCCAGAAATCATATAAACAATTAATACAACTACTTAGCAAATATTCGCACAACAGCTACAACTAATCGCGAATTAAATCGTACCTATATTACACCGCGCTCTAGTTTCATTTTCGAAAATAATTTCATCGACATCTTCAGAACCTTCTCACACAAAGCTACCCTTATACCTGATCACAAACACGTGAGTACCTCCCAAACTTTCACATCCTATGTCTAGAGGTCTCGTCCCTCACCCACTCGGACACTCGTAAAAATAATTAACACAACTACTTTGCAAATATTCGCACACCTACGACTAATCGCGAATTAAATCCAACTTATATTACACCGCGCTGTAGTTTCATAATTCCCGAAAATAATTTCATCGACATCTTCAGAACCTTCTCACACACAGTTACCCTTATACCTGATCACAAACACACTCGTACTCGAAGTGCACTTGGCAGCCGAGCAACCCTTCGCAAGCCTCCCCGCACGATCTCGATCTTCGGCCACTAATAAGCACTTCAACCCATAGAATCAAACTGGCCGCAGAGGGAGAAGCGGATCCAATGGAAATTAGACAGCACCGACATGCCCAGACCAACCCAGCAAGGCAGCCTTTCCTTCGTTTCCGCGTCTCGAGCGAAAGGTACGCTACGAAACGGAGTAACGAGTATCGTATATCGAGGGACAGCGGAAACCCGCGAGCGGAAATGCGTGATGAGGGTTATGATACGCGGTGTGGATCGATGGCGACGGCTCGCCCTCTGTTTACGAGGAGGAAAAATGAGGGACAGGGCCAGGAGGAGCGTTATCAACGGCGCGGTTAAGCAAAGCCAGAGTCCGTTTCGCCGACTCTGGCGACGGCATTAATTATGCAGGTAATTAACATTCGGCCAGCCCTCGAGCGCGGATATCATTTTACCACCGGACCCCTTTAGCCATCAATCTGAACGTGTCAGCCGGCCGACACGATGTCGCGGCTCTTGTCGAATGCGTGGATCGTGCACCCTTGCGCGCCCATTGCTACGTGATACGCTCGGCACGCGCCCTTTTCCGCGTTAAACGCCGGCGGGTGTCGTGGCCGAGAATAGATACGCGCCACCGACCAATTTTCCATTTACCGGCCGCGTTTGATCCGTCGAGGACCGGGGCGATTTCGAAAATTAAATTACGCCGGAATCGAGTCACTACGGTCCAGGGAGAAACTTCAAGTTGTTTAGGACGAGGTGATGAAATAAAGGAGGATCGGATTGTTGGAAAGATGAGTCCCGTAATTTTCGAAAATTAATTTAAGATGTAAGCTGTGAATAATAATTTGTGAAGACTAAATTTTGTGGAGGATTGTTTATATAAATATTAGATTGGAATTTAAAAGGGGGTATAAGTGGATTGTGTCGCGTACTTTCTTGAGTCTCTTAAGAATCGGTTAATTACTCAAAGAAAGATATACCTTCCTTGAGTAGTACAATAAAAGACTCAAAAGAGAATATATATGTTTCTTTCGAAGATAATTCAAGGATTGGGGTGATTTCGAAAATTACGTTACACCGGAATCGAGTAACTACGGTTCTGGGAGAAACTTCAAGTTGTTTAGGACGAGGTGATGAAATAAAGGAGGATCGGATTGTTGGAAAGATGAGTCTTGTAATTTTCGAAAATTAATTTAAGATGTAAGCTGTCAATAAATAATTTGTGAGGACTAAATTTTGGGGAGGATTGTTTATATAAATATTAGATTGGAATTTAAAAGGGGGTATAAGTGGATTGTGTCGCGTACCTTCTTGAGTCTCTTAAGAATCGGTCAATTACTCAAAGAAAGATATACCTTCCTTGAGTAGTACAATAAAAGAGTCAAAAGAGAATATATATGTTTCTTTCGAAGATAATTCGAGGGTCGGGGTGATTTAGAAATTTAAGTTACGCCGGAATCGAGTCACTTCGGTCCAGGGAGAAACTTCAAGTTGTTTAGGACGAGGTGATGAAATAAAGGAGGATCGGATTGTTGGAAAGATGAGTTTCGTAATTTTCGAAAATTAATTTAAGATGTAAGCTGTCAATAAATAATTTGTGAGGACTAAATTTTGGGGAGGATTGTTTATATAAATATTAGATTGGAATTTAAAAGGGGGTATAAGTGGATTGTGTCGCGTACCTTCTTGAGTCTCTTAAGAATCGGTCAATTACTCAAAGAAAGATATACCTTCCTTGAGTAGTACAATAAAAGAGTCAAAAGAGAATATATACGTTTCTTTCGAAGATAATTCGAGGGTCGGGGTGATTTCGAAAATTACGTTACACCGGAATCGAGTAACTACGGTTCTAGGAGAACCTTGAAGGTGTTTAGGACGAGGTGACCTAATAAGGGGACTCGGATTCTTAGAAAGATAATTCTTGTAATTTCCAAAAATCGATCTAAGATGTAAGCCGTAAATAAATAGTTTATGAGAGCTAAATTCGGGGGAGGGTTGTTTATATAAATATTAGATCGGAATTTAGAAGGGGGTATAGGCGGACTGCTCGTACCCTTTTGATACTCTCTCACGAATCAGTTAATCGCAGATGCACTCAAAAATAAGTTTCGTAATTTCCAAAAATCTATCTAATGTGTAAGATGTGAATAAATAGTTTATGAGGACTAAATTCCGGGGAGGATTGTTCGTATAAATATTAGATTGGAATTTAAAAGGGGGTTTAGATGGACTGCTCGTACCCTTTTGACACTCTCATGATTCGGTCAGTCACTCAATGAAATATACACCTTCTTACCTTCCTTGAGTAATACAATAAAAGATTCAAAGGAGAATATATACGCCTCTTTCGAAGATAATTCGAGGATCAGGGTGATTTCGAAAATAAATTTACGCCGGAATCGAGTAACTACGGTTCTGGGAGAACCTTCAAGGGGTTTAGGACGAGGTGACCTAATATAGGAGACTCGGATTCTTGAAAAAATAATTCTTGTGATTTCCAAAAATCGATCTAAGATATAAGCCATGAATAAACAGTTTATAAGGGTTAAATTCCGGGGAAGATTGTTTGTATAAATTAGATTGGAATTTAAAATTTGTGGTTATGGGCGGATTGTATCACGTACCCTCTTAACACTCTCTCACGAATCAATTAATCGGAAAGGTATTCAAAGATAAGTTTCGTAATTTCTGAAAATCTATCTAAAATGTAAGCTGTGAATAAATAGTTTATGAGGGCTAAATTCCGGGGAGGATTGTTTATATAAATATTAGAATGGAATTTAAAACGGGGTTTAGGCGGATTGTGTTCTCGTACCCTCTTGACATTCTCACGAATCGGTCAGTCACACGAAGAAAGATATATTTTCCTTAAGTAATACAATGAAAGGTTCAAAAGGAAATATATACGATTATTCGTTACTTTTGAAGATAATTTCACGATTGAAACGTTTAAAGCGGAGATAGATCACGAAATAATTACTTTGACGAACATGCAGAGGGTTCTGTTTAAATCAGCGCAGCGAAGCGGCGGGAACGCGTGAGATTTTTGTAGGCTCGACGAAATTTACGTGGCTGGGATTTTTTCGCGGAATTACGGAAATTGCGGCGGTGGTGATAAACGCGACAATTTGGAGGAGAAGCGTGGAGTAACGAGCAGAGACGCGATACATTTGCTCCGCCTCGGAGTCGCGACGCTTTCGTCACATCGTTTTCAACTTCATCACTTCCTGCCTGTCATTAGCACGGTCCGCAACAAAGTTTCCGCTCGCGTTGTACACCTAATTCGCTGTTCGAAATTTCCTTTGCCTGGGATTATTCTCCAACCACCGGAACCAAAGTCCTTCCTCTTACTTCGACGTGGTTACAGCTCCTTTCATATTTTTCAAATTGTGAAACTCAAAATTCAGAATTATTGCGAAATGCGAATAGATAAGATGTCACGAAATTAACTAGTGCATTGGGTTACAGCTCCTTTCATTTATTTATTTTAACGCAATTCATTCCTCGTCGCGAACCTTTGCAAAATCACGAAGATAATCCAGAAAAATTCGAAATTATTGCGAAATGCGAATAGATAAGATGTCACGAAATTAACTAGTGCATTGGGTTACAGCTCCTTTCATTTATTTATTTTAACGCAATTCATTCCTCGTCGCGAACCTTTGCAAAATCACGAAGATAATCCAGAAAAATTCGAAATTATTGCGAAATGCGAATAGATTAGATGTCACAAAATTCGCGGGTACCCTGTGTTACAGCTCCATTCATTAATTTATTTTAATGAAATTCATTTCTCACCGTAACCCTTCACAAAATTGCGAAAATAACCTAGAAAAATTCGAAATTATTGCGAACTATGGTTAGTTTAAATGTCACGAAATTCACTCGTGCCCTGGATTACAACTCCATTCATTTATTTATTTTTACGCAATTCATTCCTTATCGTGAACCTTCTCAAAATTGCGAAGGTAGTCCAGACAAATTGGAAATTATTGCGAAATGCGAATAGATAAGATGTCACGAAATTCACAGATACCCTGGGTTACAGCTCCATTCATTAATTTATTTTAATGCAATTCATTTCTCATCGCAAACCTACGCAAAATTGCGAAAATAATGTAGAAAGATTCGAAATTATTGCGAACTATGATTAGTTTTAACGTCACGAAATTCACTCGTACCCTGGATTACAACTCCATTCATTAATTTATTTTAATGCAATTCATTTCTCATCGCAAACCTTCGCAAAATTGCGAAAATAATCTAGAAAAATTCGAAATTATTGCGAAATGCGAATAGATAAGATGTCACGAAATTCACATCAACAATCTCCACATCGAGAAAACGCATACGATCTGGTCCAGAATTAATTACCAATTGATTTTCTCGCCATTTTCTTTTCCTCGCAATCGAGGCAGGTGTGCCCTGATCGATTCGCGAGGTGAGATTGCCAAGATTCCTCTGTAACTGTTGGCAACGACCCTTAATTTCGACGCAAGCTCGCCAAGTCCCGAATTACCCCGACATCCCCCTACGCAACTTCCGGAAACGGTCCTCGATCCTCGAAGTCAACAACGAACTCGGCAATCTCTCTCTCTCTCTCTCTCTCCCCGTTCGAAAACGTAATTCCTTGGTCGGAATAAATTGCGAATCGTCCGTTTAAGCGTGATCCAGGGCCGTGGAACGATCCGTCGCGGTCTCGTCGCAGCGGCACGTCTCGCGGTAACGCCTGGCCGACTAACTTCCGGGACCAGGTGAATATTCATGAGACGATCTCTGCGGCTTAAAGCACGGCTCGCGCGGCATATTGTCGAACGTCTGCTATCGGTTCGTCGCTCGTCTAAACCTTCATTCCTCCCGCTGCTCAAAGACTCTTCGACTCACTATCACTCCCGCCTCTTTCCACAAAATTCTTCCCTTATTTGGGACCCGTGTAATAGGAACCATCTTTCAATAGAATCTTCTGTTTAGCTGTGATACTTAAGTATTCGCGAGTGTCATTTTATATCTGTCAGACAGCGAATTAAAAAGCTAGGATCAGGAAATTTTTTCGTTTCGAGTGAAATCACCGAGGAATTTTCGATGATATTTGGATCTTTGTTTCTATAAGTAAATAAAAATTTTCATTCCTTTGATCTTCCCTTATTTCGGAACCGTTTAATACGAACCTTCCTAAAATAGAATCATCTGTTTAGCTACGGTATTTAATTATTCGCGAGTGTCATTTTATATCTGTCAAACAGCGAATTAAATTCTAACATCTGGAAATTTTCACGTTTCGCTTGAAATCACCGAGGAATTTTCTATGATACTAGAAGTAAATAAATATTAGCATTCCGTTGAATAAAATAAACCTTCGACACTCTATCTATCACAAAAAGAAGATTGTTTTTCCACAGAAGGTATGGAAATCACGCGAGCCATCTTCTATCAGACAGCGAATTAAATGCTAGGATCTGAAAATTATCACGATTCGTGTGAAATCACCGAGACTTTTTCAATAATATTTGATTTTCATTTTCGCAAATAAATAAATACAAGCATTCCATAGAATAAAATAAACCTTCGACACTCTGTCTATCTTAAAAAGAATCACACGAGCCACCCTGTAAGTACTCAAAATTATAGAGAACGATCTATTACACAGCCGAATCTTCTCCTCCGTTATTACGGAGAAGTAGCAATTTCGTGAACTCGCAAGCTCTCGGCGCGAAGTTTGAATCGGCTGAAAGCCAGAGGGCGACATAAAAATCCTCTTCAACATTTCCCGCGATGCTCGCGCGGTGGGCCGAGCCTGGTGAAAGGGTTAAACGCGAGAATCCGCGTTATTCAAACCGGCGCAGTGACTGCGGAGCGCATTTTGCGGCGGAATCTTTGAAAATTGTTGAACAAGAGAGAGAGAGAGAGCGAGAGAGAGGAAGTCTTTGAGCGCGGGCGGGGGATTAAGCTTAAGTTTATCCAGAGGGAAACTCGAGCAAGTGACTTCGTTCGAGTTGAAACAAGGTGGTTACAGAAGATCTACCTTGTCGTGGCTACCAAGTGCGGCTACGTATTCGGAATATGAAATTAAGGCCAAAGAGTGATTACGCGGCTGTTTCTGCGGTTCTGTCACTCCGTTACGGCAGCGTGCTAGATTATCGAAATTTCTCGCGGCAACACCCACCTGTCATCCAAGTACAACGAATTCGCGGAAAATTTACAGACTGATATAAAACCCTCTAAATTCGTGTTCCTTACTTTTATCCTCGGTTAAAGTAGCCGAATATGTTACAAATGAAACTTTACGTCTTAGAAATTCGATGGATAACATTTTTTTTTTTTCTTTAACATTTTTTTTCATACTTACCTGTGATTTGGGCCCTAAAAAAGTAGTTCTGATTATTTATAAGCCTGTTTAACTCTTTGGGGCATGAAGGGATTAAAAATATCTCACCCTTTTGATACAATGTGACGCATGATGGGATATACTTAGATCCACCTCGAAATATTGCAATAATTGTTTGAGTTCCGCTCTATAACAATAAATTAAATTGAATTATTTCTTCTTTAATATTGCTTATGTTTCTCCGAAGATGTCCGTTACCCTGCGTGGTTCAAACCAGACAGATCTGACTGTAACATTGTTAAATAAATATCTGTTGATATATTTTTCCACCGCTTCTCGACTTGCCACGTTCCATTTTCATTACAACTTCTCGACAATCCTCTTCTCGACTACTCGTTTGTATTATACACAATCGTGAATCCGCGATTCGCTATTTACGGGCACGTATGAAATTAGATGCATTAAACGAGCGAATTATCAAAATTTCTCGCATATCTCAATGTCACGTGTCATTATTGACAGAGGAAAGTGTAGCGCGTCGGATCTTGAGTTGATTCAGCGCGTTAATTACCTGTCTGTTTACGTGCATATCTCGTTCAGCTGCACGGTAAATATAGTTTTCGACATATTATCCGAGCGTGGCACAGACGCACCGGTTCTATACGTGATACCGCTATTAGCATAGCAAATTACCGCTCGGTGTTCTGTGCCTGTGCCGCCTTGCAAAATTCCCGGTTCTGGTGACGGTACAGGTGACGGAGCGAAAAAGAGAGAGAGAAAGCCGAGAGAGAGTTAAAAAATTGGCGAAAGTCTGACAGGGAAAAGAGCATAAGCGACGCAGGAGGGATTAAACGGCGTTACCGGGCTGTGATAGCAGCTCGAACGAGACTTCGTTTAACGGCGTCCGCTCCGAAACGGAATGCTTAATTGGACGAAAGAAACGTGTCATTACGCGATGGAAAAATGCCCGGGAATTAATTGAAGACGGTCGCGCCGTCGATGCGAGTAATCTTAACCCTCCGATAATAATATTTCCGACCGAACCGCGGTTAATGAGGCGGGCTAAATTAATACCCTTCCGTTTAATTTCCCCCGGGGTAGAAAAACTTCTTACCGATACGGGCCAAGGAAAAGCGGCGTTTCCTCCGGCCGAGGAAAAAAAAAAGAGGAGGAAGCAGAGATTACGTTCCACGGATCCCTGGAAATCTAGTTGCAATACTCGAAACGTCCGATCGGACCGTGTCCAATTATCGCTGCGGCAGCAACGTTAATAAGCTCGATTCGCAAGAAGCGACCGCGGTAATTTCGCGATTCTGTTTATGGTAATCTTTGAAGCTCGAGCAGATAACGCGTCGGAAATACGGAAAGGGACTCGTGAAATCACCGAGTCGAAGAAATTGGGAATGATCTGTGTTTTTGTTAAGAAGTCAGTGAATCTCTTATGTTAAAAACTCTCACTGTCCCAAACCTAACACAAACCTAAACAGAGCCTCGCAAGCTACCCGAAAACACTCGACCCTCGAAACAACCACTCCCACGCAAACGCAATTTGCATAACTTCGTCCCTCCAGTGTAAGAAACCGAAACAAAGAGAAACAGAGAGGAAAAACAGAAGGACCGGTGAAAATTCCCGCAACGAGACAAATAGACTCAAGCTCCGCTGTCAACTGACATGAGACTCGGAAGACGATAGGAAGACAAAAATTGGCGGGAATTCGTCGAACGACTCGCGAAAACGGATGAATGAATGGCGGAAAAAAGGCAACTTGCATAAGTTCGTACCTACGATCTAAGAAATCGAAACAAAGAAAAACAAAGGAAGAAGAACAAAAATTCCCGCAACGGGACCAAGAGACTCCCCTTACTGTCAACTGACATGAGACTCGGAAGACGGAAATTGGCGGGAATTCGTCGAATAACTCGCAAAAACGGAAGAATGAATGGCGAAAGAAAAGATCATTTGCATAACTTCGTACCTACGATCTAAGAAACCAAAACAAAGAGAAACTAAAGAAGAGGAATAGAAGAGCTTGTGCAAATTCCAGCAACGGGACCAGAAGACTCGCTCCGCTGTCAACTGACACGAGACACGGAAGACGATGGGACGACGGAAATTGGTGGAAACTCGTCAAACAACTCGCGAAAACGGATGGATGAATGGCGGAAAAAAGGCAATTTCCATAAGTTTGTACCTCCGATCTAAGAAATCGAAACAAAGAAAAACAAAAGAAGAAGAACAAAAATTCTCGCAACGGGAGTAAGAGGCTCCCCTTACTGTCAACTGACATGAGACTCGGAAGACGATAGAAAGACGGAAATTGGTGGGAACACGTTGAACGACTCGCGAAAACGGATGAATGAATGGCGGAAAAAAAGGCAATTTGCATAACTTCGTCTCTAAGAAACCGAAACAAAGAGAAACAAAAGAGGAGAAACAAAAAGACTGGTGAAAGTTCCATCAACGAGATCAGAAGACACTCTCCGCTGTCAACTGACACGAGCCTCGGAAGACGGTAAGAAGACGGATATTGACGGGAATTCATTGAACGATTGCCGAAAACGGAAGGATGAATGGCAAGAAAAAGGCAATTTGCATAACTTCGTCCTTCCGATCTAGAAACTAAAACCAAGAGAAACAAAAGAAGAAGAGTAGAAGAGCCTATGAAAATTCCAGAAACGGGACCAAGAGACTCACTCTCCGCTGTCAACTGCCTCGAAACTCGGATGACGATGAGAAGACGAAAATTAGCGGGAATTCGTCGAACGACTCGCGAAAACGGAAGGACGAGTGGTGGAAAAAAAAGTAAGAGGTAGGAGTTCGTTAACAAAATCGACTAATCTTGGGACAAAGCGATCGGGATTGCGGGCCATGGAGGTGGGAACTATCCGGAGCTCACGTAGCAGTGTCCGTAGGATGGTCGGGTAACCGCGTTAGAAAGAGGGAACGCGCTGGCCCGAACGCCAGGCCAGGTATTTGCCCGGCTCGGTCCTTTGTAAGCTCGGGCCAAAGAAAGGCCGGAGATAAAGATATATATTTCCAGGGCTGGTTGGATAACGAGCCAGCCAGACGCGGCGCATTGTAGTCGGGCGAAAAAGAGCGTGTACAAAGTGTAGACAACGCGATAGAAACACGCCGGCCGGAAAAGTCGAGGTCTCGGTAACGAAGCGAGAGGTGAAGTGGCCTCGTCGACGCTCCGTCCTGGAGCACCGTGACGCTGATACCAGTCGCGACGACCGCGTAAAGTACAATTATTCTCGATCTCTGCCGGGACGTTCGAGCCCGAGTGTCTCGACCGAATGGCGTCGAAATTTTCCCCGCTTTGCTTTCGCCATTCTTTCTCAGCTTTTCTTCTCCCTCTCTTCTGGCGCTTCTCACCTCTCAAGCTTAAGCTTCCAAGTAGCGTGGTTTTCTCGCGACGAAAGCTCGATCCCTACACGGGAAGGAAAATCGTATCGAATATTCTCCTCCTCTTCCTCGAAACGATTTTCTTTCGCCTGTTTTTTACGACAGATCCGCGGACTTTGACGACGCGGAGAGGATTTTTAGCGTTTGCTTGCTTTGTGGCGTTTGAGCAGATTGTTTATTAGCGTCGAGACGAGGCACGGGGAGAGGAGGAAACGAAATAGCGTGGAAAATTTTATTACGGTAATTGGCCCTCTTTGTGCTAAAATCCTTTGTGCAGCGTCTGAAAAGAACCACGTTGAATACCGATGATAGCGAAATATATTTATTTACTTTTTCCATTTATTTATTTCGCCGGATAAAAGGCCCGCCGGCGTGCGAGCGTCGCCGCGGGGAAGGGGCCCGCGAGGGCTGTAAACAAAATGGAAAACGACGAGGAGAGTACGAGGAGAGGACGAGAGGGAGGACAATGGGAAGGAGATTTGAATTTCGGCCGAGTTTTAAAGCGGATGTCCGATTAACCTGGGGATATTTCTCAAGTGCCGGTAATTATCGGGACTATCCCGCGAATCCGTGTTACCCGGCCGCGTCAATTTACTTAACCGCACCACCCGGTCTAACGAATTATATTATTAACATAAATCCAACGGATTTCTGGCCGCGTATGCAAATTTCCTATGACCGCCAACTATCCGAAATTTCCGCTTACTGAAACCGAATCCTATTATTTCGACTGAGCACTGTGCTGCTATACACAAAGCCCGGCCCGACACCTCTATATCATAATGGACGAGCTCTCTCGCTACCCTCGCATCGATGCATACGCGTTTAACACCGTCAATTTTCAATACCGTAATTGTTTAGCGCGAAATCGGAAAGATCAATCCTCGCGTCGCTGTTATATTCGTGAGAAATTAATCTAGTCGCCGAGTTAAATCGAATATCGCTCGTCGAGGCGGTTTCTTTCTCTTTTCTTCCTCTTCTTTTTTTCACTGTTTACCGAGAATTCGTTTCCCGTGGTAATGGAAGGTAACGAGAGAGATGAAAAAAAAATTTCGAATTTAGTCCGTGCTCGATATTCGCTGCCCTATTAACTCGTCACGCCTCCTTAACCTGCCTCATTTACATACCAATCCCGTAGCTACGTTTGTATATCCTCCGAACCTTGCCCGTTTGAGATAAGATAGAATGTTTCCGTTCCACGAACTGAAATAATTTCGAAAATCTCACCAAACCTTCTATGTTTTTACATATCGATAACAAAAACGGTAACTTCTCATTAATTTTCACGAAACGCGTATCGAAACGGAAAATCCGTGGTACATTAAACTATGCCACGTAATTTCTCGTTCCGTTATTCTCGGTATCTCTAAATTCCATAAAGTCGCGAAATCCGATACTTTTCATTAAAATACAACAACGAACGAGGGATACAGCCAATCAGCGCAGAAATATAACAATTACATTGGAATATCTTTTATTTTCGAATTCTAGGAATTCGGATCACAGATTTTACAAAATTAATCGAGCCAACTTTGCATTTAAATCTAATTCGAGGTTTGAAATTCGATAAGAATTCGTATTTGAAGCGATTCTGAGCTATTTAAACACCTTCCTCCTTTTATTCCAAGCCGCAAAATATAAACGCAGTCGTCAAAACGTAATATTTTTGAAAGCGATGGCGAAGACGCGCTCTATTCACAATCGACAACCCGATTCCCAATTCATTTACATATCAGCGTCACGGACTGAAATATAATAATTACATTGGAATATCTTTTATTTCCAAATTCCAGGAACTCGAATTCCAGATTATACAAAATTAGTCGACCCAATTCGGCTTTGCATTCAAATCTAATCCAAAGCTCAAAATTCAATAATATTCGGTTGATCGGAAAATAATTTCATTTCTATTCCAACAGAAAAATGTCTCGAATTCCACCGTTCATGATCACATGAAACGTTTCGGTTTAAAAATCGCGTCTATTTTCAGCAAAAGAAAAAACGAAATGACTTTCTGAACAACCCAATAATACGTATTTAAAGGGACTCCGAGCTATTTAAACACTATCCTCCTTTTATTCCAAGCCGTAAAATATAACCGCAGTCGTCGAAACGTAATATTTTCGAAAGCGATGGCGATCCGCAATCGACAATCCGACCCCCGACACATTTGCATATCAGCGTCGCGCACCGAACCTGACCCGGCGAAATTTTCCGCTCGATCGTCCGCGGTATCTCGGAAAAATCAGCGAGGAAGACAGACGGCCGGCAGTGAACGGCCTATTAACACATCGCGCCCTGTCCAGAGGGCCCGGTGCGAGCCTAGGGAACTTTGGCCGGTGCAGAATGGCCTGGCGGCAATCGACTGCGGGTCCCCGAGCTCGCGTCCATTTGCATTCGTGCAAGATGCACCCTCGGCGAACAGGAGGAAACGCGATACGCGGAGACCTATGCATCTACGTCCGGGTTACGCGTGCCGTTTCACGAACACGCGTGTACCGTCCGCGGACGATAACTTTGGCGGCACTTTTGATGGTATCGCGTCGGCCAGAGCGAGGCCCGGCGTAGGGCTGCACAGCACGCCGGAATAGAATAGAGCCGAGTATAGAGCCATTCGTACGTACGGCATGATTAAAGTTATCGACGACAATGAAACAGCCAGAGATATATAGACAGATACAGAGGGCGGCGCGAGAGAGAGAGACGAAGAGAGGGAGAGAGCGAGGGTGGGTCGGGCTTCGCGAACTAACAACTAATTACACCGGTTGCCCCGAGGTATTACGTATTCGGCAGTTCCGGCCGGTGTCCGTCGGGGATTCGAATTTCATAAAGGGACGCTACTCCATATTCAACAGCCCCTTGTATCGTATTGTCGTCGCGGCCTCCTAATGGACGCGATGAAGAGTTTTCCCTGCGAAACGACAATGACCAGTCGCGTTTTAACTTGATTTTCCCTCCACCGCCGGCTAATAAGCCGGGGCTAATTGCCAAGCGCCGATTGCTTTGCCCGGATTACCTGTTTGCCCGGCGAATAGGTGAGAAGCTTGATTAATCGACGCCCGATTAATTGCCGTCGTTCGCGTCGCCTCTGATTTACGCTCGTCCAACAGTATCTTGCCATCCTTCCTTCCGTTCCGGGGATCGCGATTAGGCTAGTTTCCAGGTGCATGCTTCCCACTCGAACGGTAATTACAAGTGAAGCTGGAAAAATCGACACGAACGCGTTTCGAATGGAACGACGATTTACTCGCGATTCCTCTTGACCTTGTTGCAAAGAGTTTGTAAGAGTTTTACCTGAAGGCTTCGGTGGGCACTTGGAGCCCAACTTACAGGATTAGACTTGGACAGATGCAGTTGGCATTTGACGTTAGAAGTAAAAACTTGGCATTGGAAAGAGGAGATTAGATAATAAAGTTTTGGTATAGTGTTTGTGTGTAGTTATTCATCCTGACAAAAGGACTGTCCTTATATATATTACGCGTAAAGCGATAGCTGCTTGAAACATTTTCTCTTTCGGTATTGTTCGTTATCGAGTGATCTAAACCGATTAGAATTTTCATTTTCCCACGGAAAGTGAAAAAATTGCTCGACTGACGAAAGCGAGCAACGNTGGAATTTATATATTAAATATTAAAATATTAAAAAATATTTAAATATTTAATGTAAAATATAAAAAAATTTTAATATTAAAAATAAAAAATATTAAAGCTCGACTGTGCTTTACGTAGTTATTCGTCCTGTCGAAAGGAAGTCCCTTACAAGTTGTTCGTTCCTTGTACACATTGTTTACTCGCTCAAAACGGTCGAAAAACTTCGCTACTCTGCGCAATGCAATAACATCGAAGGTCAGACACTCGAATGAAAAGAGTATCGCGAATTTTGTAAGCGAAAATATTCGGATTGGAACGAATTGAGATAAGGTTAAATTATGCTTCTGTACAGGTACTTTTGAAGCTTATAAATAATTCGCGACAACTGACGTTATCTAGGATCTACGTTACGATTTCCTATTTTAATGCGCAACTGTGCGCCGGAATAAAATATTCGTTTTAAAATACAAACTTTCGGTGGAATAACCGGGAGGGAAGAAACTTTAGAGCCATAGTGATTGACACGGGATTATAAAGGATTAACGAGCTTTTCACGGCGCACTTCGGTGCACGTTTTGCTTCTAAATTTGGTTCGGGGTTCAGATTTATTTAACTCGACAGTCTTTATCCCCTGACAATTGACTAGTTTCCTTCTTCATACTATCTTCCCTTTCTTTCTTTCCACCCTCGCGTCTCTTGCGCTATTCCTTTGAAACAAAGCGTTTTATCTACAGAAATTCTCCGCTACAAAATTCTGATCCATGCTATCAACAAATACTTGTATCAACGACGCGATACAGGCTTGGACTCCACAAGCCTCTGGAAGCTTAAACTAGACCTGGTTTTCCAAGACTTAATTTAAACATCTATTCAACCACGCGATTCCATGCTATTAAAGTGCAACGAGAATATAAATTATTCTTGCAAACGAAAAATTCTCTCAACTCAAAGTGCGAAGAAGTACCAAATGAGCGGAACGTTGATCGCAATCCTCAAATTACAAACCCATCTTTCCAATGTCCAGACTCAGCTCAAAAAATATTTGTATCAATGATGCGATACAGGCTTTACGAGCCTCTGGAAGCTTAAACTAGACTCGGTTTTCCAGGGCTTAATTTAAACATCTATTCAATCACACGATTCCATGCTATTAAAATGCAACAAGAATATAAATTATTCTTGTTAACGAAAAATTCTCTCAACTCAAAGTGCGAAGAAGTATCAACTGAGCGGAACGTTGATCGCAATTCTCAAACTTCAAACCCGTCTTTCCAATATCCAGACTCAGCTCAAAAAATATTTGTATCAATGATGCGATACAGGCTTTACGAGCCTCTGGAAGCTTAAACTAGACTTGCTTTGCCAGGGCTTAATTTAAACATCTATTCAACTACGCGATTCCATGCTATTAAAGTGCAACGAGAATATAAATTATTCTTACAAACGAAAAATTCTCTCAACTCAAAGTGCGAAGAAGTACCAAATCAACGGAACATTGATTGCAATCCTCAAACTTCAAATCCATCTTTCCAATGTCCAGACTCAGCTCAAAAAATATTTGTATCAATGATGCGATACAGGCTTTACGAGCCTCTGGAAGCTTAAACTAGACCTGGTTTTCCAAGACTTAATTTAAACATCTATTCAACTACGCGATTCCATGCTGTTAAAGTGCAACGAGAATATAAATTATTCTTACAAACGAAAAATTCTCTCAGCTCAAAGTGCGAAGAAGTACCAAATCAATTGAACCCTGATCGCAATCCTCGAACCTGAAACTCGCCTTTCCAATATCCCAGGACTCTCCACGATCGTCCTGTGTCCTGACACGTCAGTGAAGCGAAGGATGTCCTCTGGTCCAATTAACACCTTGCTATCCCGCGTCGCCGAAGCGGTTTTTCCCGAAGCTCGTTGAAACGAGGACTCGAGCAGCCGTGGGAAGAATAATTGAACGGCTCGCGTGATTTACTGAACGGGCCGTTGTACGTGTTCTGGCTTAACGGCTCCTAAGGAAAACGCGGCGTGTAGCGTAATCTACTTAGGCGAAATTATTCCGGGTCGTGCATCTCGTCGACTGTTATTGCGTTTACGACGCTCGGGCCCTTACGATTTCGCGACGCGGATCAGACCCAAACACGACGAGTTCGTCGATTCGACGGTCATTCGATGGCTGCGAACCTCGAATTCGAATCACGATCCAACGGTTCTTTTCTTCGGTGTTGTTACGCGAATGGAGATCCTCCTATCGCGTCTTCTATCGTGAGTGTGTTTATCTAGCGAACACAGGACGAATTTTTGGGGTGAAGATGTGTTCCAGTGCAGTATGGGTGTTTTTCAGTATACCGGAATATATTCGGTACATCGAACAGCGTTTTCTGGATCATAGGAAACGATTTAATTTCGTTCAGTTGTACTTTGATGATTCTGGGTAAATGTTAAACCCTTTGCACTCCGAGTTATATTTCAATTTTGTTACTGGCAGCTCCCAGCGCTTTTAACTGTTTCGTTTGTAATTTACTTCGACTAAAAAATAAGGAAATTTAAACAAACGAAGGAACAAACGAATTCAATTAAATTTCAGTTTTGTTTGAAATAATTTTCCGATGTTGCAAAGGGTTAAACTTATGCTTTGAATGTAATATCAAGACAATATCAATTACATTAATATTTAATTTATGATGGTTAAAACTAGATCTTTTTTAAGACTATCTAAAAATTCTGAGAGACTATACTTGTCTCGTTTTTTATTCTATATCTTCCGAAATTTACCTTATATACCTTATCAACAACGATAACCATAATTCAACTGTTCGTGATAGATTTACAATCGAAAACAGTTGAGTTAACCGAGAAGAGAATTTCGGAACAGCCACGCGAAATAAATTAGAATTTCGGAATGATAGTAAAATTATTTCAACCCTAAAACGCAGGAACTGGTTGTAAGAGAATCGAGAGGGAGCTCACGTACTCGATTATCCCGACAAATCGGGCAAAGAAACGGAGATTCGGTTGAAACAAGAATCGCGCAATTTAGTTGGCGAAGAAATCTTGGATGAATTTCTTATCTTGATTCGGGGGTCGTTAGAGGCACACGGAATGGAGGGTAAAACAGCTCGTGGGTTTTTCGTTGGCCGACAGTGACCGGCACGGCGCGGTTTATCAAGCCAGTTTTTCACCCGCCAACAGGTCTATACGTCGGTATCAGCCAATTTAAACTCCGGTTCTCGTAAATCGACGCTAGCTTTTTTCCATGGCCTCGGAATCGGTGTTCGAACTTGCGGAGGAACCCCGATATCGCGTCCCCTTAACACTTTGACAGTCATGGTGGTCATATATGACCGGCAACGGTTTCTCCTGTGACGCCACAGTGGTCACGGGTGACCGGAGCTTTTCAATTTTTTAAATTGTAAAAAACTAAATGAAAATCGAGAGTTAGTGTATTTGAATATGGCCGATGTATAGAAGATACATTGAAATAAAATGTGTCCTATTTAATTTTAATTATTCAATTAACCTTTTGCAGACTACCGCCGCATATATGCGTTCTGCGTAAATCATCAAATTGGCCGAAGAACTCATACGTGCGTTTGGCGAAATTAGTTGATAGAGCCGAGAAACTCAAATATGCGTTCGGTGAAAACAACTGATAAAAAAATTAAAAAGTTAAAAGTTAATAAACAAATAAACATTTTATTTATCCTTTGATAATCTGTGCATGTACATATAGTATATCCAGAATTTGAGTTGGAGTGCTATGAACGAAAACCGCGTTTAAGCAGAGATATGCGCTGGCAATTTTAAATGATTATCGCGACAGGAGCTCGGCACCTGTGACTTCGAACCGTCCCGTTCGTAAAGGGTTAAAATTTTTTATTACAACAAAAAAGGATAACAAAATGTTAGAATAAATCTTGCATCTAACGGTGCACTTTGATAAAGCACTCCAAACATAAATGCGGCGGTACAATTCGGACAATAAGTGGTCACCTTCCAGGTCTTATTTTTAGCAATTTTGGACTCAAATAGTTTGGAATTTTTTTGTAACATTCCCTGCAAAATTTTCGTTCCAGATACGCTCGCCCTTCTTTTCTTTGCAATTCGTGCCGTATTCTTCGATACTAAGGCGGTTACCCGTGACCACCAGCAATAAGAGAAATGCACCATTTGATAAAAATATTGCCTTCTAACATCAATTCATTATTATTTTGCCATTATATGCTTTGAATAATAAAAACACTGCCGTGGCGTCCTGGGCCAAACATATGATTTCGGCGTGGCAGTCAAAGGGTTAAAACGTCAGCCCTTTTCGACTTTTAACATCCATACGCGTATTTTCGAACTACCTCCGCTACCTTGTTGCTGAGGATACCTTCTTTTCAACACTACCATACGTTACTTAAAGCACCAGCTCTTTTCTCCAGCCCTTTTCGATTTTTAACATCCGTATGCGTATTTTCGAGCTACTTTTGCTACCTCGTTGCTGAAGACAGCTTCTTTTCAACACGACCATACGTTACTTAAAGCACCAGCTCTTTTCTCCAGCCCTTTTCGATTTCTAACATCCGTATGCGTATTTTCGAACTATCTCCGCTACCTCGTTGCTGAGAACACCTTCCTTTCAACACGACCATGCGTTACATAAAACACCAGATCTTTTCATCAGCCCTTTTCGATTTCTAACATCCGTATGCGTATTTTCGAGCTACCTTTGCTACCTCGTTGCTGAGGACAGCTTCTTTTTAACATGACCATGCGTTACTTAAAACGCCAGCTCTTTTCTTCAGTCCTTTTCGATTTCTAAGATCCGTATGCGTATATTCGAGCTACCTTTGCTACCGCGTTGCTGAGGACACCTTCTTCTCAACACGACCATGCGTTACTTAAAACGCCAGCTCTTTTCTTCAACCCTTTTCGATTTCTAACATCCGTATGCGTATTTTCGAGCTACCTTTGCTACCTCGTTGCTGAGGACAGCTTCTTTTTAACATGACCATGCGTTACTTAAAACGCCAGCTCTTTTCTTCAGTCCTTTTCGATTTCTAAGATCCGTATGCGTATATTCGAGCTACCTTTGCTACCGCGTTGCTGAGGACACCTTCTTTTCAACATGACCATGCGTTACTTAAAACGCCAGCTCTTTTCTTCAACCCTTTTCGATTTCTAACATCCGTATGCGTATTTTCGAGCTACCTTTGCTACCTCGTTGCTGAGGACAGCTTCTTTTTAACATGACCATGCGTTACTTAAAACGCCAGCTCTTTTCTTCAGTCCTTTTCGATTTCTAAGATCCGTATGCGTATATTCGAGCTACCTTTGCTACCGCGTTGCTGAGGACACCTTCTTCTCAACACGACCATGCGTTACTTAAAACGCCAGCTCTTTTCTTCAACCCTTTTCGATTTCTAACATCCGTATGCGTATTTTCGAGCTACCTTTGCTACCTCGTTGCTGAGGACAGCTTCTTTTCAACATGACCATGCGTTACTTAAGACGCCAGCTCTTTTCTTCAGCCCTTTTCGATTTTTAACATCCGTAGCGTCACACGCGTATTTTCGAACTATCTCCGTCACCTCGTTGCCGAGGACACCTTCCATTCAACGTTATCGACTCCCTTTCTCTCGTCGACTGCAAAAATATTCGAAACCGTTCCTCGACGACTCTATTTACCCCGCCCAGGACTCTTCTTCGCCCCTTCGCGAGACGCCGACGTCTGCGATTCCATTTTCTTAAATAACGATCCTACTGTCGATGCAATAACGCGATGGCCGTTCGAGACGAAGGACCGGTTTTAATCCGACTAAACAGAAATGGTCCCTCGCTACGTGCGAATTGGCAACTGCACGCGCGAGTATCGATTCCGAATGGCCGGTCGTCCGGTTTCAAACCTCTAACTCGGCAGGTTTCGCAGTTTCGCCTTCGATTTTTCCATTTCGATCTCCCAGTTTTATATATCGTCATGCGAATTTTAATCCTCCCTCTCGCCAACGGATATTCCGGGTTTAAGCTTCGCTGGGGTCGTACCTCGAGTCTGAACGAAACGAAGGAATATTCTATTTTAACCCTTTTGGGGACGAATGTCATAACATACGTGGAAATTTATTTATTTTTTACAATAAAAGCTGCTTGGGATACAACGAGAAATAATTTTAACGTTGTTATCGATGTCGCACGTATTTCTTAATTCAGAAAATTTCCATTGATTTGTTATTTTTAATCGTTTAGTATACGCCAAATGTATCCTTAGCTTCGTTTTTCGTCCGGAAAAAGTTAATATCATCTATCGCAGCAGAATCTTAACGCCACTTTAACAGTATCATCACAGTATTATTTAACAGTATCTCAGTATCACAAACGCAAAATTTCTGAGCGCACATAGGCGCTCAAAGTAGCCAAAGTGTTAAAAATACTTTATAACAAAGTTAAAAGACTACTTTATTTTTTGTGCTTTATCGGAAATATGTTTTCTATATCAAAAAAGACAAGCAGGATTGGAAAACAGATGAACAAATATTTTAACTTTTTTTATATAATATACGTCCGAACTTAAACTATATACCATAATTATATCACATAAAACTATAAATCAACTATAAACTATATATCGTAATTCACAATCATATTTTTTTGGAAAAGTTCGCTGTAGGGAAATGGTTAAACGAGTTTTAATTTCGACGAGTTGATCCTATAAGTATCTCAATACTATTACTATCGATATTGTCTCGTTTTAAGGAGAGATACGCAGGAAGTAGGGTAAGTTGAGGATCGCTTCCTTCGGAAGTTCGTAAGAGGGCTAGAGGTTCAGGACCAGGGTTTCCAGGATTAAACGACCGATACCGGTATCGATATTCAGACTCGGTGCTTCATCTCTAATAGACACACGTGATTCAGGTTTCCAGGACACCGTAGTAACCAACGTCCTTGCTGCTAAGTGGAAAACGGAGGTTCCTCGCGAATCCTCGGTGAATCCTCCACTTCCGTAAACACAAGTTCTTATCCTATGCAAGTTTCCTCCGTCTAAGACAGGCCCTTTGTTGACAAGTTCCACAAACTGGCCCAGAATTCTATCTGCTACTTATCATAGCATCAAGGATCCACAAGACTTTCATGAACTCCATGATTGAACTTAATATAAAATCTAATTTCCCAGATTGAGACGCATCCCTTCTATTTGCTACATATCATAGAATCAAAGAACCACAAAACTTTCATAAACCCTTTCATGATTGGGACACCCATAAAATCTAATTTCTAAAATTTTTTTTCACCTCGAAGATGCAACTGTGAATTATTCCGATTCCCAGGTTTTTGAAATTTCAATCATTGCTAACTATCAGCAATTAATATTCTTTGATTAATAGTAATTACTGCATTTAAAAATACGGCATTTAAAAACCTAAACCAAAGGTTTAAACCTCAGGTTTGAAAATACTGAGGTGAAGTATTTAGTGTCGATGTCAAGTTCCTTTGCGCTTCGACGTAGTAGATTTGCATATCCGTTGCTAAACGAAATTTGTCTCGTTGATGGAAACCTCTTAATTCGAATTCTTCGAACCGCTGCCAAGCTGCATTACCCGGCTATCAAACCCATAAATAAGTCAGGAATTTTGGCTAGTATGACCGCGTTATTTCCTTGTTAGGACATGCTTCTGCGATATACGAGGTCGTAAATGCGCTTTACGCGCAGACGTGTTCGCTGTATCTTCTCGGCTAACCGGTTAATTATCCCCGCCATGTTAGGCCAAACGATCATGCGCTTCTTAATACCTTCGATTCGCGATAAAACGAAGATTTTAATTCGAACGGTACCATTGCTGGAACTACTCGGACGTCTGGCCGCGAAATTGTTGAGAGAGTCTACGGGAAATCTCATTGCGGGGACCATACACTCGTTTTATTATCCTTGGTGTATTATTCCGAATGATTCGATTAGACCAAAATAAGCCTTCGCTTCTAAATTAGCGCTTTAAATTAGCCTCTTTCCTGTAATGTACTTACTTCGCGTTATATTAACGCTCTGGTGGAGGTAATTTCAATGGTGTTCTAAAACGGATCTTAAAGTCGAGGTTCGTGAAGTTTAAAACACGATCGTAAGATCAAATTTCGGAAGAACGGTGAAATTTATCCTTTGGAATAAATACGAGACTCTCGAGATTTCGAAAATTCTCATAAAGAAACATATTCTGTTCTAAAAAATATTTCACACGTATCTTTTTTCATTCATTGCCAATCGTTCATATCGAATTGATGAAATCAACCCCAAAGATGAGACTAACAGTATATTTTCTTAAATATCTCGAAAACTAAATACGATGGAATGAAACTTTTTCCTGCAAATATTGCATTTTTCATTTGGAATCTAATCACGTAAGTTTACTTAAACGAAATATTAAAAATTCGACATATTTTCATCACCAAACATTCCAAACGTTAATTCATTTTCATGTAAACGAATACACGTGATCTATGGATTTATATAATTAATTAATTATATATAGATTTACATATTATATAATTAATGGTCCGAGTTGAATAAGTTCCTTTGAAAGCTTTCAAGGCGATGATAACGAAAATTTTCCGAAAATCGTGTTTTCTTCCAATCCCGTTTGTCCCCGGAACGAGGCCTCAAACGAACAAACATTTCATTCTAGTTTGAACCTCTTTGTTTTAGTTTGAACCGGTCAGAGTCACCGCAGTTGAATCACGTTTGCACAGACACCCTGTCCACTCCGCTGATAGGAAACGAAGGAGAATCTGCATAACGTTAAACAATCGAATAACATCCTAAATGCAGAGTGATCGGAATCGAGCTGCGTTCGTGCACGTCCGGTCTCGTTACACCCTGTGTGCCCCTGCTGTCGAATTATTGACAGCCAATCAGTCTTTTACCTATCGAGCTATGCGATGCGCGCGATTTCCGGCGCGTAGTCAGCATGGGGAAGCGTAGGAATAATGTTTCACAGAGGCCGAATCCGACAAACAGATCCGTTTCAAACGAAGAAATTCCACGGCAGGATCGTTCTCCGACGTTCACTGGAGAACTGGACCTCGGGAATTCCAACGGAAGTCGAGATAGAGAGGGGGAAAAAAGCTGGAGAAAAAAATCGCGAATTTCCCGTGGAAAAGTTTATCGGGCTGCGGCATCGATCGGATATTAAACTCGGGATTGGAAGCGATTTTCGCAAAGTCCGACGGGACGCGAGTTGCGAGATCTCGGCGGGATCGAGCCGATCGAGAACGATATCCCCGCGGGCTCGGAAACTCCGAGTTTAGCCGGAGACATCAGAGCC
This sequence comes from Euglossa dilemma, assembly GCA_002201625.1. NCBI lineage: Eukaryota > Metazoa > Arthropoda > Insecta > Hymenoptera > Apidae > Euglossa > Euglossa dilemma. The sequence continues at coordinate 2,629,973 of NIJG01000055.1, read as the reverse complement.
CGCGACGTTAATTAAACGGAGCTGATTACGTTACGTCCGGCCGCTTCCATTTCCCATTCGCGTCTCGATCGCTGCTTCCTTCTCCGACCACTTTTTCCACCGACCCTTCTCGCCCTTACCTCTCCTCTTTCTCTCTCTATCATTCTCTCTTTCTTTCTCTGTCTCTATCTCTCTCAATCTTCCGCGACTCGATTCTAAGAATCTCAGACTTCTTAATTTTCTAATTAATCGGTCGCCGTGTCGCGACCAGGTGAGGGATAGTTGGCTCGGAAAATCCGCCGATGATCGCGTATTAATTCCAAGGAGCAATTATCCCGACCGACGGAGCACGAACGATTCGAAATAGACCCGGTCGGCGAGAGGATGGTCGTTCGAAAGAAGCTGAAGCGCGGAAGCGGCGTCTTATAACGAAACTTCGAAAAGAGGGTTTATTTACAACGGAACCGGGCGGTGATGCGATTAATGAAACATCAAACTTCGATAAACTGTTCGATCGAAATCCGCTTAGCAAGACTTCGTCTCTCTTCGCGTCTACCGAGAGAATGGAACCGGAAATCCGTGTACACTCGTCGCGACGGACAAGGAACGCGATATCGCGAGACAGGTCTCGATGGAAACGCGGCTGTCGATCGAGCGAAAATATATTTACGAAGTAATTCGAGGCTGATCGCGGGTTCGGGGATCGATTGGAATCGCCGGGAATTTCATCCGGCTCGTCAGACACCGGGCCAGCTCAGGAAAAGTATCGATTTCGCGGCCAGGGAGATACAGGCGAAGTGATTTCGCGAAACTGTAACGACCATCTCTGAGATCTTGATCTTTCCCGTGCCGGGATATTGTCCCGGGTATTAAATTTCCCAGCTTTGTAAGTAACGTCACATGGAAGGTTAGATAACCCCGGGAACGGTTGCGAAACGGAAAGGCATTGTTGGATAATGGCACGGCTTCGCTAGATTCGGCCACTTCGAAATTCACCTTGGATACCCGACACGCGATATTCGATATTCGATATTTGATACGCTGCAGCCGGGTACTTGACGTTTGGTGTTTAGCATTCGCCGCTCGCAATTGGACCGAACGTACTTCCGTATCGGGAGTTTTCTATTCGCTGCTCGAATACCCGATATTCGCGTGGACGTTTGATCTATGGATGCTTGGATTATTGATATTCGTTATTCGATACCGGGTATTCGAATGCTTGGTACTCGTCATTCGATACTCGACACTCGATTGCTTATACACCACGAGACGCGGTATGTGTCATTCGATACTCGGATACTCGGACATTCGATATCAGTAATTTGATAAACGATACTTGGTACTTAGATAATCGGATACTTTACTTGTTAGCATTCGATATTCGTAATTTGATAAACGATACTTGGTACTTAGATAATCGGATACTTTACTTGTTAGCATTCGATAGTTACCGTTTAACGTTAGGAATCGAACCTCGAACAGAACGCTATGTCGATAATCACGAATTATACTACTAGTCGTGTCGGTATTCGTCATTTTCGAATATCAACGGTGTCTTTCGCAGTAGATCAGCTTTCCATTGGTTGGACATTCGTTAACCGTAATTCGGTAAGCGATACTTGGTACTTAGACAATCGGATACTTTACTAATTAACATTCGATAGTTACCGTTTAACGTTAGTAATCAAAATTCGAACCTCGAAAAGAACACTATATCTATAATCACGAATTATACTACTTGTCGCGTCAGTATTCGTCATTTTCGAATTTCAAAGGTGTCTTTCGCAGTAGATCAGCTTTCCATTGGTTGAACATTCGATATCCGTAATTCGGTAAGCGATACTTGGTACTTAGATAATCGGATATTTACTAGCTAACCCTTTGCACTCCACTGTCCTCTCTCAGGGGACATTAAAGTTAATTAGCGATTAAGGAATAATAACATATTCGAGCAGAACTTTCTGAGAAATGTATGTTTCCCTGAAGTTTTCCCTGGAATTGTCAGAAGAAATCAAGTCAAGATATAGTGAAATTACTAAGATATATAAAGGAAGTGATTTTCGGGAGCCACACGTGCATCCACATCTTTGAAGGACATTAGATTGAATAATAAACTGCATATTCTCGATGTGGAAGAAAGAAAACGGTATTGTATTGTTTGTTTTAACAGAAAAACACCTGGTGGAAAACGTCAATCAACTTACTATTGTCAAACGTGCACAAATCGGCCTGCAGTGCATATTGGAGAGTTTTTGAAACTTTACAAAATTGTGAAAAATAAAACAGTGATTTTTTTGCAAATATATTTTTCTCGATATTAACCAATTCATATAAGTCCAATATTATTATAATACTTGGTTCCAAAACTATACTAAATAATATAAGGGTTCATAAAAGTAAACAGAATGGTTCGGAGTGCAAAGGGTTAATTCGATAGTTACCGTTTAACGTTCGTAATCAAAATTCGAAGCTCGAAAAGAATACCGACTCGATAATCACGAATTATACTATTTATCGCGCCGGTATTCGTCATTTTCGAATTTTAACGGTGTCATTCACAGCCGATCAACTTCCCATTGATGTCAGTCTCGACGATTTCGAACAGGAGACCTGTGCTGCAACATTGTGGACTCGTGAAAAAGATAAAACGGCTGGTAGAGTCAACGGTGGAATCGCTATCGAAGATCGTTGTGCCACGAAGTGTCTACTCTCGAAGAAACACGGCGAGTTCACGAGTGCTTGCTCAAACAGACGCGTCCGAGGAAGATAAAGAAGAAGAAACGACGCTTGGCGGAAGGCCGTTAACTCGAGCCTTTTATTCCAACGATTATTCCGCGAAATCTTTCCCCGACAGAGCAGCCGAATGACCGGGAGAAGTCACGTTGTGCAAATTCGCGGACTGCCATAAGCCGTAACGGGGAAAATAGAAACGCGGAGTACTGTCGACCATAAGGCTGACGTTAACCCTTAATTGCTGACTCCCTTCATTCCTGAGAAACTTCTCACAGAAGAAACCCACCTTCCTTCTCTATGTTTCGCGAAGATTAGCGTTTCTTAACCCTTTGCCATAGTTTGATAAGAATTTTGAGGCAGAGCTAAATATCACGAGTCTGACTCGTAATCGACTATTCGAATCAAACATAAACATTACGAGTTGTAGTCGTAGTTTTAATCTCGAAGCAAGTATGAATATTTCGAATGTGGTCTTTTGTCATTGACAGTTCCGACATTCCGATCTCTTTCCACCACCATTCGAACGCATCGTTTGGGTCTGAATTCTTCGAGTTAAAGGGTTAACCAGCCTAAAGTTCGTTAAACAAACTTTTAAAAATATTTCTCAAGAATATTGTCGATAGATCATTTCGAGATTCTTCTTACAGAAGAAATATATCTTCTTTCTCCATGTCTCGTGAAGATTAGCGTTCCTTAACCCTTTGCCATACTATGAAGAGAATTTTGAGGCTAAGCTAAATATCACGAGTCTGACACGTAATCGACATTTCGAACCAAGCATAAACATTACGAGTTGATGTCATGGTTTTAATCTCGAAGCAAGTGTGAATATCTCCAATGTGGTCTTTTGTCCCAATGCAGACCATGTGCTATCTTAGAGAAAGTGCGATCTCCTTCCCCCACCATTCGGACGCACCGTTTGGGACCGAATTCTTCGAGTTGAATGGTAAAATAAGGGGTTAACCAGTCAAGAGTCCGATTAACAATCTTTTAAAAAAATTTGTCAAGAATATTGTCGATAGATTATTTTGAGATTCTTCTTACAGAAGAAATATATCTTCTTTCTCCATGTCTCGTGAAGATTAGCGTTCCTTAACCCTTTGCTAAACAATGACAACCCATTGCCATCATTTGGGCCCGAATTCTCCGAGTTGAATGATACGACAAGGAGTCAACCACTCCAGAGTCCAATCAGCAATCTTCTCGTAAAATTTCCTCAAGTATATTATCTGTAGATCATCATCGAATAGAGTTACCCGGGCACTTCCATGGAATGGAAAATTGTCTCCGCATGAGACTCGCGTGCGGACATTTTCCCATAGCCTGGATGAAATTGGTCGTGTACAGATCGGCGACTTTTGGTGAAGGGAAAATCCAGAGGTCTGACTCGCGGCGTTCCGCGCGACGATCGTGGAAGAAGGCAGAGGATCGCGTTCCGCATGAGAACGCGGCCGTCTCTCTTCCCGTCTCTCTACCCCTCTCTCTTCCCGTCGACGGGAACATCAAAGGAGCCAGTGGTCCACGCTTCGAAAACGGACTGCAGAGAGAACGAAAGAGAGAGAGCGAGAGAGAGGGAAGAGGAAACGAGACGGGGAGAGTTCATATAATTTACTTTTCGCTTCGACGGATTTCAATAGTATCGGAAATCTAGCTACCCCGCCGCTGCTGGTTGCGCAGCCACCCCTCTTCGCAGCCACGTTCCCTGACGTCTGCCACGGCGGTAATGACGTGGATCCACAAAGGCACGAAATTAGTTTCGAACGAGATTCGATTCTCCGCGAAACGACGGGGAAAAAGACGCGCCGGGAACCGGAGGGATGAGCCGCCGGAAACCGGTCCCCACCCTACCTCTCGCGCCCCAAATCCGCCCCCGTTTCCTCGCTCGCCTCGTGGATATGCACCCCAGCAGTCGGCGAAACCGGCACCAGAGCTGATCAGGGATGATGGAATAAGAGGAACGAAGTTACGGCGGATTGACGTTAAAGAGAAACAATCCTGACAATCCCGAGATGGAGGATATCGTCTGGGGGATGATTCTTACAGCGGACCAGGCTTCCAGCTGTCTCTCGCGCTTTTTCCGGCATCACGAGCTTTATCTCGCTTGAAGGATGCGCTCTGCGTTTCGTCTAAACGACGATGACGCGGTTTGTGCTCCGGAAGTAACGTTTCTGGAAACGAATGCCGTTTTTCAACGTTTAACCCAGCTACGAGATATCTCGCAGTGGATTGCGATTTGTCGCGGAATAAATTTATAGTCGCTCGAGTTAGGAATTATTTGAAAAGGTAAACGCCATTCTAGCACTAAATTCCTTTAAAATGACATCTTCTCGCTGCAAGCGAAACGCTGTAATTTTTCTGGCAATGAATGGCTTAAGTTTTACTATATGGACCATGAACCCGTTTTGTTGCAACGAGATTGGTGGGTTTGAGTCGATTATTTCTTCGAACTTTGATACTAAATCTACTATGATCTGAATCAATGTTTTCTAAACTTTTATCAAAAAGCGATCAACGTTACTATTTCAATCACTTGTCTTCGCGATTTTTCTTCCAATATATAGCCGTTTTCTCAACGTATCCCGTTATTTTATTTTTTATAGCTTTTACTTCAGTCCCTTTCACTGGTCACTTGATAGGTTTAGTGTCAATCTGGAGATTTTGAATGCAAAAAATTGTTACGAATCAGAATTTCTTTTGTTAATATGTACCTTGGAAGCTATTCAATTTTCGAAGCCAAAAATTTACATTTGAGATTAGACGATTACCTATTTTACTACCAATACCTTCCTTTCCAAATTTTGCTTCGAATCGTTAAAGAATGGACTATCGTCTTCGCCAGATAATTTGCAATTTCTCGATACCTCGCTTACGAATTCCAATATTCGAAAAATAATTAAAAGTCGTGGACGTCGATACCTTTATCCCTCGTCGCTAAAATCCGTATATTTTCCAGATCAGCCCCCATTACCATCCCCGATGTAGCAAAATTAAACTACCCCTCTCTCTCTCTCCCTCTGAATCAATTTTTCCTGCGACTAGCTAACGAGATACCGGCAAACAAACAAGTTTAACGTTATTGATACGCGTTAATTCGATAATCGGCGGTTCGGCTGAGCTTGCAGAACGGCCAGTGGTCAACGAGGGCGGTCAGCACGAGGCGGCCTGGCCTTAAGGTCGATTTGCAAATTATGCACGTGCTCGAGAGGGACCGGACCGCACGCTGACGACATAACCCAATATTTATACAATTAAGCCGGTGGCTGCTAGGCGGGGTGGCGAAATTTCGTTAGGCCAATCGGAGCGTGAAACCGTTCGCGACTGAGCCCCTCCGTCAAAATGGCCCCCGCTGCCGGATCAAAGATGGCGAGCGCCCCGACGTCTGGCTAATTTTTCCTAAAATTACGCGCAGACCCGGCCCACCCGCCGCTCCAATTCGTCTGACAGAAGAAGGGTCGCAGACGCCATCTTCCTTTTCTTTAATCTCCGATCTTCGATTCGGATTATCTCGAAACTTCGTTTCCTCCAAGCGCAAACATTTCTTCTTTCTCCTTTCCTTCTTTTCTTAGTCTGACTTGATATTATGCCAATTATTACCTACGAATTCCGAAGAAAAATAGTTAGGAAAATGATACAAGTACACGGTACGTTAAAACTACCCTCTTTCTTCGATTTTTCTCAATCGTTACACATCACACAAGATTCTATGCAAAATGCAAAAATACCAAAACGGAATGACACGTTTACCATCGTCTTAAACTGGTTCTCAAACACGTACCAACGAATCCGAAGCAAGGACGGTGATTCGTAGACGGCGAGACGAAGTTGAACCTTCGTCGGATTGATAAATTAATTAAACACCGTTGAAACTCGCGATAATAACGATTGCGGGTCGGTTTCGGGTAGAATTGCACCTTGAAATCAGCCGTAGCGAAACTACGTGGCGCACGATCCATTAAGTCCGGAACTGGACGGTAGATAGATATTGACTCGATATTATGTTAATTATAAATTACGAATTCCTAAGAAAAATTGTCAAGAAAATGATGCAAATACACGGTACATAAAAACTACCCTGTTCGATTTTTCTCAATCGTAACACATCACACAAGACTCTTCGCAAAATGCAAAAATACCAAAACGGAATGAAACGTTTACCATCGTCTTAAACCGGTTCTCAAAGCTAGGACGGTGATTCGTAGCCGGCGAGACGAAGTTGAACCTCCGTCGGTTTTATAAATTAATTAAACACCGTTGAAATTCGCGATAATAACGATTGCGGGTCGGTTTCGGGTAGAATTGCACCTTGAAATCAGCCGTAGCGAAACTACGTGGCGCGCGTTCCATTAAGCCCGGAACTGGACGGCTCGCTGGGAACACCGGTGATCGGTGACACCTGTTCCTGGGAGTAAATCACAGGACAGGTGGCGTGGTCGGCTCTCGTCTCTTTTATAAACGGCGAACCGCGGCGAGAGAGGGTGGAAGGGGGCGAGGAAAGCGTGGCCGGGGGTATATGCTGAATAGAACACCGGCTCCACCCACCTGTTCCACCGGTCAGCAAACTCGTTCCGCGTTCCCGGGTCCTTCTGTCGCGGATTTCCAGCGCGAGTTAAACGCGCCGTGGAACCACAATCGAAGGATTAAAGGGTATTCCTTTGCATTCACGGAATCTGCCGCTTTGCGGCCGCCGCCACCGGGGACAATGAATCGCTCTCTCCTAGCCGCGATACAGATCAACAAGTGGCTTCCGGCCACCGATCGCCCAACAATTCCACTCTTCTTCGCTTTTTGTTCCGTTTCGGCCGAAAGCGCGCCAGAACCCCGCCACTCGTTAATTCCTCTTTTTCGACGTCTTTAAACAGCTTCCCCGGATTTCGATCCCACCCTCTCCTTGTCGGGCTTCTCTTCCTTCGCGCTTTCGAAACAGAGCAAGCTAGAAATATCCAAAGGTATCTCGCGGGTATTTTAAATTCTCGCGTTGAGCTAGATACACATAGGGATAACTAAAGCTGTCGATGTGAAACGACGTTTGGATAATTCTTTAACCTTTTTGCTATGGTGATTCAGTCCGCCGTTGAGCTACTCCTGAACGGGACCTACCGCCGAAAGTAGTGCACATTGCGCGTGGATAGTATTAGGTCGTCCCATAAGTTCGTTCGCGGTGATATTTACATTCCTCGTCACAATTTATAAACTATATCGATGATTAACGTCTTTGTCAACGAAATAGGAAGAAGTCGTAGAACAAAAGGGCGACTAAATTTTTTCTTAATATTTAAAGGTTTATTCGACGTATAATTTTAAATGGTAAATTAAAAACCGGAACGAATTTATGGGACGACCTAATATATTTTGGAAGAAAAGGGATTTTTTGTTTAAAAGAATATAGTTATAATATCTACATAAGATATAGACTTATTTAACACTAGGTTTACGGGGATTTTTTGTATACGTATTTTCACGGACACCCGTCAGATTTATGGTAAAGAAATCCACATATTTTCTTTAAAATACAAACGATGGGTTTAATTTGAAAGCAATCGCGATATTAACGGACTTAATATAAGTTAATTGAATCTGTTAATATCGTATAATTGAAGCAATCCATCCGTCAAATTGACGGGTCCCGTAAATCTAGTGTTAATGGATAAAAAAAGTCATATTAACTATTGAAAAAAGTGAAGAAATAATATACAGTAATAAATTAGAACATAATACACAGTGATTAATAATTTAATTCTGTATGGTATATTCTAAAACACGGATGCACGTACAACGCAACATTACATTCTTGGCATTGATATCGAGATTCTCGTTTCTTATCGTTTTTGGTAGATATTACACATCTTCGCGATCCTTTTTTGCAGTTAATTTCATAAGTAGTACCGGTATTTCGGATATATCCGGCGTTCAGCTCCGGGAGTATTCGTATGGTTGACGGAAAAATCCGTCGTTGGTCTTCGCGAGTCTCTATGTGGATGACGGATATATCCGTCGTTCGGAGCGAAAGGGTTAACGTTACCTGGAGTTAAGTATAGTAGAAAGAATAGTAGAAGTATGACACTAGAGTTGAACTGTGCGAGTGTTCATACTTTAGGTTTGGATTTGGATATATATGTGGTACTCTATGGTAAAAAAGAGGTATGTTTTGGACAATTAGTAGACTTATGCGAGTTGTATACGTCTTCGATAAGTATCGGTTAACTCAAGTTTTGTTGAATTTTGAAACTAGAGTTGAACTGTGCGAGTGTTCATTCTTTAGGTATGGATTTGGGTATATATGTGGTACTCTATGGTAAAAAAGAGGTATGTTTTGGAAAATTGGTAGACTTGTGGAAGTTGTATATGGCTTGGTAAATATCGGTTAACTCAAGTTTTGTTGAATTTTGAAACTAGAGTTCAACTGTGCGAGTGTTCATTCTTTAGGTTTGGATTTGGATATATATGTGGTACTCTATGGTAAAAAAGAGGTATGTTTTGGAAAATTTGTAGACTTGTGGGAGTTGTATACGTCTTTGGTAAGTATCGGTTGACTCTAGTTTGGTTGAATTTCGTTAGTGCAATCAGAAGTGACGAGATCGCGTTTACAATCTCGTTGATAAAAATCGAAGCGTAGCAGGATAGTACGATTTGGTACTTTTCGAGGAAATATTTTTTATATTTCTGACTTGAGGAGTTTTATAATGAACTGAGGAAGAGAAAGACGGGAATCCTCTCGGAAATGAGCGTTAACAATACACGTTTCCCATGGTTTTGCATTAATCAGCAACGAAAAGCAGCTCGTTAATCCTGCATAATCCTGTTAATTCCATAAATTCCCCAATAATTGCCGGGGCACCGTAACGCGACAAACAAAGCGGAGTTTAGGTACACGAATTAATCATTTCTAAATCCACCGCGCCAAAATTCACGGCATTTCAAAGTATATCGGGATTACAGCTTTTCTGAACGATCCTAACTTAGTTCTTACCTGGACGCGCTAAATTCTAAGATTACTAAATAAAGAACCATCTAAAGTGTAAACTAAATCCCGAATATTACACGATATCAAAGAAAATCTGCGAAAATTCAAAGGAACCGAAGCTAAATCAATTGGAAATACCCTTTCGTTGAATCGGCGAGAGATTTCGATCTTTCGACGATTGAGATAATCATCTTCGTTACACTAAATTTCCAAATTTCCGAATTTTGGAATTTCTCGGTACCGATCAGAACAATTAAACGGAGTCAAAAAGAAACACCTAAATGCCGAATACTACACGATATAAAAGAAAATCCGTGAAAATTCAAAGGAACCAAAGGTAAATCAATTGGAAATATTTCTTCGTTAAATCGGCGCGAGACTTGGATCTTTCGACAATTGAGACAATCATTTTCATTACACCAAGTTTCAAATTTCCAAATTTTCAAATTTCCGAATTTCTGAATTTCTAAATTTCTCTGTACCGACCAGAATCATTAAATGGAGTCGAAAGAAACGCATAAGTCCCGAATATTACACGTTACAGAAGAATATCCGCGAAAATTCAAAGGAACCGAAGGTAAATCGATTGGAAATATCCCTTCGTTAAATCGACGCGAGACTTCGATCTTTCGACGATTGAGATAATCATCTTCGTTACACCAAGTTTCCAAATTTCCAAATTTCCAAATATCTAAATTTCTCTGTAACGATTAGAACTATTAAACGGAGTCAATAAAAAACGTCTAAATCCCGAATATTACCCGATATAAAAGAAAATCCGCGAAAATTCGAATGAACCAAAGGTAAATATTTCTGAGTTAAATCGTCGCGAGACTTGGATCTTTCGACGATTGAGATAATCATCTCCGTTACACTAAGTTTCCAAATTTTCAAATTTCCAAATTTCTAAATTTCTTTGTGCCAATCAGAACCATCGAACGGTGTCAAAAACAAACGTCGCAAACGCGCGGAATTGACGATCCTGCCGACGCGTCTCCGATCTACACTTTCGGCGGGTTTCCACGTCGAAAACCAGCCGCGTAATTTCGAAGTTCGAGCCCTTGCCTCCACCAAGCCTGTATATAAGGCCGGGAACGAGTCTGCAAACAGTCATCCACCAGCGCCATTTTCCTGCCTCTCTCGCAGACATTTCGCACGCACTTTGCGTACCGCCGCGTCTTATTAATGGATTCCGACCGGCGTACGAGTGTTTGCTCGTCCGGCACGATTGCTACCCCCGGCCCAGGGGTTGTTTTATACCCCGCGAAGGGTAAACGCGGAACCTCTCGCGCGGAAAAATATCGACCAACGTCGGGGGAACCGGTCTGATCGAAATTTCGTATGCCGAGCGGTTCGTGGACACAGAGGGTGGAACCTGGACCTAGAACCAGCCTAGTGGTTCTAATAGACGTCCTTCTGGGTGGTCAGGCTTCCGTATTTTTGGCTGGTAATCGGACATCGACCATTCGGGACAATGCCCTTCGCAGTTGGGCAAATAAAATCGAATACGTACGAATTAACAGCCACTCCGGGGGACTTTTGTACGATATTTTAATATATTTCTGTGTATATATGTGATCAGACGTTTTGATTTCACATTTCGAGTTAGTCAGAAGATCTTCTGTATACGGTTGCGAAATTACTATAAAATTAGTTTTATATATTATACTCAAATTCTATAGAAATTAGTTTCAGAAGTTTTCCTAACTGTGGCGAGATACACGTGTAGAATGCTAAATAAAACAATCAAGGAACTCTTTACGAATTTATAACTTTCAGATGATAAATATTGAATTATCCTTTTGCGATACCACTTACTTTTATCTATACCAAATTCATTGGAAACCATAGATCACACTTGACAAATGTGCTGCCATGTTCTCAATCATTCACAGCTTCTATTTATTTCTCATGGTTTTGAAATATACGCGAAATGACTTCTGTCGTATTATAAAGGGTATATAAAGGGTTAATATAGTCACTGCAATCAGTATTTTCAATGCAAAAATGATTGATATTTCTATTATCGCGAGGTACAATGAGTCATACTACATAAATGAGGAACGTATCGAAGATGATAGAAATGGACTTTTTCGACAACCATAAATCCCAGAAGATCAACCTCGCGCGAAGAGAATCAATTATAATACCCACATTCGTTGCACGCTTTTTATTCCTCACCTACCTTTTCTTATCGCTCAAACAAAGAATATTTCTGTCGTAATCTCGTAGGATCTCTCGGAAAAATTCGTCAAGCGAGAAGACAAATTACGTCGCTGCCATTACCCGCGTTTCTCCGGTGCGATTCGGCAAGAAAGAGCGTCGAAAAAATATGTTAAACGCTCCACCCTCCCCTTTCGCGGGGTGGAAAAAGGTATCCCTTCGAGGATGTTCCCTCGACCGACCGAACGGAGGGCAGGTTCGCCACGAAGGGTGGATTTGCCGGACGATTAAAGCACCGTGGCCTGTTTCTTCTATGCTAGGTCCGAAAGAAAGTTGCCCGCAACGCTGTCTTAACCGGCTAATGGGATTTATTAATTCCCATGGCCGTTTGAATAATTAAAAGAAAGCAGGATGTTAACATCGCCGGGACACGGTTGTTCGCATTTTCGGGGCGCGGCGCGTTGGAACACGCGATGCCTTGGCCTCGCGGGGCTGATTTCTCTTCGTTAGGACCACAGGGTATTCCTTCGGCAAAGGGAATTAATTCTCGCGTGTAACTTCCGCGGAAAAGTTCGCAGTTCGGCCGGTGGCCGAGTCAAATAGAATTAAAATGAAATTTTAACGCCAGGATTTATACGGCTCGGCCCGGTCTGCTTCGCGGCTGTTGTTCCGTTCGGATGCGGACCGCGTTCGCCTCCTTCTACCTTTTGTTCCTGATTTCCCGCTTTTCGCCATCTTTTTGCCCGATATAACGACCCGGTAAGCTCGCTTGTATCAGCAAGATCCTCCGCTCCGCTGCGCCCGACGCCGCCGTCTTTGTTTCGTTTTAATTCCATCCCCTTCGCCGCTTCCTTCGCCCTCTCTGCTACCAGCAGCTCGTGTAACCGAGTATGCGAGTGATTTTAATAATTAGGAACCGGCAGTGGATGATTGCAAATTTTGATCTCGCCTTTCTTCCGCGCTTCTTTTCATTCCGATTTTCTTATGCACGCTGCGAGTACTCGCCGAGAATTCCGCGAGATTTGATGTTTAATTCGCCGAACGGTGTGTTCGCGAATGTTTATTGATGATTCGAGAAGATATTTTCGAAAAAAGATGCGATGAATAGTTAGACGTTAGAAGTTTCGACGAGCGTCAAGTCGTTGGAAGATAATTTTATATTAACCCTTTGCACTCGAGCGGCGAGTCTCAGTCGTCATTTAATCAATTTTAGATTTAATTAGATTCTAAACATCGATTTTAACAATAGGTTCTATGACGTTTCTTGTTTACCTATCTTTACGGGGATCCGTCCGATTTATAGGTAAAGAAAACCACGTATTTTCTTGAAAAGAAAGACCATGAGTTTAATTTTAAAACAAGTACAATATTACAGACTTAATATATGTTTATTAAATCTATTAATATTGTATAATAGGAGTAATCCATCCCTCAAATTGACGAGTCTCGTAAACCTAGTGTTAATTAATATACCAAATTTAGATTTATCCAATGTCGCGTGGAATATCGAAGTAAAATAATTCTTCTTAATTTCTATACGATTTCTTATTTAGTATTCTAAATGAATCGTAGACTCAATGGAGGAAACTTTTCAAATTACCATTTTTCTCTGATGAAAAGGTCGTCGAGTGCAAAGGGTTAACACATTGAGTACATTTGAGATATATGAACTTGAGCACCGATAACGTATCGACTATTTAAAGCCAAAAACACCGTTCTTATTCGCATTTTCGAAAAATAGTATACTTCAATTGCATATTCGCCATATACAGTTTAACAGAAATGAAAAATAGAAAGAAAGTCGAAATGAAGAATTTTCTCATGGTGAACAACGCAATTCGAAGCCTTTCTTATATCTTTGTATCCTCGCTAACGCTTTTAACAATTAAACGAAAAAAGTAAAGCACGTGTTTGGGTTAGGTTATCGAGTTATTTCGTGTATAATTATTTTTAATATACTTATCGTTTCGCAATCGTTATTTAGGTTATGGTATTAAAACAAATGGCAACTGACAGTCGTCACTCGAGTGCAAAGGGTTAAAGAAATATCTCTCCTTCGCGAATTTAATCCGCTATGGCATAGAACATCCGCGATAATCCGCAACAACATCGTTGAAACAAAGACGCTAACAGAGACCTAACAGACACGTCGTAAACCAGACAACTATTTACCGACTAAAGTAGTAAATCCGCTATTTACGCCGTCCTTATGGCACGCGCGCGTTAAATTCCATTTCCATCAAGCAGAACCATAGCAACCATAACGTATCGTTAAAGCCCAATCCAATAACCCATGTACATAAATCGCAAACAGGAAACACGAACCTCCTCGCAATTACAACCCCACTGTACATCACACGTGCAAACAGGGGGTAACGAGTGATCGAAAGGAAGGGAAAAACAGAACGGACCGTCTCATAATATTTATCGAAAACAGTGCGAGTGTGGGATGGATTATTGGATAATATTCGAAGAAAAACGGATCTTTTTCGCAAACCGATCGTTCGATCACCTAAACGAAAGAAAAAAGAAGCTTCGCAAGATGAAAGAAAGCTTTCATAATATTTATTAAAAACAACATGAATGTGGAATGGATCATTGAATAATATCCGAAGAAAAAAGGATCTCTCTTAGGAAACGATCGTTCGACCACCTAAACGAAAGAAAAAAATAAGCTTTGCAACGTGAAAAAAAGCTTTCATAATATTTATTAAAAACAACGCGAGTGTGGGATAGTTCATTGGATAATATCCGAAGAAAAAAGGATCTCTCTTGGGAAACGATCGTTCGACCACCTAAACGAAAGAAAAAAATAAGCTTTGTAACATGAAAGAAGGCTTTCACAATATTTTTTAAAAACAACATGAGTGTGGAATGCATCATTGGATAATATCCAAAGAAAGAAAGATCTCTCTTGGGAAACGATCGTTCGATTATCTTAACAAAAGAGAATAGAAGCTTTGCAACGTGAAAGAAAGCTTTCATAATATTTATTAAAAACAACATGAGTATTGAATGGATCATTGGATAATATCCGAAGAAAAAAGGATCTCTCTTGGGAACCGATCGATCGACTACCTTAACGAAAGAAAAAAGAAGCTTCGCAACGTGAAAGAAAGCTTTCATAATATTTATTAAAAACAACGCGAGTGTGGGATACATCATTGCATAATATCCGAAGAAAAAAATATCCCACTTGGGAAACGATCGTTCGACCACCTTAACGAAAGACAAAAGAAGCTTTGCAACGTGAAAGAAAGCTTTCACAATATTTTTTAAAAACAACGCGAGTGTGGGATGGATCATTGTATAATATCCGAAGAAAAAAGAATTCTTTTCGCAAACTGATTGTTCGATTATCTAAATGAAAGAAAAAAGAAGCTTCGCAACATGAAAGAAACCTTTCATAATATTTATTAAAAACAACACGAGTGTGGGATACATCATTGCATAATATCCGAAGAAAAAGATATCCCACTTGAGAAACGATCGTTTGACCATCTTAACACTAGATTTACGGAACCCGTCAATTTGACGGATGTGTTGCTTCAATTATTCGATATTAACAGATTTAATTAACTTATATTAAGTCTATTAATATTGCGATTGTTTTCAAATTAAACCCATCGTTTGTTTTTTAAAGAAAATATGTGGTTTTCTTTACCCTAAATCTGACGGGTCTCTGTAGAAATACATATACATAAAACCCCCGTAAATCTAGTGTTAAAGAAAGAAAGAAGAAGCTTCGGAACGTAAAAATATTCGTATCTAACGTGGAAGAAAGCTTCGTAACGTGGAAATATCTCGGTGCATCTCGTCGGACACGCGAGAGGCGATAGAGAGATAACAACGTCTGGAAAGAGGCGGAAGAGCGGCGTGGAAGGATCGAAAGCGAGGATCCACCTGGCCAAAATTGAGTCCTGCAGAGCGGGAGGGTGCTCCGTCGATAACAACGACCCCTTCTATTTCTCCCTTTCGCATAAGTAGACGCGGCCGTCGGGTTTTGCTTGTTGTTCCATTCTAAGCGTCTGGAGTGCATCCAATCCCGGCTCCCTCGAATATCAATTGTCTCTCTTTCCCGCTCCGACCATCGCGCTCGCTGCCTCTCCGAGATGCATACCATCTGGAGCCCTTTAATAGCGCTTCAAACAGCCGTGGATTGTTTGTTCGACGGTGTTCGTCTTCGGCGATAGGCTTGCTCGTGTACCAGCATGACTTATCGCGGTTAGGATACCGGGTACCCCGATATCTCGGCGCCGGGCTCGTTTACGGAAATCGAGACGTAATTCTCGCGCCAACGTTACGCGTTATTTTCCACGCGATAATTTTACTTCGTCGCTGCCACGACGTTGCGAAGATCCACTTTCCAACGGTGGTCCAGACACCGGGCGTAAAGCAAACTTTGCGAGACGAGTGGATATCGAGTGTTTGTACTTTAGAACAATTTGTGGCTTTGAACCAACCTCTTCCTCGTGTCGAAGATAAACGGGGAATTAATTAAGAAAGGAAAGAAGCTATAATTTTCGTTAGCGATTCAATTTGTATTTCACCGAGACAATAGTCGGTATATTAAAATAGTCGGAGACTGTTTATCTATGTACTTAGATTGTTTTTCACTGTGGAATTTGATGTATCTCATCGGGTTTCTTTTTTTTTTTTAAATTAGAATTTACTACGAAGTGGGAAATAAGGGGACGAAAATTATTACCGAACCTCCACTTCACCGAGGCAATGATTGGTATATCAAAATAATCAAAGATTGTCTACCTACGTACTTAGATTATTCTTCACAGTCGAACTTGGTGTATCTCATCCGGTTTTTTTCTTTTTAATTAGAATTTACTGCGAAGTGGGAAAAAATGGGACGAAAATTATTACCCAACCTCCACTTCACCGAAACAGTGATTGGTATATCAAAATAATCAAAGATTGTCTACCTACATACTTAGAATATTCTTGACAGTAGAACTTGGGAAATCTCATCCGGGTTTTTTTCTTCTTTGAAATTAGAATGTACTGCGATGTGGGAAAAAATGGGACGAAAATTATTACCCAAATTTCACTTCACCGAGACAATGGTGTCAAAATAGTCAAACACCGTCTACCTACGTAATTAGATTGTTTTTGACAGTGGAACTCATCCGGTATTTCTTAAACGGGTTATTTCTTTGAAATTGGAATCTAGCATGAAGTGGGAAAAAATTGGACGAAAATTATTACCCAAATTTCACTTCACCGATACAATGGTGTCAAAATAGTCAAACACTGTCTACCTACGTACTTAGATTGTTTTTGGCAGTGGAACTCATCCGGTATTTCTCATCCGGGTTATTTCTTTAACTTGGAATCTACTGCGAAATGGGAAAAAATGGGACGAAAATTATTACCCAAATTTCACTTCACCGAGACAATGGTGTCAAAATAGTCAAACACTGTCTACCTACGTACTCAGATTATTTCTGACAGTGGAACTCATCCGGATTATTTTTTTTAAATTGGTATCTACTGCGAATTGGGAAAAAAAGGGACGAAAATTTCGGAATAAAAATCAGAAACAGTGGAACACGGGTATTTGGGAAGAGGAAGATTTAAGATACACACAGCGTGAAACACATCGAAGCTCGGGAATGGAACGGAACGGAAGGGTATAGCGTCTGGTTCGCATGAATGCCCATACGTGACTACCGGCATTCGACGTCCCCGCTTTCGTGCTTATCCGCTCATCTAAAGCAGCTAACGCCACAAACGGCTGTAGAACCGAAATCGAGGGACATTTGTTGCAGAAAATTAATCAGCAAATTAATTCTTCGCTTACCATAACGGGCCGGGTTAAATCGGCGATCGTGTTAGCGCGAATTGCCGTTTAAGCGGACAGTTATTAAGCCAGCAAGAGGCAAAGATTATTCGCGAAAAGAGCTAACTGATTCTATTACACCAAGAATCCTTGAAATTCAACTTCCAACTCAATTTCCCAGGAGCTCGTTTCCTAAGCGTTCTTCCGTTTCCGTGACAACTTCCGCAGTCGTTACTAACCGGTCCCAGGACCATCGACTTCTCTGCCAGCTCAGCCGTGACGCGACGTCGCCCTAAAGACGACCTTATAGACTACAATTCCGTCATCAATGACCTCAGAGTCAACCTTGAGGCGATGGATGCTTGTACTTCTTCGTACGCTATCTTATCGCGCAAAATTGGATAAAAACCGGATACGAATCATTCGAAACGAAGCAAAGTCAGAGCCAACCCTGTGTCGACTGATATTTTTTAAAATATACCCCTTTTCACTACGATATAAAATTGAGAGTTGGTTGAACTCCGTTTTCTTAGACTACGATAATTGTCCCGCGACACTGCCTTCGCGGAATAATTCATGACTCGAACGTTCGCGAATCATTCGAAACGAACCAAAGTCATAGTTATCCCTGAGTCGACTGGCATTTTCCAAAATATACCTCTTTTCCCTACGATATAAAATCGAGAATTGGTCGAACTCCGTTTCCTTAAACTACGATAATTATCTCACGACACTGCCTTCGCAGAATGATTCATGACTCGAACGTTCGTGAATCATTTGAAACAGAGCAAAGTCATAGCGATCCCTGAGTCGACTGATATTTTCCAAACTTAACCCTTTCCCCTACGATATAAAATTGAGAATTAGTGGAACTCCGTTTCCTTACACTGCTAATTGTCTCGTGATTGCCTTCGTGGAATAATTTATGACTCGAGCGTTCGCAAATCATTCGAAACGAACCAAAGTCAGAGCTAGCCCTGAGTTGACTGACAATTCCCAAAATATATCCATTCTTACTACGATATAAAATCGAGAATTGATCGAACTCCATTTTCCTAGACTACGATAATTGTCCCGCGACACTGCCTTCGCAGAATAATTCATGACTCGAACGTTCGCGAACCAAAACGCAAGTCATTCGAAACGAGCCAAAGTCATAGCCAATCCATGAGTCAACTGGAATTTTCCAAAAAATACCCTTTTCCCTGCGATATAAAATTGAGAGTTGGTCGAACTCTGTTTTCTCACATCGCGATAATAGTCAAGTGATTCTAGCTTTGCGGAATAATTCATGACTCGAACGTTCGCAATTCATTCGAAACGAACCAAAGTCATAGCTAACCCTGAGTTGACTGACATTTCCCAAAATATATCCATTCTTACTACGATATAAAATCAAGAATTGGTCGAACTCCGTTTTCTTACACCGATAATTGTCCCACAACTGCCTTCGCAGAATAATTCATGACTCGAGCGTTCGCGAACCAAAACGCAAGTCATTCGAAACGAGCCAAAGTCATAGCCAATCCATGAGTCAACTGGAATTTTCCAAAAATACCCTTTTCCCTGCGATATAAAATTGAGAGTTGGTCGAACTCCGTTTCCTTACACTGCTAATTGTCTCGTGATTGCCTTCGTGGAATAATTTATGACTCGAGCGTTCGCAATTCATTCGAAACGAACCAAAGTCAGCGCCAGCCCTGAGTTGACTGACATTTCCCAAAATATATCCATTCTTACTACGGTATAAAATCGGGAATTGGTCGAACATCGTTTTCTTACACCGATAATTGTCCCACAACTGCCTTCGCAGAATAATTCATGACTCGAATGTTCGCGGATCATTCGAAACGAGCCAAAGTCAGAATCAAACCCTGAGTCGACTGATATTTTACAAAATATACGCCTTTTCTTTACGATATAAAATCGAGAATTGGTCGAACTCCGTTTCCTCACACAGCGATAATTGTCTCATGATTGCTTTCGCGGAATAATTCGTGACTCGAGCGTTCGCGAATCACTTGAAATGAGCCAAAGTATGTCATAGCCAACCCTTGAATCGACTGGCACTTCCCAAAAAATACCCTTTTTTTCCTACGAAATAAAATCGAGAGTTGGTCGACTCCGTTTCCTCACACAGCGATAATTGTCCCGCGACACTGCCATTGCGGAATAATCCATGACCCGAACGTTCGCGAACCAACCTGAACGAGTAGATTCTTGCACCCGGGAACGAGGACGACGCTCTGTTTCCGATCCGCGGCTGCCGCTGTTAAGAACGCTCTACTTTATGGCTGGCACTTGCTAACTGCTATTCGATATTTGGCACCCGGCAGCTCGATATCAGGTGTTTAGGATACTTGGCACTCGAACTCGCTTCGGCACACCGTACTTTACGCTCGATGTTCCATTATTTCGCTGGTCGATATTTTGAAATTGGTATTATATTACACGGGTTTACGAAATTAGGTACGTTGGTGTTACACTTGGAGTATAGACACGAGAATTCCGCGTGTTGATGTGGGAAGCTGTAATAAGTATAAGCTACTCGCGAAACAACGAGACAGGAAACCGTTACACCAGAAATTGATCCTCAAAACGTATTTAAAAGTTTGTTAAAACAGTCAAACAGACAGACTCTTTCAATACAGAAAATCTCACGCATTTAACCTCCTGTCATCCTAAGTTTCGCTTTATTTGACTTGCTATTATTCCAAAGAGACGTCTGCTGTCAATTACGAACGAAACACCTGAGATCCGTGTCGTTTCGTCCACGTGAATAAGCACTTAAAGCGTTAATGAAAGACTCGAGAAGCATCTGGCAACTCTTAACCGGAAATTCGATTCCGCTGTTCCCCAAAGAATCCCGTTGAAACTCCGATCTCTCGATAGGAATGGCGAACGGGACTCGCGAAGAGGAAGAAGCCTCACGCGGAGAGGCACACGCCTGGCGACGAAAACTTCGTGCCGAACTCGCGTGGGATCACTTGCGTGGGATCAGCCACGTGTACTCCATTGTTCGCCGAAGTTATTTCCGCGCCTGCGACGCCCCTTGGTCCGCTAAGTGTTTGTCCAGCCAGCAGAACGCGCCGGATGGATATCTTGGCAACTGCTTACGGGCATAAATTCGCGCAGAAACGACCGCCAGGGAAAATAATCTCACCGCGTCCTCTCGGACGGTCCCGAGCCACCAGGTGCGTCGCGTTCCCCGACAAACCCACGCGAATTTCTCTGTTTATCCTCGATCGTCGTTGGATGTTCAGTAGGAAAGCGTGATGAACCGGACTCGATCCGTTTCGATTCACGGATCTTCGACTTTCGTCTTTCTTTCACTTCTCTGCGATAGGTCGTGGTCATCCTGTTTATCCTCGATCGTTGTCGGATGTTCAGAAGCGTGATGAACCGGGCTTGATCCGTTTCGTTTCACGGGGCGTCGACCTTCGACTTTCGTCTTTCTTTCACTTCTCTGCGACAGATCGTGGGCCACTCTGTTTATCCTCGATTGACGTCAAAACTTTAGTGAGAAGCGTGATAAACCGGACTTGATCCGTTTCGATCCACGGATCTTCGACTTTCGTCTTTCTTTCACTTCTCTGCGATAGGTCGTGGTCATCCTGTTTATCCTCGATCGTTGTCGGATGTTCAGAAGCGTGATGAACCGGGCTTGATCCGTTTCGTTTCACGGGGCGTCGATCTTCGACTTTCGTCTTTCTTTCACTTCTCTGCGATAGATCGTGATCCCTCTGTTTATCCTCGATCTTCTTCAGATGTTTGGAAGCGTGATGAACCGGATTCGATCCGTTTCGATTCACGGATCTTCGACTTTCGTCTTTCTTTCACTTCTCTGCGATAGGTCGTGGTCATCCTGTTTATCCTCGATCGTTGTCGGATGTTCAGAAGCGTGATGAACCGGGCTTGATCCGTTTCGATTCACGGGGCGTCGATCTTCGACTTTCGTCTTTCTTTCATTTCTCTGCGACAGATCGTGGGCCATTCTGTTTATCCTCGATTGACGTCAAAACTTTAGTGAGAAGCGTGATAAACCGGACTTGATCCGCTTCGATCCACGGATCTTCGATTTTCGTCTTGCTTTCACGCACTTCTCTGCGATAAATAGTGGTCCCTCTGTTTATCCTCGATCGACGTCAGAAGTTCAGTAAGAAGCGTGATGAACTGGACTCGATCCGTTTCGATTCACGGATCTTCGACTTTCGTCTTCCTTTCACTTCTCTGCGATAGATCGTGATCCCTCTGTTTATCCTCGATCTTCTTCAGATGTTTGGAAGCGTGATGAACCGGATTCGATCCCTTCCGATTCACGGAGCGTCGATCTTCGACTTTCACCTTCCTCTCACGCACTTATCTGCGATAGATCGTGGTCTTTCCTCCGATAAATCGTGACCTTTGATTACGATAGATCGTGGTCCCTCTGTTTATCCTCGGTCGTCGTCAAAATTTTAATAAGAAGCGTGATGAACCGGACTCGATCCGTTTCGATTCACAGGACCTCGATCTTCGACTTTCGTGTTCCTTTCACGCATTTCTCTGCGATAGATCGTTGCCTTTCCTCTGATAAACCGTGATCTTTAATTTGGATAAATCGTGGTCCCTCTGTTTACCCTCGATCGTCACCAAAACTTTAGTAAAAAGCGTGAAGAACCGGTCACGATCCGTTTCGATCCACAGAATCTCGATCTTCGACTTCCGTCTTTTTTCACTTCTCTGCGATAGATCGTGGTCTTTCCTCCGATAAACCGTGACCTTTGATTGCGATAGATCGTGGTCCCTCTGTTTATCCTCGATCGTCGTAAAATCTTTAGTAAGAAGCGTTATGAACCGGACTCGATCCGTTTCGATCCACGGATCTTCGATTTTCGTTGTCCTTTCACGCACTTCTCCGCGATAAACCGTCACCTTTGATCCTTGTTCCACGTATCCTGGGTCAGTCGACTTTTATCCCTCATCTTTGTCCCGCGTACCTTTCACAGACACAGTTTGCTCCTCTCTGTCCCATCGAGTCTGATCTTTGATCCTTGTTCCGAACGGAAGTTCGCCCGGCTGCTGATTCCGATCTTCGATAAACGTATCGTTCGGGAAGGATCTTTGTTCGATAGACTTCGATCTCGGATCTTTGTTCAACGCGCGGTTCCAAGTCGTTGAATTATTGCTCCCGGGCTACGCCGATGAAACGATGCCGATAAATTATGGATTTTCCCCTGTCTGGCTTCCCTGTTCTGACGTAGGTTTTTAGCCAGCGTCCGGAGAAAGTAGTAAATTCACGGGTAGACGGGGCTGGTCGGTCGAGTATCACGAGTTCGGAGTAAACCCGCGGAGTTTCGAAGTTGAACTACTTGTTCGATAATAAGATTCAACGGGCGCGAGGGGTAAGAAGCAAACTCTGTTCACCTCTGGCCTTTGCTAGCCAAAATTAAGTAAATTCGGTATCAATCTGATTATGAAATTTCGAACGATTCCCGCGAATCGAGTTTCCACTCGGAATCTTCGTCGTGATTCTCGCAATTTTCCGGCTGTTACTTACTGCGACGCAGGAAAACTGCCTGACCAGTGGATAAAGGAACAGCTATCTCGAACTCACCTGAAACAAAGAGAAAACACGATAAAAGACAGTCGTAGAGTCTAGTTTAACGCTAAACCTAACGTTACATTACGAGTGCTCCTTTATCCGATATTTTTAAAATTCTACCGCTTTTTTATTCACTAGCCATTTGACCGTGGCAGGTTCAACGTTAAATAAACTCGTTTTCGTTATTAAAGAAGCGCGATTATTTTCGAAGCCTGGGAACCTTTACCCGCGAGGGAAAGAATTTAATCGGGAATAATCCCTAGAAATTAGGGGCTCGTTCCGCGATAAATCCTGCAAACATTTCGCGTGCAATTTAAACGACATTAAAAGACTTCAAAGTCGGAAACGATGAAACACGTTCGGACATAAACAACCTGAAATAACCAACACTATGATACACCGTGCCACAAATTCTGCGAGCGTCCGCGGGAGACAAAAACTTCTCATAAGAATCGCGCGTAATTCCGTATTATCCGCATAATTTCCACGGTATCCCGACGCGATCCGAGCCGGTCGAAAAACGCGGTATCTCTGCCCTCTGTAATTACCAACGATAACGCCGATTTATCCGACTACTCTGTGAAATTGTTCGCATAATCGCGGTCCAGCGGCGACCTCGCGAGGCGAAAGGCAAAAACGCGCGGGCAATTCCGCCGGAAAAGAACACTCGCGCGTTGCGTAACGACTTGGCCGCGTGTTCCGTCGCGAGCCAATATTTGCACGCGCCCCCCGGTCGACGGGGGTGCAATTAATAACCCCCGGCACGAGGACAAATACGCGGAACGCGTGACAAATGAATCGTGCCGCGCGGCGGGACCCCCATAAACGGGACCCCACACGGTGTTTCGCTGCCTTTTTTCTCTTTTTTTCTCACTCTTTCTCTCCTCGCCGTGGATTTTCGCGCGTTGCGTGAGCGGCGCGTATTAAACAACGCGGCCACGAAATTCGGCCGGGCTTATCGCCGGCGGGGGAAAATACTTTAGATCGGGACCAAGCGTGTACGTATCAATCGCGGCTGCCGGCACGGCGACAATTTGCATCGGGAATGAGATTCAAATGGCCGGCCGGCGCGAACACGGTGTAACGCGAACCCACCTAACTACTTCGCCAGCACTTCGCCACCGATTCGCGTCCCAGATCGAGCACAGTTGTTTTTCCCAGGCCGCGATTTATTCCACGCCCCCAACTCGCGCGAGCGCGAGCGCGAATTTTTATGGTCACGGTGGAGTTTCGGATTCTAGGGGTGATTGTCGACCACGCGGTCTAATGGATTGCAGAATTTAGATCCGGACAACGATTCTTTGTCACGCGTTTGGTAAGAAGGTATTGTTTTTAGAGTTGGCAGTTACAGGTGAGGAATCTGTAATTCGAAGATTCGGGGACGGTCATTTTTTACATATCCTCGCGCGAGTGTGAATTTTTATGATTGTGGTGGAGTTTCGGATTGCAGGGGTGATTGTCGACCTCGCGGTTTAATGGATTGCAGAATTTAGATCCGGATAACGATTCTTTATTACACGTTTGGTAAGATGGCAGGAATTATCTTTTCAGTTTAGGGTTTGGGATAAATAATCCTTAATTTGAAGATTCGGAGAGGGTAGTTTTCTATTTTCGTGTACGATTGAAACTTTGCACTCGAAGATTATTTTTGTAGTAGAAAGCATAAATTCTCATGAGTTTGGTAAGAAGGCAGGGATTGTTTTTAGAGTTTAGTGTTACGGGTAAGGAATATTTGATTTATTCCGCATCCCCACTGACGCGACCGCGAAGTTTTATGGTTGTAGTGGAATTTCGAACTCCAGGGGTGTTTATCGGCCTAGAGGTTTAATGGATTGTCGAATTTAGATCCGGAATACGATTCTTTATCACGAGTTTGGTAAAAATGCAGGGATTGTTCTTAGAGTTTAGGGTTACAGAATCTTTAATTTGTATAGACGGTAGATTTTTATTTTCGTGTACGTGGGGTGATTTGGATGAAGAGTTAACTCTTTACACTCGAAGAGCTCTTTTGTGGTGAAAAAAAAGCAATTCGAAACTTCTCTTATATTTTTATTACCTCGCCAACACTATTAATATTGAAATAAAACAAGATAAGCGTGTGTTTGCGTGTGAAATAAATGAATAAATATGTTTCGTTTTAATCTTTCACGTGTATCTGGTTAGGTTATGAGTGAACCTCTTAAGAAGAGAATAATAATTTTCTTTCCTTTTCTTCAAATGCATATTCCTTAACTCGAGAAAACGTATTGGGATCATATGTAGAAAATAGCATTCAAGCCGATGAATAACTAACACCTACAGAAAAGAAGAAACATCCTTCGTTAACCATTCTCCGATATTTTAAATTTCGTTTCACTGGAAGTTTGTCAATTTGGCACATTTTTGTTGGCCAGAGAAGAATCGTGATTATTGGAATCCTGTGGATACAGTAGCTTCTAATTAGATGAATAATTAACCCCTGAGAAGAGGACGAATATTCTTCGTTCTCCATTTTTCGATGTTCAAAATTCCATTAAATCTGAATTTTATCAGTTTATCTTATTTTCGTACTCGATCAGACTCGTATGCATCGGAATAACGTCAAGACAGTAACGTTTAATTGTAAATAATTAACCCCGCAAGAAAATATGAATATCTATTATTTTTAATCTTCCGTTAAATTTAACTCTCGTCGATCTAACGCATTTTTATAGGCAGTCATACCATCAGTATGAAATTCAGTAATTATCTCTACATTCACTAGTTATCTTCGTACAATCAATTCCAAACCTTTGTATTAAGTTGTTCGAAAAGTAACTTCGTTTTTCCCAACAGAGGATCTAATTTTATTTTTTCACAGCCAACTTCACACTTAACTCTTTGAGGCACGGTGGTATTAAAAATGTCCCATCATTTCGATGCACGGTAATGCATTTTCAGACCCATTTCGAAATATTGCAATAGCTGTATGCGGGGCAAATTTTCGTCCCATCCTATAACAACAAATTGAATTGAATTATTATTATTTTATTATGTTTCTATATTACCCGATACCTTCGTTAATAATATAAGAGTTCAGTCTTCAAACTTAGATGGGTAAGGCTCTGGCTAGGGTTGNCAAATTGAATTGAATTATTATTATTTTATTATGTTTCTATATTACCCGATACCTTTGTTAATAAAAAATATCAATTTTTTTAAATCTAAATCGCAATAAAATTTCCCTGTAACATGGGTCTATTTTATTCTCTGAGATCCTATGCCTCAAAGAGTTAAGCCGCATAAAAAAAAAAAAATGGAAAAAGAAACAAAATGACTTTCCAAACAACCCAATATCTTTAAATCTATGTGCTTGATCACTGTCCGTTCCCGACCTAGATACATATAATTATACTTTAATAAAACACTTGCACCGAGGAAGATGGTCGAATTAATCGAGAACAACGCGTCGGTGTCCCATGATAGATTAATACACCGGTAACGAATTAAACGTGGACAGCGTGAGCTCAGCTAACGAAATAAATCGTCAAGCAGACAGCGGTCTACGTTATGAAAGTTTACGAAACGTGCAAATATTCGCAAGTTATTTAACCCGTATAGCGGACCATTCCTCTACGATCTGTATCGCGAGCCGTTACAACGATAAAATTTGTTTCCGTTAGTTGCAGGACAACTCCGAAATTGCGCGTACGAGCCCCGTTCCCCGTCTCCAATCAAACTGATATTTTTTTTTTCCTCCCCCTGCCATTCGTTCGAATGGTCGCTGCGTGAAAGATGGATCGATGTCGCATATGCACAGAGACGCGTGAATCACGATATAGCGAAGGGAAAAAACAAACGGCACGATAAACTGAAAGCGCCTGGATTTGTCACGGCTACGTACGAACATGACAGTAAATAATGCAAGGGAATATAATGCGACGGGAATACCGCGACTCCTCCGGTTTCCTTCCAACGGTTTCTCCTCCTCATCGACGAAATCCGAGGAAAATCCTTCGCGAAATCGAATCGGAGTAAGAAGAGTCTCGTGGTCGTTAAATTAATTCCTCGTTTAATAATTTAACGTCCACGATGATATTTTTCTGGAACGAAAATAGAGAGGAAGGGAAATTATTAATTGACAGACTAAGTTTCTTTTATTGGAAAAATCGGATGAACTATATCGAAGTTCTCGATGTTCATTAATATTTTTCAAATACAGGTAGATACTAATATAAATTGACGTAATGTAGAACGGAAGATACTCTTTGTCGTTAAAATAATTCCTTATAATTTAATATCCGCGATGACAATTTCATAAATACAAAATTGTACGCGATCTGGGATATTTCCTAAATAAAGATAAAGAGAAAGGAGAATTTTAGATTGGCAGTATGAGTATCTACTATTTTATGAATAAAACGAACCATTTCAAAATTAAATCGAGGTCGATAATCCATGATTATCGATTTGTTACCCTTATTCTGTCAAATGTGAATTATGCCTTCTTTAACTGGAAATAATTCAACTCGTTCAATTTTTCTCGTCGTTTCTACTCCGCGACAGATAAAATCTACGAAAAATTCTTTCCAAATATTGAAAAGAAGATAAAGAATTCTCACCCTTTGAAATAATCGTTCCAGATACCTATTGACACTCTCGTAATTAAATAACAAAAATTCCAAACTAAGAATAATTCAAAAAAAGAAGAGAAAAGAAAGAAAACAAATAGAAATTAGAATGGAGTAATCACGAAGACGCGATTTCTGATTCACGATTTATCTCCGATCAGAAATTAATCTTTGCAGTCATCTCCGATTTTCCGCGAAAAATTCTCCCCAAATTTTAAAAAGAAGATAAAGAATTCTCACCCTTTGAAATAATCGTTCCCGATACCTATTGACACTCTCGTAATTAAATAACAAAAATTCCAAACTAAGAATAATTCAAAAAAAGAAGAGAAAAGAAAGAAAATAAACAGAAATTAGAATGGAGTAATCACGAAAACGCAATTTCTGATTCACGATTTATCTGCGATCTGAAATTAATTTTCGCAACCATCCCCGATCTTCCGCGAAAAATTCTCCCTAAATATTAAAAAGAAGATCATAAATTCCCACCCTTTGACGAAACAATCATTTCACGTATCTACCGACACACTCATAATTAAATAACGAAAATTCCAAACAGCCAATAATACAAAAAAAAAGAAAACAAATAGAAATTAGAATGAAGTAATCGCGTTCTCTCGATTTCTGATTCACGATTTATCTCCGATCTGAAATTAATCTTCGCAGCCATCCCCGATCTTCCGCGAAAAATTCTCCCTAAATATTAAGAAGAAAATCAAAGAATTCACGCCCTTTGAAACAATCGCTCCACGTATACGATACTCTCGTAATTAAGTAATATCAAAAATTATANCAGAAATTAATCTTCGCAGCCATCCTCGATTTTCCGCGAAAAATTCTCCCCAAATATTAAGAAGAAAATCAAAGAATTCACACCCTTTGAAACAATCGCTCCACGTATACGATACTCTCGTAATTAAGTAATATCAAAAATTATATGCAGTCAGTAATACAAAAAAAAAAAGAAAACAAATAGAAATTATAATGAAGTAATCGCGTTCTCTCGATTTCTGATTCATGATTTATCTCCGATCTTCGCAGCCATCCTCGACCCTCCGGCGTGGACACCTCGCGAGGGCGATAATTCGCAAAGGGTGCGTCGAACGGGGCATCAAAACGCGATCAAGGGTGCATTAGTTGCGTCGTGAATATTATGCAACGCGAAATACCATAAGGTCGTTACTGGGGCGGTTTTTCTCTCGCTCTTTCTTGCCGCTGCTTTTTTTTCCCGCGGTTTCTTCGAATAAGTAACCGTTCGGAATACATTACGCCGGCGTTGCGACGCTTCTTATTACCGAGGGTCTTATGAAAAATTCAATCAACCGAAGGTACAAGTGGCCGCGTTGGGCACAAAGGCGGCACGGTAATGACACGCGGCTGAAATTAAAAGCGAACGCGGCCGGCGTGCGCATAATTACCGCAAAAACGGAAATGACTTCGCCATTGTTGGCTACTTACGAGCAAGATCGATCGCGTACAACCTCCGTAATCGGGCCGTGGATTGCTTTTTCGAATTCATCAAGTACGCGACGCTGCGTTTCGACCTAATGATCCTTCGCCAGATGGAAATTTTCATCGTTTCAGTACTCGTTCGTTGCTCGACGCACGTGCGAAACGAAATGAAAGGATAATGAAACGGTCGAGGCACGGCGGGGAAAGTATGATGGAAGAGCGTCGCGACGGCGGAACTACGGACGCCGAAACACCTCGGCCAGGTGAGAACAGCTTTCGAAGACTAATGCGCGACGTGTTGCGATTTTAAACGCGAATCAAACCGAAGTAAACCTTTTCTTACGAAGCAATTTACGCAAATTTTCACCGGTAAAATTTCGTTCGCGTTTAATTCGGATGAAAAGGTAATCACAAGAAGATTTTCCTAGCCACTGCGAGTTTCCCAGAGATCGTATTGGACGAAAGAGTACAACTTGGGCTTGGTAGAAAGGTATCAGAGGGCAAAAAGAAAGGAAAGCGCGAGATTCGGGTCCGTTGGCGGGAATTTGGAATTTCACGACGCGACTCGCGCTCCGACGCTCCCAATTTCCCCTAATAGACCGACCCTTCCGCGGGAAAACTGCAAATGGACGGTAATTAAAAAACTGTCGAACTATTGATAAAAATTCAAACCCGCGGAAACGTAATTTCTGGCTGGAAGCTTCCAATTTCTGCTGTTCGAAAGTCGTTCAGTTTCAGAATCGCGTCTGCGGGAAATAAAATAAAACACCGACGCCGGGAACGGAATTTTATTTTTCCCTAAAAATCCCGGCTTCGAGCGAAGCATAATTCATCGACCAACGACAATTTCACCGTCTAAAAATACGAGAGAAAAAAGAAAGAAGCGAAATAAAATAATCCGAGCAGACGCCGCGGCGCGCGCAAAGTTCGCCTCGCGAAAAATTCGTGAAAAAGTGAAAAATCGACGTACACTGTCCTATCGGGCTTGGTCTTTTTCTAATTAAAACGCGAAATTCCCGGTAACAACGCGAGTACCCCGCGTAATATCCGTAATGATCCGGAAGTTAACCAAAAAGCGGATCGGACCATGGAACCGGAACGCTGGCGAAAGTTTTCGCAGTTCTAACTTCTAAAACCGGTCTTACCCTAAAACGTATATCCCCCGACGCCGACGACACCTCGAGGACGCTTCTGAGGATTTTTTAAGCAAACTTCATTCCGGTGAAACCGACCCGTAATCCCGCCAGTGGCAAGAATCCCGCAAGATCCCGAGCTTCTAATTAGAATTTCGTATATTCCGGCGGATGAAACGCGGCCTCACGGCCAAATCCGCCATTCCATACACCATCGACTAGATGTACAACAATCTAACACACGCGGGAAATTAACGCGTTACACGCGACGATTTTAATTACCTGGATTATCACGGAAGAACGTAGAGGAGGATCGGATAAATTCTCGCGAGGTAATCGCGCGATCGATCTCGCCCCTCGTTTCGTCTCCCCGATTATTTCGGGTATTCCACTCGGCCCGCGGAAAATTCTACCATCCACGGAATCCGTGGCACTCGTTCTTCCGCGTGTTTACACCCTTTTTTTCATGTTTTCTCGAAGGGCGAAGACCAGGAGACCAGCCGTGATCCCTTCAGCGAGAATTCGCCGGTGTCTCGTCTAGCACGCGTCTAATCGTCACGACGAGAGATTACAACCAGTTTCCCGACCAGCTGTAATTTACACCGCTCGAGTACGCGACATTCCAACCCTTTATGGAATGCGTTGAATGTCAAATGAGAAAGGTCAGTAGCTTGGAAATTGTCAATGATTTTTTGTTTGTTCGCCGTTCTTTCGTATCATTTTGTATCCTTTCTTATACTCTGTATCCCTCCGTTTCCATTTGTATCCTTTCTTATCCTCTATATTCATTTGTATCCTTCGTGTCCTTTCGTATTCTTCTTATCCTTTCGTATCATTCGTATAATTCGTATTCTTCGTATCATTTCGTATTCCTCGTATCCTTTCGGTTTTTTCCTATCCTTAGTATCCTTTCGGTTTTTTCCCTATCCTTTCGAATTCCTCGTATCCTTTCGGTTTTTTCATATCCTTAGTATCCTTCGTATACTTCGTATCCTTCATATTCTTTCGTATCCTTCGTGTCCTTCGTATCTTTCGTATCCTTTCGGTTTTATCTTATCCTTCGTATTCATCGTATCCTTTGTTTTCTTTGTATCCTTCATATTCTTTCGTATTCTTCGTATCCTTTCGGTTTTTCCTATCCTTCGTGTCATTCGTATTCTTCATATCCTTTGTTATCCTTCGTTCTCTTTGAATCCTTCGTATTCTTCCGCATACTTTCGTATCTTTCGTATCCTTTCGTATCCTTCGTATTCTTCGCATCCTTCGTATCCTTCATTCTCTTCGTATCCGACAGCGAATTTTTCCACCTTGCCGTCTCTTCATCCCCGACCTAACCGAAACGTTGTTGAAGACTCTGCGTTTCGGATAAAAAGCGTCGCAGACAGCAGTTTCGCCGGTGGAGAGGAATTTCAGACGAATGTGGTTCAACATCGAGTAGAGTTTTGATCGAGGGTCATCGAGCTCGTGTAACCGGTCGACCGAGTCGCTCGAAGGTCATCGGGTCGCTTCGTAGGCCTTCCAGCTGTGCAAAGGTCATTGGAAGGTCTATTAAAGGATAAGGAGGATACGATGTCAGGCTTAAAGGTCGCTTTCTGGGCCAGGCTAGGATTATCCGGGTCGCAGCAATGGCTCTGAAGGTCAGGTGAGGTTGTCTTTTTTAGTAGTGTATAGTATATTTGTAATATAGTAGTATAATATAGTGCATTAGAAAATAAATATTTATTTTCGTACGGTTTACGTCTATTCTCGTCGATTTCCGGATTGCAACTGACCTTTCCCATTTCTCTTTTCTTCTTTTATATCTTACACGAATATGCACAGTTTATACCACGATTTATTCGTTATACGCATACTCGTCTTTCATAACAACCTAAATCACTTCTTACATCATATATATTGGGTTGTCCGGAATGTAATTTCATTTTTTTTTTTTTTTTATGCAGCTTAAGTGTGAAGCTGGCTGTGAGAAAATACAATTGGGTCCTGTATTTAGAAAAAAGCGAAATTCCGAATAACCTAATATAAATCCTTTACACTCAGCGATATTATAGCAATTCGAAGACATCCTACCATAAAGTCGACGATATTTCAAAGACGGTAAATAAGAAAATTGTATACAAACGAAGATAGTTCTAAGTCCGATATATTAATTAACGTCGGTGTTCAAAATCTGATTAAACGGCGACCGAGGTTCAACTGACCAGTGCAAAGGGTTATAATCCAAGTCAACCATTAGCACGATGTCATCGTTTAGAGATTACGCGGCGGTCTTGCAAGTTGTATCACCGAAGCAGACGATTCGAAGGTTCTCGAGGGTCACGGAGGTCGAGTCCCGTTAATCCGATACGGAGGCGAGTGTCGAGAAAGGGAAAGGGAGGATAATTGGCCAACCTTGGACGCATTCTTAACGCACACCCGGGAGCAGAGGAGAAAATTAACGTCGGAGATCCCGCGGGATAATTAAATATTAATCGCTAGCTCCGCTCTCTGTTCTATTAAACAGCCGTTCCTCGTTAACAGACTAAACCGCGGCTCGCGAATTAAATTACCACTTCCGTTACTCTCCTCAGCGAAACGACTGTCAACAAATTCTTCCTTCCTAGCATTCGTGACATTCCGTTAGATCCGAGCAAAACCACTGACAACGGATTCATTATTCGTAGCCTTCGTGACATTCTGTTAGATCCAAGCGAAACAACTGTCAACGGATTCTTAGTACCCAAGCTTCGTAACATTCCAATAGATCTGAGTCAAACGACTGTCAACAGATTCTTCCTTCCTAGCATTCGTGACATTCCGTTAGATCCGAGTAAGACGACTGACAACGAATTCTTCGTTCCTATCCTTCATGACATTCCGTTAGATTCGAGTGAAACGACTGACAACGGATTCTTCGTTCCTATCCTTCGTGACATTCCATTAGATTCGAGTGAAACGACTGACAATGAATTCTTCGTTCCTAACCATCGTAACATTCCGTTAGATCAGAGCGAAACAATTGTTATCGAATTCTTCGATCCCAAGCTTCGTAACATTCTGTTAGATCCGAGCGAAATAATTGTTAACGAATTCTTCGTTCCCAAGCATCGTATTATTCCATTACATTTGAGCAAAGCGATTGTCAATGGATTCTTCATTCCCGGCTTTCGTAACATTCCGTTACTCTTCTTAGCGAAACGACTGTCAACGGATTCTTTGTTCTCGGGCTTTGTAACATTCCATTAGATCCGAACAAAGCGACTGTCAACTGATTGTGCGTTTGCGACTTTCGTAACATTCCGTTAGATCCGAGTAAAACGGCTGTCAACGGATTTTTCATTCCCGGCCTTCGTAACATTCCATTACTCTCCTCAGTGAAACGACTGTTAACGGATTCTTCGTTACCAGCCTTCGTAACATTCCGTTAAATCGCAGCGAAACGACTATTAATGAATTCTTCGTTCCTAGCCTTCGTTACATTCCGCTACATCCAAGCAAAACAACTATCAACGGATTGTTCGTTTGCGGCCTCTGTAATATTCCGTTTGATCCGAGCGAAACGACTGTCAACGGATTCTTCGTTCCCGGCCTTCGTAACATTCCGTTAGATCCGAGCGAAACGACTGTCACCGGATTCTTCGTTTCCAGGTTTCGTAACATTCCGTTAGATCAGAACGAGTCGAGCGGAAACCAGCGGAGACCGTAGAATCGGTGTAACGCGTCAAATCGATTTCTATTAATTCCCGGGTTATCGGAAACGCGTTTATGATCGGACCGTGGCGCGGCAAACAGTAAACGAGTTCGAAAGTCGATGGGACGATCGACCGCGCGATCCCGCGCGTAATTTATAGCCGCGGCCGTGTTTGCTTCCTCGACGAGCGGTCGGTGCAACGCGATTCATCACGGGGCGTCAAACCGGCGGGAAAACTCGTTCCTGTGAAATTTTCACGAGCCGTTACGTAGACCGAGCGCCCCGTAGAACGAGGAAAGGGCCCTCTGAGAGGCGTGGAACGAAGAATGGTTCCTCTGTGAAAGCGTAGAAAACCGTCGCTTCATAGTCGACGACGGAGACGTTCCATTTTTCTCCGGGAAAATCACGTTTCCCCGCGTTCCGTTCAATCCCATTGTCGCCTGTGTTCACAGCCGGCAACGATTCCTGTTGTTCCTTTGTTTATGGTAATTGAAGTGCCGCGGTCGTGCTTGTAAAGAGGATAAGGATAAAGGATATTGTTCTAGGCTATGAATGTTTTTAATTTTTTACGCCGCGGCAGGGAAGTAAAGTAAACTTTGCCGGTTATAGATCGTTAAAATTTCTATAGGCATTAGTCGCGTCTATAGCCCGCCTCGAGTCGAGCCAGGCTCAAGGCCATTGTCGAGGCGCGTCCCCCACCTTGGCCACTGCCCCCTCTATTCTTAAGCTCCTTTATCTCTCTCCGATCCGAGACATTTTTCAAACTTCTGCTTCCCTATTATGCTCGAAACACGAGCCAGCAATCCTTCGGGAATGGTTCCAAGGGAATTAAGACCGTACGAATTACGAGCTTGCTGTAAATCAACGAAGGTGACTATCTTATAAATCGTTAGATCCTAATTTATAGCGGTATTCGATACGAGTGAAAAGTGAAAATTTAGGAAGCTCCGAATTGCACGCGAGAGATGCGTGATCGAGGAAGAGAGGGTCAGTTATCAGTCAGTTGATAGAGTTCTTCCAGTATCATAGTGTCAAGTTGGAGTTCATCGTTAGTCAGTGTGTCAAGTTAGAGTTACAATACAGTTAATATTTTCTGTTTCAAGCAGAAACTCATCTTTTCGTCTCCCAAATATCTAATAATCAGCAACTCTGTGCGAGTGCTTCTATTTTATTATGTTTTCCTTAACATATTTACATCCACTCTCTGAAGTGAATCTTCCAAGCCTTCGATTGAAATTAAATGTAACAAACAAACTCTTGTTTATATCTCATCCAAAAATTATACGAACTCTAAAATAAAATCATCTTATACGACGTATTAACTTAAATATTTATTTTCGCAGATAGTTGCACGGAAAATTAATTTCAAATAGATAAGTAACAATTATCAGGCGCGGATTATTACCTCGGTGATGCAGATGGGTTAACCTTCGTGCTCTACAGTCCATTGGATACTCGCAAATGTATCGAAATAAAAATAAAATAACCGAGGAATAATAATTCTGCCATAAACAAATCCTAGTTGCTCCGTTGCTTGAATAGAGCTGTAAACCACACAGGAGAATGTCCGGATAATATCAATTTCTCCTCGAACAAGTGACCCGATTGCTATTTATCCTGCATCGTTGCGGACAAATAGATAAAGGAAGAAAAAAATTGGAAAAGAGGAAACCGCGAACGGGACCCGTCCGATTGGTCGGTTGAAACCGTATCTCGACCGCAGTTGCACATGGAGATCCGTCATATCGACGAGCTGGGAACGAGTCGGAGCGTTGCGCCGCCGCGCGATAAATCACCGGGAGCTCGTCGCGCGTAATTAACGCCGCGGCTAATTACCAGCCTGCTTTCTCGTCCCGCGATCCACGTCGTTCGAGCTGATCGATGTCGCGAGCGCGCGACGCCTTCGCGACGCCTGGCGTAAAAAGCTGTTGCGAGTAGCGCCGCGGGGCCCGCGAAAGCAACGCGGAGCAAGCATTTTTCCTTGTTCTCGCCCAGACAACTCGAATTCCACACCCACCAATCCACGGCGATCGATTCGACTTTGGGATCCGACAGATGCTGCGGGATCTTCCCTCAGTCTGGAGAAACTTGGACACCGGAACTTGGGCGTTTAGATCGGTGAATGGATGTCGGGGCTACAGGAGCAACTATTCCTGGATTCTATCTCGCGGCAGAGTCTGTTGCCGCAACTTCCCGCCGTGTAATTCCCGGTGATTATATTTTTACCACCGGCTCGGCTATATTTTAATAGACCAACTCGCTATAGATTCCACGGGCCAAGTTTGTAATTCCGTCGTTGCAACTCTTGAATTCCCGCTTCCAAGTGCTGAATTCCGCGTAGGTGCGCCGCGAGGTACGTCTTCCCGGCTTAATAGTTCGAGCTTTGATTTTCGGGTCGCGTAAGAACCTTGTACGGGGAGTCACCTTTGCGAGAGAGCCGCGCAGGCTTCCATCATCATCCTCCAGAGGAGCAGAAGACTCTAAGTCCTGAGATCCGAGTCTCGAGTCCGCCTATTCAAACTTTCGGGATGTTACTGAAGCCGATGCAACGAGGATTCTTAAATGTAAGAGCGAGAAAAATTGTCATCGAATCGAGAAGACGTAAGACTAATCCTGCTAAGCCGAATAGAGTATTAACCCTTTAACCTACAACGACGGACATAGCGTACGATGATCGGGCCAAACGTAAATGTTACGGGCATAGCACGTTGTACGATGATCGTACCAAAAGTTAATATTACGTGGAATATTTGTGGAATATTTGATATGTAATTACAACCTGATGCAATAATTGTGGTAGATGCAAGTACTACAAAAAGTTTATTTATACAAAAATCCGAAATACAAAATTAATAATCTGCAATGGTGTGATATAATTCGAAGCATTCTGATACGCCTAACTTTGCTCTTCTTACACACCCTCCTTGTTTCTTTACGTTCTTTATTTTTTTGGGAAAGTCTACAAAGTTTTGACGGTCTTAACACTAGGTTTACGGTGGTTTTTTGTATACCTTTTTCTACGGACTCCCGTCAGATTTAGGGTAAATAAAACCACATATTTTGTTTAAGAAACGAACGATGTGTTTAATTTGAAAACAATCGTAATATTAACAGACTTAATATAAGTTAATTAAATCTGTTAATATCGTATAATTGAAGCAACCATCCGTCAAATTGACGGGTCCCGTAAATCTAGTGGTAATTTAGAAGGTGTTGGATCAAAGTGCTATGGAAAATGAGCCCAATGATTCGCGTACAGTTTCTCTGGCGCATCTTCGGAAGATAATACGCCTCGTTCTCTATAAATTGGTTTTGGCATATTCTTCAGTAGAGATTCTATAGTCGACATAACATTGTTTCTTCCCGTTATTTATTTTTCTCCATAAAATGTAAGTCGCTGCTTTCATCACGAAATCTTTTTCGGGAGAATATCCTGTAAGGCTGCTTCTCTAGAATTTATGAAAGTAAATTTCGATGTGCGAATGTGACAAAGAATAACTTCAAACTGATCACGATACGAAGAGATAATAGGTTGGTGCATATGAAATGTCGGATTTTTAAGTGAATATATAAAACTGCATATCTTTTTTCAAAAGCTGTTTATTCAATCAAAATATGCTCCAATCGCTA
Source organism: Euglossa dilemma (assembly GCA_002201625.1). Classification (NCBI taxonomy): domain Eukaryota; kingdom Metazoa; phylum Arthropoda; class Insecta; order Hymenoptera; family Apidae; genus Euglossa; species Euglossa dilemma. The sequence goes on along the minus strand of NIJG01000055.1, from coordinate 2,592,285 downwards.
CAATACACTTTTCCCAACGAGACTTTAAAGCATAGATGCCTGTCTTAAAAAAATTCTGATCTTTAGAATCAATAAACTCTGATATCGTATTTTTCAAACTGTCTTCATTTTCATACTGTTCAGCTCGTAAAAACAGTTCTAAATGTTTATAAAAATGAAAGTCGGTTAGCGAGAGATCTGGTGAATAGGCTGGGTGCTGCAAAACTTCATATTCCAATGGCTCTCGATGAAATCGGAATAGTAACGATGAGCATGCGTTCAACCGATCCAGCTTATTTCGCACAGTTAGTTCGTGCGGTACACACTTATCCATTTTCTTCACCATGCCAATTTCAGAAAGATGTCGCAATATTGTTGTATGGTCAATTTTCATCCTGGTAGCCTGTTCCCTCGTGGATACAGTTGGATCCGCTTCCACCAATGCCTTCGGATCATCATTTTTCACAGACGTTTTGGGTCTCCCACGCGGATCATTTTGTAGTGAAAAATCACCGGACCTAAATTTTTCAAACCAACGCTGCACTTTTCGATCATTAACTGTATTCTCCCCAAACGCTTGGTTTATGTTGCGTGCAGCTTTTGCAGCATTATTACCAAGTTTATACTCGTACAAAAAAATTATACGAATATCGTTTAGATTCATATCGGTAGAAAATTCAAATCAAATAACAAAAGGGAACACTTTCGAGAAAATCTCCTTTGTTGAAATGTGACTCTGGCAATGGACAGTGCGACTATAAACGAGGTTATGCCAAAACCAAAAGTATAACGAAAACAGGAAGACAAACGTTCGCATGTAAAAATATCCGACATTTCATATGCACCAACCTAATAGAATCGTTGAGAGACTCGCTAATCGCGTTAGTCGGAATCTCGGGTCCCGAGTGGCTAACTCGAGACCCTGATTCATAAACCTGTACATTGATTTCGCGAGCGAGGAAAAACGGGGAAATCTGTCTTGGTGGTCGCTATTAGAATGGCCAGGAGACAACAACTCCGAACTCTAATCCCGGCAAGAACTTGGCGATCGCGAGTTCCGGCTAAGCTTCTGGCCGAACGTAAACCTAACCCCTTGCTTTGCCGGGGTTACTCGTAAGTAACGACACGATTATTCAAGGAACGCAAAGAATCAAGAGGAGCTGCTCGGTCCTCCGGCCGAGCCAAAGAGAAACAAAGTTCCTGGCCCCGTTACTTTACACCCTGGAATTCACTTAACTTTATCTCCCTGCAACTTCCGAATGATCCCTTATCCCCAACGAGGTCACGCCGGGATCACTGTTGGCAATTTGCAATTTTTCCACCCCGGAAACTTGCGCGGCCCAGCTCCGGAGAAAAAGCTTCCGATAGAATCGGCTTCCTGCGTTAATTATAATTAATCACCCAAGCTCGCGTGGCTGACGCTACGCCTCATCGAATTCGATTCAAATACCCGGTCACGGCGTCTTTAAACGATTTTCAGCCTCGATCGTGAAGGTAACAGACTTTCAAAACGTAATTGACAATGTGAACTATATTGTAACTCGAAGTTTTAATTATTACTTCTCCTATGAAAGCTTGGATATAAAGTTTATTAGAGCACGTGCCGGTATCTGACTACTTCCATTTAGAAAGTTTTCTTATTCGTTTTTAACACTAGATTTACGGGACCCGTCAATTTGACGGATGGGTTGCTTCAATTATACGATATTAACAGATTTAATTAACTTATATTAAGTCTATTANAACAGATTTAATTAACTTATATTAAGTCTATTAATATTGCGATTGTTTTCAAATTAAACCCATCGTTTATTTTTTAAAGAAAATATGTGGTTTTCTAAACCCTAAATCTGACGAGTGTTCGTAGAAATAGGTATACAAAAAACCCCCGTAAACCTAGTGTTAACTAATATTATTCCAATTTCTTATTAATTTTTATATTCACAATGTTTTCAATCACAGTGACGAGGTGAAAAAAAATTAATTACTAATGAATTTCTTTTACTCTAAACGCAAGACTCACGCCTGTATATTATAAAAATCAAGAAGGTATCTTAATCTAGGTTTAATTAGGCTACGAAAAATTCTAAACTAATTGTAATACATTATTCCTATATTATTCCTATATTATTCTGATATTCCTATATTGTAGAATTTTGTAATAAAATATAGAACCTTGTGACCAAATATTGGGTTATTCGGAAAGTAATTCCTTTTTCCTTCCCAACAGAAAAATTTGTCAAATTCGACTGTTCATGATCACATGAAACCTCTTGTCTTAAAAGTCGTGTTTCATTTTCACCAAAGAGAAAACGCGAAATGACTTCCCGAAAAACCCAATATATATTAATCAAAAGAAATACGCGCGGTATCTCGATGAGGTCCGGCAATAATAAAATAAAAGCCGAAAAAGAGGGAAAAATGAAAAGACACAATCATCGAATACACTGTATAGTTGTAGTGCTTCTACAACACCAACGATTTTTTAAAAAAACCGCCAAATAAATTTCCAACAACTCTGTTTCTAATTTCCAATCGTCTTCGACCAGGCAATTCTCGCTTTCTAATAAAAACCTATGTGCAATTTGTCAGCGGAAAGAGGCCCAGTTGCGCGCGAACCAAGTGCCGAAAGTACGCTACTTTCTCTCGGAGGATGGTATCGATTAGAAACCGGGTCAGTGAATCCACCGTGCAGAAGCAGCCCCGAGAGAGAGGGTGGTTTATCCCGGAAGCGTGTAGATCGAAACCAGCGTGTAAATCCGTCGTTTCTTACGCGCCAACGAATCCGTTGAAAAATTCCCATCGTTACGTAAACTCGGGAACGCTTTGCGCCATCAGGAGCAGCCTTTTCGGAGAACTCGGGGGTTCTAATGTTCGAACAGAGAGGAGAGAAGAACAGAGCAGAGATGAAAAGAGCGTTGGCTGTTCGACGAGGACGGCCGGGTCATCATGCGAGGAATATTGTTCCCTAAAGCGAGGATTACTCCAGGGAGAATGATACATAGAGGTGCGTTCGGGGATTTCGTAGGTGAAAGAGGGTGAATATACGTTTGAACGTCGATAGAACGTGCCTTTGGAGACCCAAGTTGGAGTACATATATGATAATAACGGAATCTAGGAACGGCTAGAGCAATAATAAACCAAGACCCTGCTAAGCGACTGAAATTCTAATATCTCAGCTACCATGAAGATTGAAACGACTCATTTCTTCAATTCTCTATTCCTAGAACTTTTAGAAACTCTCTGTACGATTGATTATTTTTATTTTATTGCTGTACGAGCGTTCTAGAGAATTTTAACGAATCAAAAATCGGAATAATTTATTAGGAAGACACGTAGTTGTGTCGGTGATACTGTCTGAATAATTTAGCAAATGTACAGCGACGTCACGGTTTCTGCATTGTCACGGCCTCACGATGGCGTGACCAGGCGAGTTGGCGAAACGAGGCGTAAACGAGTCGACCTCGTTAGGTTAGGCTACTTTGGAAATCCGGATTAATCGTGTCTTCTTGCTTCTTTGTTTACGAGCGGTCCCATACCGGTAATACGATTCGCTGTGACTCGGTGAAAATCGGCAGAAGCATAGTTCTCGGGTAATTATATAATTCGCCCGGTGGAAGGCAGAGAAACACGAGGCCTCGATGGTAGTTGAACCGTTTCTCTCTACCAGTGTCGCACACACGCCCCGAAGAACACGTCACTTTGAATCAAGTACCTCTCCTCGTGACCAAAACTCTCTCCACGTGTATTCCCAGAATCCATTTAGCGTAATTATTCAATAGCTACCTCGGCCATTCATGCCGGTACTCGACGCAGAAGAATTTCATTCATACCCCGCGGTCCATTCATCTTCTCGTTACACACTTGCGCCACCGAATCTTGCGAGTGAAAATAAAACCCGAAGAAGCGGCAACGCGACGCGTGAAAATGAGTGAAAAGGGACGCGGGTGAATCCAGGGAAGTTCGGCGAACGCAATTTCGCCGGTGCCATTTCGGTTATTTCTTATTCGCATTTTAACGTGGAATTTCATTCACCGGCTCGGTGTTCGCTTTCACGTTCGGCACCGGGCTACGCCGAAAAATACAATTGAATCAAAAGGACCCATCTAGATTGCAAGAAAAAAGGGGAATTTTTTTCCTCCCTGCCCCTCCTATGAAAGGTAACAACGAACCGCAATCGACACGCGTACGAAACGCAATATCGGAATCGAAAACCCCCGGAACACCCGATCTCGCTTACGAGAGCCGGAATTCGAGAACTACCCTTAAAATGGCCCCGGTTTTATTTCTCTCGAACCGCGAAACGCTATTTCACCCTGCGACCAGAATATATATGTATATATATAT
>NIJG01000055.1:2565160-2587900 GCA_002201625.1 Euglossa dilemma | reverse complement strand
TTTCCTCTCTTTCGTTCGTAGTTCTCTTTTTTTCTTTGCGTCGCCCGCTCAGCGAAAGTTATTCGCCTGTCCGCCTTTTTCCGGTTCGAGTTTCGATTTATGATTTGTCGAAGCTGCGACCGAGACCGCCTTCGCGCGGAACGCATCTGCATAACACGGGCGTCGCGACGCCCAGCGGCCGCCGAGCAGGCAACAATGCGATAACGAACGACGCACGCGATCGAATAAAATTGCCGCCGTCGATTATTTCTGCATTACCCTCGATTGAAACCTCGCGCGGGGAACATTTGCTAGGGAAATGCCGCCGACGGTTCTCCGGGGGATTTCGTTTCATTGAATCGGCGAAAAAACGAATCGATTGTCCCGCGATTTATTCCGCAGCGTTCGTCGCGATTTATCCACGAATTTGCCCGTGCCGACGCGATTTCAATCAAAGATCCCGATCTCTCGCGTGCTCCGCTCGTCTGAATAAACTCTCTCGAGGAGTAACTTTCAACGCGTTTCATCGCGTTTCTGAAAATTGCTCGAAGGTTTGAAGATAACGTTGATTCGCTAAAGCGATGCGCGAGTGAAAAAAGCTGCTGCGACGCTAGTCGTTTCGAATTTTCACGCGCCGACGCGATTTTAATAAAAAGATTTCGATCTCTCGCGTGTGCCTCTCATCCGAATATAGTTTCTTGAGGAGTAACTTTCAACGCTTTACGTTGCGTTTACGAAAATCGCTCGAAGGTTCGAGGGTGACGTTAATTCTCCGAAGCGAAGCGCGAGTGAAAAAAGCTGCTGCGATCCGAGTCGTTTCATCACGTTTCTGAAAATTGCTCGAAGGTTTGAAGATGACGTTGATTCGCTAAAGCGATGCGCGAGTGAAAAAAGCTGCTGCAAAGCGAGTCGTTTCGAATTTTCCCGCGCCGACGCAATTTCAATCAGAGATCCTAATTTCTCACGTGTTACTCTCGTCCGAAATAACTCTCTTGAGGAGTAACTTCCAACAAGTTTCATCGTGTTTCCAAAAATCGTTCGAAGGTTCAGGGTCGACGTTTACTCTCGAGAGCGAGAAAACTTGCGACGCGAGTCAATTCGAATTTTCCCGCGCCGACGCGATTATAATCAAAGATCCTAATTTCTCACGTGTTACTCTCGTCCGAAATAACTCTCTTGAGGAGCAACTTTCAACATGTTTCATCGCGTTTCCAAAAATCGTTCGAAGGTTCAGGGTCGACGTTTACTCTCGAGAGCGAGAAAACTTGCGACGCGAGTCGATTCGAATTTTCCCGCGCCGACGCGATTATAATCAAAGATCTCGATCTCTCGCGTGTTCCTCTGGTTCGAATAAACTTTTAACGCGTTTCGTCGCGTTTCCGAAAATCGCTCGAAAGTTCATGATCACGTTGATTCGCTAAAGCGAAGCACGGGTGAAAAAAGCTGCTGCGACGGGAGTCGTTTCGAATTTCCCCGCGCCGACGCGATTTCAATCAGAGATCCTAATCTCTCACGTGTTACTCTCGTCCGAAATAAATCTCTTGAGGAGTAACTTTCAACGCGTTTCGTCGCGTTTCCAATAATCATTCGAAGGTTCAGGGTCGACGTTTACTCTCGAGAGCGAGAAAACTTGCGACGCGAGTCGATTCGAATTTTCCCGCGCCGACGCGATTTCAATCAGAGATCCTAATCTCTCACGTGTTACTCTCGTCTGAAATAACTTTCTCGAGGAGTAACTTTCAACGCGTTTCGTCGCGGTTCCGAAAATCGTTCGAAGATTCAGGGTCGACGTTTACTCGTGAGAGCGAGAAAACTTGCGACCTGAATCTTTTCGAATTTTCCCGCGCCGACGTGATTTCAATCAAAGATCCCAATCTATCGCGTGTTACTCTCGCCCGAATAAACTCTCTCAAGGTGTAACTTTCAATGCGTTTCGTCGCGTTTCCGGAAATCTTTCGAAGGTTCAGCGTCGACGTTAATTCTCCAAAGCGAAGCGCGAGTGAAAAAAGCTGCAGCGACGCGAATCTTTTCGAATTTTCCCGCACCGACACGATTTCAATCAAAGATCCCGATATCTTACATGTTCCTCTTGTCCGAATAAACTCTCTCGAGGAGAGACTTTCGCCGCGTTTTCGAAAATCGCTCGGAGGTTCGAGAACGACGTTTACTCGCTCTCGCGAGAAAGCTGTTGCGACGCGAGTCGTTCGACTACCGTTCGCCTCACGGGCGACCATAACTTCGAATGACGCATAGGAACGTCGGGGAACATGGTGTCCATAATTCCACTGCGGAACGAGATTACTTTCGTTCCGACAATTTTCTTTCGCACGACGATCGTTTCACGCGCAATTTGAGGTCGTCGAGCTGCCCGACGTTATTCCGTGCTTCGGAAATTCGGACAGGGACGCCGAAATACGTACACAGGATGTAAAATGAAATTCGAAGAATTCCACGGTCGTCTACGATCCTGGATGGTCCCGTTTTATGAATAATAAGTCGCGCAGGGCTCCTTCGTGGACGGTAAGAACGCAGGGAACCGGTATCTCTTCCAGCTGTCTCTCTTTCTCTCTCTCTTTGGCCGACCGAGAATTACGAGGAGCGAAACCTTCTTCCGAGTGAAAACGTTTAAAAATAAAGTCACTCGTCGACCGACTGGCGGGGACAGGAATCAAAACGAACAAGGAAAGGACAAGAATCACACCGCAAGAATCACAGAGAGACCTCCTCGCGAGGGTTCGTTCAACCGGCTGAAGAAACAGGCGAACCGGTGTAAAAGAATCGCAGTGCAAACACGCAGTGTCTACCACGGAAATGGGCACGACAGCTTGTCTTTCTGACCCCGTTTATCTCCGAATCCTGCGCGAGTTCTCACCTCCCGCAAAATTTCATTAAAAAACTCCCGCGAAACACAAGTATCTCGCGATTTTCCCAAATTCCACGCCAACGTGTTTACCGAGGAACACCTATTATCCGCGGAATTCTTACGATCCAACAAGGTCTATATCAGCTTGGACCTTCGCTGAGAGAGCACACGCGTGACTGAATGCAAAATTTTCACTAGAAAATGTAACTCTGTTGCGTTAGGTTTGCTCGTTTTCACCGATGATCTTTTCTCATCTCTCAGACGTACGTATATAACATAAAACGATCTTACTTTAACACACGTGCTATTTCCGAAGTTGCAAATGGACCAAATATAGAAAACGCAGAGTCAGCTGAGTTGCTTGGAAAGAATTCCGCGGAAAAATCTCGGGGAAAAGAAGTTCGCTACGAAGTAGTCAAATCTTGTACATCGCAGGTGCGAGTATTTGCATGTGAAAGAGAAAAGGTAATATTAAGCCGATAATTTAAATAAACAAATAAATTAATCAGGTATCTAAAACCCACCCAATCCATTATCAAGCTAAAGAGAGAAAAATCAAGAATAATTCTCAGTTTCAAACAGGTCAACGTTTCCTTAACCGTTTGAGTGCGCGTCTTTGCTGTTTTCCTGTCCAAACATTCCAAAGAGCGCTTCTTCACTATTTCCTGCTCATATTACAATAACATTTGGACCCAAATATTAGATTGAAATTAAAATTCATTCTTATATCAACTGTCTCGTTATTTTATTTTTACCTAAGCCGAATGGTAGCCGTAAAGTCGGCATCACAGCCTAAAACACTAACAATTTTCGAGTGAAACATAAGAAGCGTAAAATCGCATCTTGCCACTAAAACGGTTAACAAACTCATGATCTACGCTTACCTTTCGTTTATTAACACATTCCTTAGCTAATATCTTCATTACTTTTACATCTAATTCCGGTGGAACAACCAGTGACAAGAGTCAAACTCAGAAAAACAGAAAAACAGCCGGTGAACGAAATCCGAATCCAAGAAATCTCGCTTCCAAAATTCCGTTCCTCTTCCCGGAGATCAGGAAGCTTCGTGGACGTTATCGCGCACCTTGGTATCCTTGAATCGATGTCCCCGGAGGTCGACAGGATCTCTGGAGAGAGAAAGGGGCCAGCAGCGGGAGAGTCCCGATAAATCAGGGGCCAGAAGAAAGGGCGGGATAAGAAGAAGGACTCGCAAGAGGCTCCGGAGCGTCGGAAAATAGTTCAACATCGGAAATAATACGGGCTGCTATCAGGTCCATTGTGGCCCGAGGTATTCCCTCTCGGTTCGTTCCCGTGGCCGCGTTCGCGAGTTTACGTAGATCCGAGGGCCGGGTCCCGGCCGATTCACGGTTCGCCGGGTAGAATTGTTCCAGCCACCGCGGGCTTTCCGCGCGGTCGACGTAATAATATCTGCTTGCATGCTCTTTCCGCGAGAATAAAGAGGAGAGAATCTTCGCGGATGATGCCGCCGCAGCGATCCTTCCTCCCTGTCTGGAGATACACCCTCCGGGGATGGGGTTGCTCCGGCAAGCGTGCGCAGGCAATTGCCGATCTCAATTCGAACAAACGGCCGCGGAAATTCGAAGAAATATTTTTTAACCGAGAAACAAAAAGAGAGGGGAGTGTTTTCGATAATTATTCGTTTCTTCGTACGAGAATGTGCGATTCAAAGAAGTCGAACGGTATTTTGGACAAGTCAGTTCGAAAATAAGGAGAATATTAACCCTTTGCACTCGAGAGGCGAGCCTCAGTCACCATTTAATCTAAACATCGATGTTAATTAATATAGAAAATTTAAATTTACCCAATGATGCGTGAAATGTGGAAGTAAAATAATTCTACGTCTTAATTTCTATGCAATAGCTTATTTATCGTTCTTAAAATATCGTCGACTTAATGGCAGAATGTCTTTGAATTATCATTCTTCTGTAACGAAATGATCGTCGAGTGCAAAGGGATAACATATGTTTGCGAAAGTACTATTAACCAATTTGCATCATAAGCGTACATATACGCTCAATTTTCCTGGTCACTATCACCGGAGCGTATATATACGCGATTGCATTAGGTATTAAATCCAAATATTTATTTAATAAAATAACATACTCCCTAACAGTATAAGATCACTGAGACAAGCACCGATACTGATAACTGTTATTATTTTCACGAATATTCATAAAGACAGAGCATTTCACGTATTCGAACAAAAACTTGCCGAAGAAATTATTGCAAATAATATAGGAAAACTAAACGCACCAAGAAAAACAGAAAAAGTTACAACGTCCGTGTCATTGCCATCAAGATTTACTGAACATTTTCCAATGGTCATACCATCAACTTCGTCGAAACAAGCTCAAAAGCGTTGCGTTGTTTGTTTAGAAGAAAAGAAAAAGAGGGAAACTATTTACCAGTGTGAAAATTGTCAAGTGCCTATATGCATCCCATATTTTAAATATTACCACACTGAACAAAATTTCTAACAAATAATGCAGAAAAATTATTTTCTTTTATTTTTATACAATTTTACACCTAAATGTAAAATAAAAATTTTTCGGTGATATGGGCCTTCTTTTCATATTTCCATGTGATGCAAATGGGTTAAAGGTTCTTTTCGCGGAGTTTTATAGACTAGGAAGACTTTCATGTTCCTCATTTTACTGAATTATAATTTAAAGCACTGTTAAATTCGACATGGAATCTATTTGGCGATGTATATTTTAAAAATCAATTTTTAGAAGGGTCAAAAATCTGTCAATGCGGAGGGAGGACAAAAAAATATAATCAAACAAACGCTGTATGGAATTGCGCCTAATAATTTTACGTGCTTCCTCGAATTACTTCGTGGAAACATTATACAAACGCGTATTTGTTCGTTTAGAAATTTTTCAACGACACATTGAACGAATTAACAAAATCAAACTGTTGCAAAAAAAAAAAAACAAATGGACGGTGAAGCATATGGGTAATCGGAGGGTGGTCATCATACAATATTTATATTGACTTTATTGAAAGATTGAAACAAAGGAAATTTAATTATCGATCACAGGGGGTAGCAATGGTATTTTGGAAATGTGAAAACAATGGAACGCGGAGGATAATAAGAATGCCTAGGATTATCTGGAAATTGAGAATATTAGAACAGAAGAGATAATAGAATTATCTGAATGCAATATTTCGGATATTGAGAATATCGAGTTTGTGAATTTGCAATAATGATAATTATCGGAGAAGAATTATCGGGAGATCGAATTACGAACTCGGAGAATTGTTCTTCAACACTTCCAATATTTTTGGTAATCATAGTGCCACTAAATGATTAAAAAATCGCATACCTCTTTAGGAAAAGTCGGGAAGGCACCATGATGGCGACTGGTGCGATTATCTTCCCCGCTTTTGAAACGAAAAACGCTTTGATAGCGGTTGGACAATTGATTAACACGAGCAATACGTCGGTACAGCGGCGATTTTTGCGTCCATCGAGTTTGCTCGTTTACGGTGAAGAAAGTTCCAAACACGTAATTCCTTTCCCTCCGCCTTCTCTTTTTCCCCGTGAAACGGCACAGAGCACCATTGTCATTAACCAAGTACATACACTTTTATATGGACTTGCAGCTGCACATACAAAGAGTTCGCTGGCCGCGGTAAGAGAATCCAAGGGTTTGTAAGTAACTATCGAACGCTGGCACGTAAGCGAAGTTTAAAAGGCTCGGAGGTAAGTAGCTCGGATAACGATAATATAAATACGGAATGTTTTTTCTCGGAAAATGCGTATTAATATGTACCTAGGTATCGAAGACTGGATGGTGGTGGTAATTTATTAAACAAACTATTAAGTTGAAGACTCGAATTATCTCTCGATATGAATCTATCTTTTTAACTCATATGCATCATCGCTCTGAAAGGAGTCTTTCATGACATTCAATGATATTAAGTGTAGCAAACGAACTCTTACTTATATTTAATCGAGAAATTATACATATATTAAAACAACATCATTCTACATGATGCTATAGTATAAACATTTATTCTCTTACATAGTTGTGTGATACATAATTTCAAAATAAGCAAGCAACAGATATTGATTATTCCCCTTAATGATGCAAATGGGTTAATTTGATCCGCAACTTAATGACAACTCGCTGCCTACTGTTTTTCAACTTATATTACTCCACTAACTTTCTATGACTAATTATCCACAATTCGTTCTTTTTTTCTTTATTTCTATTTTTTNTTTATATTTCTTACGCACTTTTTCCGAAATTTCCCTTAGCTTGACAACCCAACTCATCGATTCTCCCGATTTACCTGGCCTTCGCACCTTCGCACCATAAACTGCATGTGCATGATGGAAAATGAGCGATTCCAGGCGTATAGAATATTTTGAGAACTTAAACCCCGCAGTCACGAAATTAAATAACCGCACGAAGCGGCTGTCACTCTGGTATACGCGAAACGTCGTGTGTAACAAAAATCGGAAAACGCGGGGGGCGAAAATCGCGGATAATTACTCGGGTATTCAACTTTCCATCGACGCATCCCGTTTACCCGTCGCTGATTACCCAGCGCGAAAACAAGTTGCAACAAAGTCCGGTGAAGTTTCCGAATGACAATGGTCAATCACCGGAGTCAAAGCGTGTCACTCCGTTACATCCGGCGTGAAATTCAACTCCGGCGAAATTCTGGCATTAAATTCGAGCCTATTCTTCTAATCAAACCCCGCGAATCGTGTTACCGTAGACACCCGCTTAACCGGCCTCCATGTCACCGGATAAACGGATACATACCGCAGGAATTAGAGAAGCGTTTAAAAATTTAATTTACACCTTAATAGTTGTCTGTAATCTATCTCAAAATACAATGAAAAATACGCGAATTTTTAAGTATATATTTATTGAAGTTAAAACGTCTCTCATTTTATCCTATCGCGAAATTATTACCGTGTTAAAAAATTCTAAACCTCTTGCCTTACATTTAACATCCGATAACGTGTGTCATAGTCAACAGCAATGTACAACACATCGATACACGACAGAGAATAACACAGAACTGAGAGACAGAAAGACATGGACGAAAATCAATCGCGAACTTGACCCGCGATGTTTGCGTCTTATACACGAACCACGTTTCTCCTCTGCGATACTCGTGTTTGATCCGATTTCCTTACCAACAGTCTCACGCGACGTTGCAGGGGAACGGGTTAAATTATACGAAAAATGAAAAACAAACTGTATTTAACTGCGTTAAACGCGACCAAAACAATTGCGCGATAAGTAACACGATGAAAAGTAAACGCGAGAAGTAATCGCGAAAGGCATCGATAATTCTCCCTCTGCTGGATAGTTTCCGCGTAAACTATAAATCGTAGAGGAAAGGAAAAAAAGGTTCTAGACTGGAGAGTCGAATTAATACCGGGAAAAATGGCGCGTCTTCCGTCGGCGATTAATACGGCGCGCGGCTTCCGGCCGAGGAGCCGGCTCGCGTGAACAAAAGCGGTTCACCGTGGCAATATCGTTTAGTTCATTGGTCGGATATAGCGAGGCGGTGCGCGACGCAAGTGATTACATTTGCCCGCCATTTCTAATTAGATAATTGCACCGGCTGCACGGCCAGACCGAGAACAGTCGCCGCTTCTCCCGTTCGACGTATTGTGCCTTCGCCGCGTTTCCATGACGCTGCGCCGTTTCCGCGGCCATTAAACGGGCAGGCGCGTTTGTTATCGGCGACACAATATTCCGAGCGCTCCGGTTCCGTCTGAAAACAATCGTAAATCCGCGAGGGAGCCGATGCAGAGCGATCATAAAGCCGGCCGTGTCGCGAATTCCGCGGAAAAATGCCACCCCCGTTATTGGGAATCGCTCGTCCCTCCTGCACCTGCTCTTCGCCCCCTCCTCGACCCGCACCGCCCTTCTTTGTTCACCAGTCGAGGGGGTGCGGTGATTCCGGATGCTCCAAGATCGAGTGCATGCATCTCGAATAAAGGAACGCGCCAAACGGTCTTAACTTCTAGCCTTTTCGGTGATACGTTTTCCAACGTGCGGTGAGCATGTTCCAGCGTTATTCTTCGGTTTATTCGCTTCGAGAGGCTCGTCGTGTGATAGCAGTTAACGATCCGAGAGGAGAAATTTAGATCGATCTACCTGTACGGTAGTAAGGTAAAAGTACCAGTAGTTGACCATGTACCAGTAGTTGACCATTTTTTGGAAAACATAAAAAAATAAGGTTTCTATAAGTTTTGTGCTTTCGATGAAAGTAAACTTCAGATGCCACGGCATATGTCNATCTAGAAGGTTTAAAGAACGTCTCCAGGCATAGACTCTCGCCATTTATTGACAGAGTAAGCGGTCACCATTGTTTCCGTGGAAAATTTTTCTTAACTGGTCAACTACTGGTACCTTTACCTTAGTACTCTTTGCATCCAGTTTATCGCGAGCAGACGAATTACTTTGGCGCGATGGATGAAGCAAATCGCACGTAAATTATGAAAAGATGGGGAAATTAAGAGAAGGAATTAAGCTGAGGATACGAAAAGCATTATTTTCTTTTATTCGATAATTCGATGGAAGTTCTTTAAATAGATGGTAAGACATTGGTACCCGTTTGTATGGAATAACGAGAAAAATAACAAGATTCTATGGAAACACGAGGAGATACGGAACATCGAGTTCGAAGTACCCGCCGCACTTCGGATATTTCATTAATTACGTGCCACGCGGAATTAACAACAAATACGAAAGCTCGGGAGCAAATTCGATAGCTATAAATTTCCGGAAGAAAGCCATTAGTAAAATTAAACTAACGCACGTCAGCTGATCCGCGTCGTTCCGGTGAAATCGAAGACGAGCGCCGGCCGGTTCGTGGGGGAAATTTTTTAATTAACGAAGTACTAAACCCACGGATGATATTCCCTTTTTCGACACCGATGCGAAACGTAACGCCGAGCCGTGGCTGCCGTTTCATAAATCACGTTCTAATAATTCCTCTCCGTTGGAGAGGGCGCCCACGCGGCCACTTCCGGTTCCATCGCTCTGCATCTGTTCGCCGCCGCGACGCAAGAGCCCCTTTCCTCTCTTTTAAATACAAACAAGCAACCCTCCAAGACGTTTCCGCGATGAGAGACGGCAGACGGAAGCGAGCGATCGAAATAATATGACAATCAATTCCGCCGTTGGGTGAATTGAAAATCAATTTAACCGTCGCCGATTCTATTTCGCGTTCCGTTTCGCCGTGCTCGGAAGAAAAACGGGAAGGAAAACGGAGAGAGAAGATAAAAACGAAAGCGAGTCTAGAGCTCGCAACTAATTGTTCTCGGCCCAATCTCCTCGGCCGAGATTCCTTTAATGGAACGCTGATACATAATACATGGGCAGCCGCCATTTTCAACCGGCCAGACGCGCAAACATCCAGTCTTCCTGCGAATAAATTCGAAAGAGACGCGTTGCCCAAGTTTCCAACCACGCAACCACGCTTAATTATCAGCCTTATCGCGTTCACCCTCTCTGTGTACCTTCCTCACCCCTGCCCACCGACTTCCCCCTGGATCAACTGCTTTCCAGGGAATCTCGCTTCGAGTTAATCGCGGCCCGATCTAATTAGCGACGTGACGACGACTTCGTCTAACTAGACTGAAGCTTTCCTTCGCCGCGAATCACGCGGTTCTCGCGCGATACCATCGCGAGCACAGCCCGGATGCCGGATGTTGAACGCGTGCATTCCTAGGGTGGAGATTAGAGGGAAGCGCAACGGATAGGGAGGGAAAAGAAAATCGAGTCTCTCGGATCATCGTGCGGTTGTTTTGCCAAATTAGCAAGGTTCAAGACCATTTTCCGCGATGTGGGTGCGTCGATCGTCGCGCGAGGGATGAAACGTTTGCTGCTATTAGCGGTGATATTTATCTGTGCTAATTCTGATACCGGAAGAATTCGAATCGCGTAAATTAAAGAATACGAGTGTGATTCTTATCGAGAATCGTTGTAAATCAAATACAGCGACCCTTGGATCTCAAGAACCGATGTAAGTAAGTCGATCGTCGCGCGAGGGAGGAAACGCTCGCTGCTATTAGTGGTGATATTTATCTGTGCTAATTCTGATACCGGAAGAATTCGAATCGCCTAAATTAAAGAATACGAGTGTTAATTTTATCAAGAATAGTTGTAAATGAAATACAGCGACCCTTGGATCTCAAGGATCGATGAAGATGCGTCCGTCGTTGCGCGAGGGATGAAACGGTCGTTGCTATTAGCGATGATATTTATCTGTGCTAATTCTGATACCGGAAGAATTCGAATCGCGTAAATTAAAGAATACGAGTGTGAATTTTATCAGGAATCGTTGTAAATCTACTACGGCGATCCTTGGATCTCAAGGATCGATGAAGATGTGTCCGTTGTTGCGCGAGGGATGAAACGGTCGTTACTATTAGCGATGATATTAATCCGTGCAAATTTTGATAGCGGAAGAATTCGAATCGCGTAAATTAAAGAATACCAGGATAATTCTTATCAAGAATCGTTGTAAATCAATTACGGTGACCCTTGGACCTCAAGGACCGATGAAGATGCGTCCGTCGTTGCGCGAGGGATGAAACGGTCGCTGTTATTAGCGATGATATTAATCCGTGCAAATTTTGATAGCGGAAGAAATCGAATCGCGTAAATTAAAGTATACGAGTTTAATTCTTATCAAGAATCATTGTAAGTCAACTACGGTGACCCTTGGACACCAAGGACCGATGAAGATGCGTCCATCGTCACGCATGAGATGAAACGAACGTTGTTATTAACGATTCTATTTATCCTTACTAATTTTGATGGCGGAAGAATTCAAATCGCCTAAATTAAAGAATACGAGTGTAATTCTTATCAAGAATCGTTGTAAATCTACTACGGTGACCCTTGGACCTCAAGGACCTTTATTTTGCAGAACAACCAGTCTCAAATACGAAACAGGATAGTAACTCGCAAGGAAACATATAAATTTCTATTTTTCCATTCGCATAAGCGTGCTTCCATCTGAATTAAACTTTATATACCCGTTGTATATATTTACTTCTGCGATTTCATTCGAGAAATTACAACGAGAATCCTGCTTTTGTATTTTCCATATACTTTACGAATGTAGACATGTAATCAAACGCTCATGCTAGCTACTCTAAAGGCGAGATATTCGAAAGGATACGACACAAAACATTCCTCGATTAGATATCCGTAGAAAGAAGAAAGTGCAGCGACTGTTCCTTGGAATAATTAGAATCCCGGAGACTGTTAGGAGAATTTTTAACCACGCCTGAAACACAGGACGCGGAGAGTCCGGTGATCAAGAGGTATTCTATTATTCCTCCGCACGGAAACTCGAAGCAGGAGCCAGAGCTTAGCCAGGGCCGGAAAATTATTAAACCCCGGGCGAGGTAAGTACGAAGCGCAAAAGTAACTTGTTCGATCAATATTTAGCGAGGCAGGAAAAAGAGCAACCGTTGGATTAAAAAAAAAAAGAAGAAAAAGGAAGGGAAGTCGGGAAGCAGTGATTAAGCTAAACGAAAATTACCATTCGTTTCTCGGGACGCGGGTTAAGTAGCAAACGGGACACGGCGAAGGAGGAAACCGTGAAAATTAAGAGAAAAATGGAAGAGGGCGTGGAAAAAAGAGGACGAGAACAGGGGATATTAAATAATACTTCGTACGAGCGCAACGGGGGTGTAATTGCGAGCACAGCGTGCAGCACGCTTCAAATAACTGCAATTCTCTAATTAGAACGTAAGTACCTCCGGTAGTTGCGAGTACGGCCAACATTTACTAGCAAATAATTATCATTCCGGAATTTCCATTTTATTAGTAATGGAGGCCGGCCGGTAATAAACGGCTGAATGCTAACGAATCCGCGTTAGACCCCGGTTCCCGGCGAGAACGAAATTCTCGGCCCAATTGGACGCCGACGCCGGCGACGCCGCGTTAAAATAATCATACGCGGCGTAATAGCCCCGCTTATCGTTTCCTTATTGCCTCCAGTCATTAACTCGATATTAATTACTTCTTTCCATATCGCTATCTCCGCGCCGAGCGGGCGGCCATCAAACTTTTTTCAACCGGCCCCGTCAAGATGGCCGGGATAATCGTATAAAGCACCTTTATCGCACTTTCGACCATTAAGTTGATATTAATGACGCTCGCGGTGTCTGATATCTAGATTAACTGACCGGGTTATTAATTACATCCCCGCGACGTGATTGATCGCGAAGAAATTCCTCGTCGATTATTAAAACTCAGGGGGGGTCGAGGATAAAATCTCGTTTCCGTAATTTCGTCCGATTAAAATTAAATCTCGTCGACGCGTGCTGCCTTTTTTTTTCCTGCTTTTTTTTTTCTTTTCGAAAGTTCTTTTTCCTACTTGTTTCGCCCTTATTATTCCTTTCCCGCGATTCTCGTCTCCGGTTGTTGCGCGAGAGACGGAAGAAGACAATAGGGCGAATTGCACGCACTCGTCAAAACGATTTACGTACCGGCGCAGCAAATGAAGGGCAAGCATCTGTAATCTCCAATAATGAACCAGCCGCAAGACTACAGGACTGTATCATGATTACACGGTTTCCACCGCAACATAATGAGATGGAACCCAATTGAAGGGCCGCTATTCAAGTTGGACTTCGCGTCGAGCGAATGAAACCGTATTTACAACAGAGACGTTGTCATTTATTAATGGCCCCGGTCTCGCTGTTAATTTCCCAACGTTAATTGATAGCGGGAACATCCCGCGGAAATCTCGGCTTCTTTTATCCCGATCGTGTACTTAGTTCCAGCTGCGACACGGCATCGTAATTCTCCGTTTATAATAACCGACGTTACGATTCTACCGAGCACGTTCATCTACCAGCGTTATAAAATTTATATTTCTTTCGTAACTTATATCTCGTCACCGAAATCACAGAAATCGTTATTATAACGGGATCCAAACTTTAGATTCGAAAATGGAATTATGTTTCCACAAAATCCCTAAAATTTCGCGATTAATAGAATTTCGAAGAAACGAATTTCATCTTCGACTTCCATTATGGTAATAATAATTTTTCTTATTTTCTTTTTTACATAGAAATGTTAATTACTTACGTATCACTGGTCTCCGCAATTCCTAAGATTCGAAAATTATAAAAATTTCGGTTTCTACTTAAGCATCGAAGAAACGAATCCAATCTTCGACTCCTTTTATCGCAATAATAATTTTTCTAATCTTCTTTCCCACATAGAAATATTAATTACTCACATAGCACTGGTCTCCCCGATCCCAAAAATTCGAAAATTATACAAATTTCGGTTCCTACCTAAGCATCGAAGAAACAAATCCCATGTTTAACCCTTTTCGTCATAACAGTAATTTCCCTAATCTTCTTTCCCACATCGAAACTTTAATTACTCACATATCACTGGTCTCAGTGATTCCAATAATTCGAAAATTATAGAAATTTCGATTCCTACCTATATATTAAAAAAAGAAATCCCATTTTTAACGCTTTTCGTCGAAACAGCAATTCCCCTAATCTTCTTTCCCACATCGAAACTTTAATTACTCACATATCACTGGTCTCAGTGATTCCTATAATTCGAAAATTATAGAAATTTCGGTTCCTACCTATACATTAAAAAATGAAATCCCATTTTTAACGCTTTTCGTCGAAACAGCAATTCCCCTAATCTTCTCTCCCACATCGAAACGTTAATTACACGCATATCACTGGCCTCCGCGGTCCCAAAAATCCGAAACTAATAAAAATTTCGGTTCCTACGCATCGAAGAAACGAATCCAACCTTCGATCTCCATTATTACAACAGTAATTCCCCCAATCATCTTTCCCACATCGAAACGTTAATTACTCGCATATCACTGGCCACCGCGATCCCAAAAATCCGAAACTAATAAAAATTTCGGTTCCTACGCATCGAAGAAACGAATCCAACCTTCGATCTCCATTATTGCAACAGTAATTCCCCCAATCATCTTTCCCACATCGAAACGTTAATTACTCGCATATCACTGGCCACCGCGATCCCAAAAATCCGAAACTAATAAAAATTTCGGTACCTACGCATCGAAGAAATCCGACCTTCGACCCTCGCCATCGCGATATAACTCCCCCAAATCTCCTGTTCCGTGTGGAAACCAATTTCTCCATTTTCCTCGTGATCCCGATTATTCAAATTTCATCATCCACACGTCCGTCTGTCTTCCGGTGAAACGAATCCGGCAGACATTACGGAAATTCGGAAGAGCATTCGGAAGGGCCATCAAAGTGTATCAGGATTTGGAATGATCCGTAAGCCCACTGGCGGTATACTCTGGCCCAGATCAACTCGTTCTGGAAACAGAGGCCGACGCTGGTCAGCGCACACAATGGCCAGGCGTCCATTTAATTAGCGCAACCGAACAGGCTCTTACGCATCGAACCGATTTCGATCCGTGGACACGCAATCTCGTCCGGCCAATTCATCAGGATTAATCCTGCGGCGCCAGCGCCAACGTCGCGACGCCATGCTCCGTGTAACACAGCGTCGCGAAGACTTCCGTTAATGGGCAGCGACGTATTACCTCGGTTGTATCGGGACCTAACGACCCGGACCGGTTTTACGAGGGAGAAAAAAGGGACGAGGGTCGAGACTGATCGTCGGACTCGTTCGAAGACACTCGGTCGGGAGAAAATTGGAATCGGTGATTGATACGATATAACGGAAGAAGAGACCGGGTATACCATGTCCGGTTTTACGTAAACGTCGCGAAACGAGGATCCAAGTGTAGGAGAACTTTTCTCGTACCGCTGCCCGGCTGTTTGGGGAAAATTGGGGTCGCCGTAGACGAGGGTTAGAGCTCTCGCGAAATGTTTAATGCTTCTTCTTTCTGTTTATATGGCACATAAAATTGTTGGACGCTGTTTGAGGAAATGAGTCGCGGGTTATAATTGTTTCCGCCTGTTTATTCGCCCCGGTACAGTTTCCGCTGCGTCCCCGCTCGCGGGCAACGGAATAAATAAAAAGTTCGGGGACAATTGGATCCACCGTTGTCCCGAAAGCTCGGCAGAAGATCGGTGTACACTGCCTGGGATATTTTCGTCGCGTCTAGGACCAGCCAGAACCGAGTTCTCGACGGAAGCAATCGAGTATAACGCGCGTCTGAGATATGAACGTCTCGTACTACTTAGAGACGCGTAGCCGAAGAGGATATAAAGTTCGTTGCTACCGGTCGATAATGTCGCGAAGAAGCGGCGAATAGAGCGAACGCGAGGAGGAAATACGATGACAGAGATTGGAGCGAGGTTCCCGTGTTCTCTGTCAGTGGGTTTTCACGAAAAAAACGAGCACTGCCCGCGTTCGTGCCGCGGATGAAACATTCGCAACAACGATGATCCCGTGCATAACAGATTCGCGAGAAGAGCCATTTCCCGAGCCGGATGAGAGCTTCATCGGTGGAAATTCGAAACGAATCAACGTTGCAACAACGAGGACGCGTGACTGTGACAAGGAGCAAAGCTCCGGTAATAGACCGCATTTCCCAAACACCTCACCCTTCCGGCAAACATTCCTCGGATAGAAGCTTTCAGCGAAAGCGCGTTTCTCGGAAAACCGAGACGGAAACGAGGCTGAAAACTCGAATATCATGAGCCGGGAAAGCTCGTGCGTCCGTTTGCATGCGTGCACAACGGTCCAGGGGATCTTGACGAGTTCCTTACGGCTAACTACCGCGGTAACGCGGTGAAAATACCGGCGGCCATCAATGAATAACACCGTCCATCTCGTAAACGCGGTTTCACGTGCTGCCCGATATGAAGTCTAACGTCAACACTCGCGTTTCAGCCGAGTAATTATAATACAGTCGGCTGTAGTATCGCGGTGCGGTTTGCGCCGCACAAACAGCACCAGGTAAACCGCTCCGTGCACGCCGCAGAGCAGTTTCCTGCCTACCCTCGAATCGATGTTTTTGCATAATTCACCGGTATAACGTCTGTCCTGGACGGACGGCATCTCCGAACAGTTTTCTTCGAATTACGCGTTATTTCCATGTTAAAGTGGAATCCGCTCTGCGACGCGTAAGCTAGGCGTCCTTTGATTTTGTGAATCCAGCGACGATACCTTAATTTTCTTCTGAGATGGGGAGATAGGTTGCTCTAGGCGTCATTTGTTTGCGATGTATAGGGGTTGGGTGAATTTTTGCGGATGGGAATGGAGGATAGGGTGAGTCGAGTTAGATCGGGTAATTAAAATATAATTTTATTCGTTGTTGATTAATATCGTTACTCGCGTGGACCTTTGGATTAGAAGTATCGAATTCGGGTTAATTTTGTTACGTATTAATATGTGAATTGATATGTTTATCTCGAGAGATATTATAGACTTGAAAATTACAAAATATAACTGCTAACTTTGTAATTTATATTACAAAATATAAATGATAAAATATAATATATATAGATAGTGTAAATAAAATTGACATTTAGTTGAAGTTGATTCCTCTTTCGTTTATTTAAATTGCCCTATCTTTTAGACGAAGTAAATTTTAAATAAAACATTTTAAAGGGTTGGAAGCTGCTGGTAACAAATTTGAAATGCAATTCGGAGTTTTAATGAAATAGGTATGGTTCTGAAAGCAGTGATGTTTCTTTTGTTTGAAACGAAACTACTATCGTTGGCAAAAATAGAGTTTATTTACTTCACAACCCTCTAAACCATTACCCACGATGAATTTAATAGAGATAATCTTTTATTTCTGCAATTATAATTACAATTTAAAAATATACCCGACGATCGTGGTAAATTTTAGATTTCGAGGATAAGATGATTACGAGACGATGAAAATAGCGCGGAAAAGCAACAGCGGATAAAAAACCAGCATCGAAACATTTCTAATTCATCCAACGATCTAAAAAAAAATATCCTCCTCCCAGTCTCCGACCCGCAATTCGTAGAATATTCAATTGCAGGTGTAACTTCAGAAATAACGCGCGATAAAATTCGCGACGCGAGACAGGAATTTGCATGTTACAGCGTTTCGATGGATACAGAACTGCGGAGAAATAAACCGACGTAAGCCACGATTGCTATCGTACGACGACACCGTGACTGAACAGCGACCATAATCTATGGACGATGGATGACAGAGGGACGCGCGAGGGAAAGTTCGCGTGGCCGGAATGGCGCCGGCTCGAGCAGTTTTCAACTTTCATAGGGGAAAAATGGTGGTCACGACGAGCAAAGAAAAAAAAGATAACCCACGCTCAACTTGCACGAACGTAATTCCAATTGTCGATGCGTTATCAGATTGTTCCTCGACCGATTTTCCGAAGGTGCCGGTTAAAAATTACCGGAGTCCGGAAAAAATGGCGAACGGAGACGATTCGAACGCCGAATATTCCCGCGATTCGATGAAACTTTAACGGCGCATTCGTCGGAGAAATTTTCCCCGCGGAGTTAATCGGTTTCCCGACTACCAGCAAATCAGCTTTCATATACTATTCATACGAGACTCTAACGTGTTTCGAATAAGTGCGCGTTGATCTCATAATCGGATCTCCAGCCACCGGGGAACATTGTATCATGATTTAACTACGTTACCACGGTTTACGCGTTTCATTGTCGGAGGCTTCTGCTCGAGAACCGGAGCCAGTAAGACAACCAGCCGAGCTATTCACCCGCGTTTCCGGTGGCGAAACGAATTTTACCCTGATAATCGAACGCGACTGTCGCGAATCGACGAAATTGCACTTTGCTTTCGCGAAACGGAATAACCCGAGCTGAAAAGCAACCAGGAACGTATCATTCGAAATGTTTCAACACATTCAGGAACGAATCTCGAGATAACAGATAACGAAAAGTTCAAGGTGACGCGGTACTTTTACAACGTTCACTTCGTCAATGAAACGTATGTATAGCAACACTGAAATTTCCGAGAATTTTACACTAATAATCGAACGCGAATACCACGAATCGACGAAATTACACTTTATTTCCACGAAACAGAATAATCGGAGCTGAGAAGCAAGGGTATCGCTAGAGACGTGTATTTCGAGATGTTTCGACAGTATTAGGAACGAATTTCGAGATAGCAGATAACAAAAAGTTCAAGGTTACGCGGTACTTTTACAACGTTCACTTCGTCAATGAAACGTATGTATAGCAATGCTGGAATTTCCGAGAATTTTACACTAATAATCGAACACGATACCGCAAATCGACGAAATTACACCTTGTTTCCCCGAAACGAAATAATTGGAGCTGAGAAGCAATCAGGGACGTAGCTATCGAGACGTTTCGACACTCTGAAGAATGAATCTCTAGATAACAGATAACGGAACGTTCACAGAGACGCGATAATTTCACAACGTTTACCTAATCGGTGAAATTTACATACAGCAACGCTGGAATTTCCGAGAATTTTACACTAATAATCGAACGCGATGCCGCAAATCGACGAAATTACACTTTGTTCCCGTGAAAGGAAATAATCGGAGCTGAGAAACAAGGGTACCATGCTAGGGACTTGTCTTTCGAGATGTTTCAACGCTATTATGAACGAATCTCGACATAACAGATAACGGAACGTTCACGCAGTCGCGATACTTTTACAACGTTCACCTCGTCGGTGAAATTTATATACAGCAACGCTGGAATTTTCGAGAATTCGCAGAAAATCCCGGTCTACCGATAACGATAGGTAAAAGCAGCGATAATGTCGTTACGTGGGAGAGTATTGGCAGGTTTCCGGGCACGCTGAACGTTGTTAATCGAACTCGCAAATGGCTGCCTAGGTCGGTTGATGGAAATAACGGTCAGAAATCGAGCCTGCTATTCTTCCGAGCGAAAGCAACGTGACATTTGTATGCAAAATAACACGTTAAGATTCCCGTGGAAGTGAAACGGGAACAGAGAGAGAGAGAGAGAAAGAGAGGGAAAGAAAGGGGAAACGGAGGAGAAAGAGAAGGAAAGAAGAAAGGGACGATGGTCTCGTCGATCAGGATTGCGTGATCGCATGAAAGGTTCGGTTTGCCTAGGTGGAGGGCGATGACAGGCTGCTCGACGACTAGCCGAGGGGAGAGGGCCCATGAATCTTTGAACACTTGGGCGAAGCTGCAGGGGTCGATGCCGAATTATGAAACTTTCATTCGACTGGTGGACGTGCACCGGTGTTTAGCCACGAAAACGAGGGTGTTTCGCGACAGAATGGCGGACAGAATGATATACCGGCGGTTGCGTTTCGTGTAGAATGTTTTTAAATACAGGTGGACGCGAAGAGGGTGGAATGTTCGATGAGTCGCCGGTGAAATGCTAAGTAGGCGGGGCTAGCCGCTTATTTTCGTGACTGCTTAATATCAGGTCATATCGTATCACTCGTCGAGAAAATAAAAAACAAAAATTAAGAATTTTTCGAGATATCCAATTTTTTCTCTTTCCGTGGGAATTATATAAATTCTAGAATTCGAATAAAATTTAGAGGTGCGGAAAGATCAAAATATCGATTAGAAAATGAAGAAATTGCGTACCATAAATTTGGCAATATGAAGGATAACAGTCGTCTAGAGAATAAAAAAACGAAGATTAGAAATTTTTCGAGATATCCAATTATTTTTCTTTCCGTAGAAATTATCTAAATTCTAGAATTCGATTAAAATTTAGAGGTATGGAAGAATGAAAATATCGATGAAGAAATGAACAAGTTGCGTACTATAAATTTCACAATATCAGAGGTAACAATTATCGAGAGAATAAGAAACTAAAATTGGGAATTTTTCAAGACATCCAATTTTTTTTCTTTCCGTAGAAATTATCTAAATTCTAGAATTCGATTAAAGTTTAGAGGCGCCGAAAGATGAAAATATCGATGAGAAAGTGAAGAGGTTGCGTACAATAAATTTCACAATATCAGAGGTAACAGTCGTCGAGAGAATAAAAAAAACAAAAATTAGGAATTTTTCGAGATATCCAATTTTTTCTTACCGTGAAAATTATATAAATTCTAGAATTCGATTAAAATTAAAGATACGGAAAGGCGATAATATCGATGAGAAAGTAAAGAAGTTGCGTACAATAAATTTCACAATATCAGGGGTAACAGTCGTCGAGAGAATAAGAAACAAAAATTGCGAATTCTTCGGGATATCCAATTTTTTTTCATTCCCGTGGTAATTATGTAAATTCTGGAATTCGATTGAAATTTAGAGGCGTGGAAAGACGGTTAAATCGATGAGAAACTAAATTGAACAACTTTGAAGGAAATGTTGGACTGAAAAAAAAATTGGCGCGTTGCCCTGCGATAAAATACATTCTTCGTTTACTCGGATTAATTAGAAAACGAATCGCCGTGTCCACGGTTCAGTCTAATTGATATTTAATAGGAAGTGGCGAGTAACTGCGCGTTGATGAATCGGCGCGGGCCTTAAGGCAGGCTTTTAAAGAAACAAGGAAGCTAGTTGGATGAATTTAGTGCGGCCATTAAGGTGGGAAAGGCTGCACTTATTAGCGGAAGAAGAATCACCCTTCATCATGGTAGCTCGCGGGCTACAAATAGCAATACCCTGGGTTAAAAATAGACTCCTCCATTTGGGTTAAGAAACAATCGATCCTTTAACGCCAGAATTCTACGATGCCAGCCTAACCTGGAACCACGCCCGGTTCGAAACTCGCCAGCCTTTCACGTATCGCGTCCCTCCCCTTCGCGACCTTATTAAAATACCTATTAAAATACCGTAAGCGTTGCCGAATCGCGAGGAAAAAGCGAAGAGGAATCGAAAAGTCCGCGAGCTCTTGGCGAATCGGAATTCCCGGCTTATCGGTACCGGACGAGCATTGATCTAACAAAAGCGGGAGCTCCCGTGGACTATAAATTTCATCCAGCATCCAGCGTTTAACGCAAAACTGGGACGCGTTACAGATAGGCCAGCGATTACCAATTCGATTTCTGCCAATAGCACGAATTACATCCGACCCTCTCTATCTCCCTCTCTATCTTTCTCTCTCTGTCTCCCGTTTTCTCTCCTTTCTTTCAATCCGTCGAGAAGCGAAGCAAGTTCCTCGAAACTCCGTGGATCGATGCGCTTTTCAAGAATAAATTAAAACGAAATTTGTTGAAAAGTTCCGCAGCAACCAGCGCCCCACCGACCCATAAAACACGGAGGCTCCTTAATTACTTTCCTGATTTATATTAACGGTATAAATATCACTTCCACCGGCCGTTATTAACCGCGGTGTTTAAAATAAATCACAAAGGTGTCGAGGGTGTCTCACGCGCGGCGATCCGTCGTGTCGGGATCCATCGATGACTCCCGATCCCTCGACACTTTGTCCACGGATCCGGTTAATTAAACGTAATTACCATCCATTCTCCGGCCGGCCGACCGACGTTCACGAAAATTGGCTTCCTAGAGCGAGCCTGCTGCTCCGTCTTCGTTACACCCTGGACACGTCACGCGTCTTCCTCGGCACCGACCCTCGCTATTTTTACCCTCCAACGCCTTGTCATGGATCCTCTCTTGTTTTCCGTCAGGCTATTACTCGATGTTCGATTGATACCTTATGTAACTTTGCCGATCGCCTCGGGGTGCTATGGAATTTTATTTCTTTTCATTTCAACTGAGTCGATTTAACGGAACGGTGACGGACACAGGGAGGAAGTTATCTTCGTTATTTTATTAACACTAGGTTTACGAGCGGTTTTTGTTTACCTATTTCTACGGACATCCGTTAGATTTAAGGGTAAAGGAAACCACATATTTTCTTTAAAAAACAAACGATGGATTTAATTAGAAAATAATCGCAATATTAACAGATTTTAAATAAGTTAATTATACGTGGTAATATCGTAGAAATGGAGCAGTCCATCCGTCAAATTAACGAGTCCCATAAACCTAGTGTTAA
>NIJG01000055.1:2527349-2561230 GCA_002201625.1 Euglossa dilemma | reverse complement strand
ATATCTCGTATGTTGTTATATTATCTTAAACTTGGTATATTAATTAATATGGGTCCTCGAAATTTTATGGTGACTGAGAGGCACCTCTCGAGTGCAAAGGGTTAACCTCTGTGACCCTGATCTGTCAGCGAGTGACGATTTAGGTTCGTGGGATATTTTGTTCTATTACAGAAAGCGAAATACGATTGACTGAAGCGAAGATAACTGCCCGAATACCTTCACGTCGTCGGATTCCTATCGCGTTCCTCGACAAGAGAGAAACACGTTCGGCTGACGGAGGGTTCGAGGCTAATCGATGAGTTTAATAAATTTCTCGAAGAGTTCGGCGCGAGAAGCCCGAAGATCGCGGACGACAAAGAGCGATACGACGTAACAAAACCGGGGAACCTCTTTTGTAAAGGCTGTTCCTCCATTCAGTGGGCTCGCCGACAAGGAAGAAGGATTAACGCGAGTGTTTCTTGCACCCTGGACGGAATAAATCGCGGCAGGCATCGATTCCCATTCTCATTTCGGGAATCGAATGCATCCGAAAGAGGAGAGAGGCGCGCGCGATCGGAATAAATTCCGAAGGAACGAGACTTTTGTCAGCGGCGTCATTTTTCTTCGGCTCCGCTCGCGAGTCCCTAGCGACCCGCGACTATTTATTAAAACGGAAATCGATGCAGTTACCACCGGCCGAGATTAATTGCAGCCGGCTGCTCGTTGTTCCCGGCTCGAATATTTCTCGCAAGATGCACCGTATCGATCATTCCGCGAAAGCAGGGAAAAAGAAAGGAAGCGAAACAGCTCGCTTCGTTCCGCCGAGTCTCGACAATGGACGAGAGACGGATGAGAGAGAGAGAGAAAGAGAGAGAGAGATGGATAGAAACGCGAGTACGAGAGAGAATTTTCCACGCGCGAGTCGAGATAATGTCGCTAGCGAGAAGTTAGGTGCTAGAAGGAAGGGCCTGGGCTGTTTGTCTTTATCAAGCTTCTATAAAGATTCCTTCCCGCGCATACTATCTTCGTTACGATAGAGGGTAACGAGAGGAACGTTTTTGGTCTAATGAATATATGTCCGTTCCCGCTTTATTTTCCAGTGGTAAAGCTTTAAAGACGCGAGAGTTAGGTGGCTGATAGCGGGCAACCCGCCACGCGCCGCTCTCTTTCTATGGGGATTCTAAGGGGATTCTACGGGGCTACGAGTGAGATATTGCGACGGAAGAGTGTTCCGTGAGAACACCAAGCTAGCCAAGTGTCGATAAGGTTCGTAGATTTGGCCAACTGTCGTAAATAACGGTGACTCTAGCCCTCGGAAAAGTGTCTCGGACTTTAGGGAACGATAGGTTAATTGGATCGACAAAGAGGGGCGAATCTCGAATGTGGAATTACGATTAGTACCGGTTGAAACTCGGTAACGAGAGCATTTTGCGAGTTAGCGAAGGGACAACTGGCAAGAAACAAGTTTCGCTGGTTGCTTGGTGAAATAACGACTGGAATTTCGAGAGCCAGAGACCGTCCCGAAGTGCCATTCGAACTAGTACCACTTCCAAGAAGTTCAACGTCCGGTTCGTTCAAAATTCTCCCTTCCCGTTCCGCGCCACTGTCCAACGTATTATTTACCAACGTTTATCGTCTTCCCGTCGATTCCCAACTCCCTGTCGTATCTTCTTTCTTTCCGAATCTACTCGATGAAAAATAAAGGCTCGAATGCGACTGTGAAAACCGGTGATCGCTTTAAAACCGAGACTCGGGGTTAAATTCCCTCGGACGCGTAACGAAATTGAATGCGACGCGGGAAGAGCAATCGGGGAGGTGCAAAAGGTGCAGCAGGAAGGAAAATAATTGCGGTACAGCGATAGCACGGCGACGCTTTGAAGAAGCCAGATGCCTATCAAAGAACAAAATATCAAAAGATAACAAAGTATCCTAATAAAATTCCAGCGGCTTTGAGACTTCGATTAGGATCAAAGAGCTGTCGCGATGGAGGTGGAGGGATGAAAGGGTAGCGGAGAATGCAGCCGAGGTTAAAAAGAGCGAGAATCGCGGAAGGAAAAATGTGCCCATAGAAAATGAACCCAATAACACCTCGGGAAACTCGAAAAACCTCGAAGAGATCAGAGGAATCTCATTTGCGAAATTTGCCAAAGATCCTGGAATTACCATTGAAGCAGCCGTACAATCGCGATTTAATGGAGGTTCGCAGGAGAGAGAGAGAGAGAGAAAGCAGAGTCCAGAGCCCCGTCGAGCAGTTTTTGAGGTCGCTCGGATGAATGGCGACAACGATCCTGGCCGAACAATGAAGGAAACGCAAAGGGGCGTTTGATAAGCCCTCGTAGCGGTTAATTACCAGTTTCACAGCCGACGCTAACACAGCCCGGCATTTCGCGTACGACAATTTTCAGCAAGCCTTCCGAGCTAATCCACTTCTCGTCCGATCCGCGAGCAACCCAGTCTCCCAACTAATTAACCTAGCTCGTTACGCGTTCAAACGAATAAACAAGTCCAGCCGTCACGTTGTTCCGATTCCTCCACCGATTCCTCGCGATCGTTATTCCTTTATTTATTCGTTTATTTACGCCAGTCGAATAATCACACAGGTAGACTAAAGCAGGATAGCAGGATGGCTAAAGGAGTCGACACGTATGGATAAACGAGCAGATTTATCGCTAACATCCAGTAGAACCTGCGAAGTTGTTTATAGAACCGTTGACAAAGCTGATTTCGTGTATCCGTGTTAGATATCGTACTCTGGAAACTCTGTTACAATTCCGATCCTCGATGACACACCGTGATAAATAATTCTGAGAATTTTCTACCGATTTCTGCGATCGTTAGATCTTCGAGAAGTCGATAATGGATCGAGAGAGAGTTAAATTTACTTGGATATCCTGTTATGTTACTTGAAAGGAAGCGTGGTCCACCGTTTTGTTTTATTCGAATGCCAAGAATAGCGATATGGAGCGGGAGATTCGAAGTCTCCAACAGGCTCAAGTGAAAAGTCGGAAAAGGCTGTTGGTTGACGCAAGGAGGAAGATTTATTACGGCTTGACATTTCTCCCGATGTACTTATTTCTCCGCAAACACGATTATCGTCCGGGAAGGTGAAGCACGACAGAGAGGTTGGTTTATTTAGCGGAAAGCAACGTAAACTTTGAAGAGGAGAGCAATCGCGAGGATTCTTTTCTCCCTCGTAAGACAAGCGAATAATCTGCGTGAGGGGCTGAGCGAAGAAGTCGGATTAAAGTGCTGGCGATTTAAAAAAGAGCCGGCAAATTTCCGGAGATTATACGGGAATTCCGTGAACGCGTCGCAGCTAGACGGGATGCGTGTTTATCGACATCCTTCTTGTCGGATGAATTATTCCGCGGAGCATCGTGCACGAATTAAACCGATTTAATTCCCCCGGAATTGGCCGGAATAATTTACGAGCCGCGGACGATTTAAAGGAACCAGGTACTCCCGGCCACGGAGTTTCCTCTTTAAATCGCGGCTTAAATCACCGATCAGCCCGCGTGTGTCACGCTAACGACCGGCGAAGGGTTAGGCCAATTAATTCATTCATCCTATTTATACCGATCGGCCGGCGACGCAACGGGGACGGGAAGAAGAAAAGAGACGGAAAGGTAACTGCGAACAAACGACGGGGCGAAGGGCTTGTTTAAACCTCCGGAAGTTCCGCCCTTCGACCATGTTGGATCCGCTCGCGTTAAATTACTATTTCCAATTCGCCAATCGATTATCCGACTCGCGTGTGTTTCGCGGTACGCGTAATCACCGAGCACGATTTTCCAACCAGATTCACATTTTCCAAGGATTGTATAGAAAGCTGAAGAACGTTGGTAAATTAAGGATAATGGAATTAACATGACGACGGTTGTTGAGGAAATCGGGAATATCCGATTGGCGAATGCATAAATCGAGCATATATTTTTGAAACGGAATACTCCTAATTTCGAACGGGAATGTTATATTCTATAACCGAGAAGCTGGTAAATTATCGGGGCGATTTATCGAATGTCGGAGATTTATTTTCGAGCGTAGAAACGTAATCAGGTTGAAAGGTTCCGAGTGCCGGTCGAAATATTGCGGATTTTAATTCGGATCGCTGTTTAATTAGCAACGAGAGGAATTCTGTTTGTTATCATTAGTTCGCGCGATTCCTGCTTCTGAGAGCTAGCGCATTAATCGCGATCCCGTGATATCGCGAATAATCCCGTGGACGGGAAATAAAATTCGCCATAGGCGTAAACGCGACGCGTGTTCAACGACGGAAAAACGTTACGGGGAAACGTCTACTTAATTAGCAATTAGGCGACTTTCCGTAGACACGGTTAACTAATTTCCACGGAGCATGCTGCTGAACTTCGCGCCACCTGCGAATTTCTAAGAGTCGGTGTAATTTCCCGTTAGATTAGCGGATGAATTTACTCGCGAGGCTCGGTGCGCGCCGGCAGCGTGTAGCATACGCGTAAACGAAACAAATTAACAAATTTCCCAGGATGTTACGTTCAACTCTATGTACCTATTTCGCGTATCAGAAATGTTGCTTAAAAATATCCCACCTTGAAACCGCGAAATTGCGATTTTACATCGATTGTTCGTTTTATTCCTTCCGTTCCTTTTATTTCTATTTTTTTATCTCGGAATTTTACACAACGGTATGGATACACATAGTTATAAATATATGTGTATGTACAATTTGAAAGATTGAAATTGAAGAGCTTATAGAAAATCGGGAATTAATGTATCTCCCGAAATTTCAAACGGGTGTGTGAAAAATTAATGGAACCATCGAGGAACGGAGCTGGAACTTTTCTGGAAAATAAGGAAACGATTACGGAACTTTCAAAAATGGATACTGTCGCGGAAGTTTAAGAAATAAGAGAATGAGCGTCGGGCAATAAATCACAGTACAGGCTGTTACGAACAGGTTTGACAAGGTACTGCTTGTAGAATTCTTCGTCATTTATCTCGAAGCCCGGCGCGTCGATATATCGAACCCATCTGCAAGAACGCGAGCGACGAGGCTCCAGGCACGCTCAAACACGAAAATGCGAAATTGTTTATAGATTCGGTATTCTGGTAGAGCGATAAATTCCCGACAAGATGGTACAACCGGAACGAACCAAGCCACTGTTTTATTCCTAGCCTCACTGGGTCACTGAATAACAAAAGGATAACGAACCGCTCTGTCAGCCTTCATTCTATTTACTCGTTTTCCTCGAAACGCGAAAATTAGGAAAATCTGCGATAAAGGAGAAAGAAGTGATACCATCGAACTTCTATGCTGTTCGATAACCGAAGTCGACGATTAAAAATAAATTAATTTATTAATTCATCACCCGTGATAATTAAATTTCGTCCTTTCAAATAATGTCCACCTTTAGAATTAGGTAAGAGACTTAAACATTGATTGTCATTGTAAATTATAGATAAAGGAGGAAATAATATACCTCAAAAATTATAATTCATTCAAAATATTATATTCGTCGTCTGCAATAATTAAATTTCATCCCTCCAATTTTTTTTTACCTACCAAATTAGACAAGAGATCTAAACTTTGATTATCATACCAAACCATCGGNTCCCAAAAATTATAATTCATCGAAAATATTATATTCATCGTCTGTAATAAATAAATTGCATCCCTCCAAATATTTTCCACACTTCAAATTAGGTAGGAGATCTAAATTTTGATTGTATTTCCAAATCATCGAGAAACGAGAAAAAATTATATCCCAAAAATTATAATTCATCGAAAATATTATATTCATCGTCTGTAATAAATAAATTGCATCCCTCCAAATATTTTCCACACTTCAAATTAGGTAGGAGATCTAAATTTTGATTGTATTTCCAAATCATCGAGAAACGAGAAAAAATTATATCCCAAAAATTATAATTCATCGAAAATATTATATTCATCGTCTGTAATAAATAAATTGCATCCCTCCAAATATTTTCCACCTTTCAAATTAGGTAAGAGACTTAAACATTGATTGTCATTGTAAATCATCGATAAAGGAGAAAATATTATACCTCAAAAATTATAATTCATTCAAAATATTATATTCATCGTCTGCAATAATTAAATTTCATCCCTCCAATTTTTTTTTACCTACCAAATTAGACAAGAGATCTAAACTTTGATTATCATACCAAACCATCGGTAAAAGAGAAAAAATTATATCCACAAAATTACAATTCATCAAAAATCTTATACTCATCGCCTGCAATAATTAAATTTCATCCATCCAAATATTTTCCACCTTTCAAATTAGGTAAAAGACCTAAACTTTGATTATCATACCAAATCACCGATGAACGAGAAAAAATTATAATTCATCGAAAATCTTATATTCATCGTTCATAATAATTAAATTTCATCCTTCTAAATATTTTCCACCTTTCAAATTAGATAAGAGACCTAAATTTTGACTGTCATTCCAAATCACCGATGAACGAGAAAAAATTATAATTCATCGAAAATCTTATATTCATCGTTTATAATAATTAAATTTCATTCTTTTAAATATTTTCCACCTTTCAAATTAGATAAGAGACCTAAATTTTGACTGTCATTCCAAATGGACAACATACGAAAGTTAATATCGAGTGGTGTGATATTTCTAGCATCGACGTTAAAATATCAAATCGTAAACAATAGCAATATTAATACACCTGAGCAAATAGCGGAGCCATCGCTTACCTATAACTTCCGTCAAGATTCTCGATCGAACCGACTTGGAGACATCCCGTACGAGTTCACGAGGGACTAACGACGGCCACTAATTACATCTGCTCGATATCAGTTATCACGCGGTACGTCACATTTGTAATTAGTAGAGCAGATTCGTGCGCGAGACATTATTCGAGCAATCCGTAACGGCTGATTACCCAATAAACATTAATTACTACTGTCGTTCGTTACGGGACGTCGCGACGCCCAGCGGTCACTTCGTTATCAGCGTGCAATTAGCGTTTTTCTAGCGCCGGTTTAGCCTAGCTCGCGTGAACCACGCCGCCATTATCGCGTGATTACGCTTTCAACGTCCTCGGCTTGCAGACCGGACGCGCGTGGAACCTCTCAACTTTCTTCTTCTCCGCGAAATAATTAATTGTCCCTGTCGAATATGCCCCATTTCCACGTGAAATTCCTCGAATTTCTCAACTCTCGCAACCGTATTTTCCACCGCGTTACTTGTCTTTCCAATTTCCTCTGAATCTAACGGAATATCGAGATTACTCGTCAAATACTCGTGATCTATCAGGTTAATAACCGGGTAAATTTTTCTGATCGAAACCGTGGTCGAACTGTCGTGTCTAACATCTTCTAAAGGAAATACGCTTTGTTCCTGATGAATTAAATACGGGAAAATTTATTTCGATTACCGGCAGACAAAATGAGAGAAATTCTTCGACTATTTTCGCAACCTTTCCGTGGCTATTGGAAATAAAAGCCGTTGGCTATTCCGAAATAACTTATTCGATATTTGACGAAACACTCGTCAGTTGCTGCTTGTCTTCGTTTCGTGTTCCATAAGTTAAAGTTCGTATAGTATAACGCTCAATTAATACTGGAGGAAAGCCAAAACGATCGTACCTAAGTCAATTTTTATGGTGAATCTAAACGAGACCCAAGCGGAAAATTCTTCTGGACACCACAGGAGCGGAAAACTCGCGGAATAAATATTCGCAAGGAGATCACGCATGTGGAAAGAAGAAAGCATAGTTGCAACGTCGAGGCCGGCGAGGTAAATCTCGGGAAAATTAGCAGTTAGACCTGTGCTCGTCTAACCCGTTCTCGGAAGGAAATTCTTGCGCGAAGGCTGGGGGAAGCTTCTTAAACCCGAAAGCAATTACTTTCCGGGCGGCGATAAAATAAGAAAGAAAGCGGGGCCGGAACAGCGGGGAATATCGTCCGAAGTCCATCCGGGGAACACTTTGGAAAGTTTCGCAACCCCCCGACAGACCGACAGCCAATGAACGATCGACCGCGAGATTCGAGTTCCGCTCGGAGCGACGTAGAAATTTAATTACCCTGCCGTTGGCAGTTGGATATTATAGCTTTCCTCGAAAATAGCGTTTTCGGTGGCCGCCGAGACCCGTACAAAGCCTTCGCCGGTGCATAATTAAGCACGCGAAACCGCGCGATTACAACTTTCCCCGCGACCCGCCGACTCTTCCCGTTTAATCGCAGGAAAAACCGAAGCTTTAACAGGACTCATCGTTACGAACGCCGGCTAATTAATTCGATGAAACAAGCCGATTAGGTGTAACATCGCGATCGCGTGCGACAGGTGGAATCGTGCGTGAGAGGGTGCGACTCGAAACACGGGGTTAACCTTCTGCGTTAGGTGCTGAAATAACCGATCCACTCTGAGAACTATTAGGTTGGTGCACATGAAATGTCGGATTTTTTTACATGCGAACGTTTGTCTTCCTGTTTTCGTTATACTTTTGGTTTTGGCATAACCTCGTTTATAGTCGCACTGTTCATTGCCAGAGTCACATTTCAACAAAGGAGTTTTTCTCGAAAGTGTTCCCTTTTGTTATTTGATTTGAATTTTCTACCGATATGAATCTAAACGATATTCGTATAATTTTTTTGTACGAGTATAAACTTGGTAATAATGCTGCAAAAGCTGCACGCAACATAAACCAAGCGTTTGGGGAGAATACAGTTAATGATCGAAAAGTGCAGCGTTGGTTTGAAAAATTTAGGTCCGGTGATTTTTCACTACAAAATGATCCGCGTGGGAGACCCAAAACGTCTGTGAAAAATGATGATCCGAAGGCATTGGTGGAAGCGGATCCAACTGTATCCACGAGGGAACAGGCTACCAGGATGAAAATTGACCATACAACAATATTGCGACATCTTTCTGAAATTGGTAAGGTGAAGAAAATGGATAAGTGGGTACCGCACGAACTAACTGAGCGAAATAAGCTGGATCGGTTGAACGTATGCTCATCGTTACTATCCTGATTTCATCAAGAGCCATTGAAATATGAAGTTTTGCAGTACCCAGCCTATTCACCGGATCTTTCGTGAACCGACTTTCATTTTTTTAAACATTTAGAACTGTTTCTACGAGCTGAACAGTATGAAAATGAAGACAGTTTGAAAAATTCTATATCAGAGTTTATTGATTCTAAAGATCAGAATTTTTTTAACACAGGCATGTATGCTTTAAAGTCTCATTGGGAAAAGTGTATCGAGGCGAATGGAGCATATTTTGATTGAATAAACAGCTTCTGAAAAAAGATATGCAATTTTATATATTCACTTAAAAATCCGACATTTCATATGCGCCAACTTAATAGTTCACATAGTGGAATTTTCTGCCGTAAAATCGGATTCTGGTAACGATACGCGCTTGAAACTTTAGTAATAGAGCGATCGCGGTATTCATATCGAACGAATGAAGTTATAGACACGTGGAGGGTTGTGGTATTACTATTATACTCTTGTTAGGGGCCGTATGTAAATTATTCGAGTATTTTCCGCTCGGTTCTATTCTCGGGGAAGATCCAACGAGGCTTAGCTAATTTTCTTTAGATTTTATTTTGTATCTGAATGGGAGAAGGATTGGAGGTAGTGGTGAAAGTAGTAGAAAAAGAATGAAAAGGGTTCGTTAGATAGCTTCTAAGGGTTTGAATGGGCCTATTAGTTTCGAACCAGGTCCTGACAGGTGTCTTGGCTTTTTCTCTTGCGAGTTTTCCTTTCATCCTTCCCTTAAAGATCTCTATCCTCTGCCATATACTCGCAAGTGTTTATATTTTGTAATATTGGAAGAGCCAGAGGTTGGTTTAACTCCCTTGCACTCTGAATTATATTTAAATTTCGTTACCTACGGCTTCCAACTCTATGAAGTGCTTTCTTTGAAATTTATTTTGAAAATTATTAAAAAATAGGAGAATTGAAATAAATGAAAGATGAAATACATACAATGAAATATCATCCGATGTTGAGTCACACTTGACATAGGAGTGCAAAGGATTAAATCTAAATAATGGCAGTTAGTCGGTAAATCAGCCGTTACGTTTCAATTTTAACGTGGATCGTTTATATTCGTAGATTCCTGTATTGCGAAAGAATTGTTATAATAAATAATTTGAGGAGAATGTTCTCTCTATCCTTTCTTCTTTCATATACTCGCAAGTGTTTAAATTTATAATACAGTATATTATTTATAAGATTAGTTTAACCCCCTGCATTCTGAATTATATTTCAGAGTCGTTACCAACATCTCCCAACTCTTTGAAGTGTTTTCTTTAAAATTTACTTCGAGAATTACTAAAAAATAGAGCAACTGAAATAAATTCGATTAAATATCAACCGATGTCAAGTCACACTTGACGCAGGCAAAGGGTTGAATCTGAATAATGGTAGTTAATTGATAAATCAACAATTACGTTTCGGTTTTAACGTGGATCGTCTATATTCTTAGATTCCTATATAGCTATAGAATTGTGAAAACAAATAATTGAGAAAGAATATTCATCTCGGACGCAAAAAGACACCCATTGAACCGTAATTCCATATCGTTACGATAAGAATACCTACGTTTGACATGATAGTCGCAATTCTAGCATCTCTCAAGCTGCGAAACATTTTCGACGGTGAACTGGGTCGATTCTTTCTCTCCTCGCCTGGCCGTTTTCGAACAAAGGATCTTCGCCCGTCGAGCGAGCCGTTCGCTATTATCTCGGCAAATTTAAAGGCAGTTCTCGGCGATGTTTATAATTCGGTTAAAGGTAGAAATTGCGGAATCGTAACAGGCTCGGAGACCTGGAAGAAAAAGTTAGTTTTCGAGGTACCTTGAGTGGTCCTCCAAACAATGTAGAACGGCCCTTTGCCCCGCTGCCTTCCTTCCGTCTAACTTTCCTCTCAACCAGGGCTCTTCCGCTCCCTTTTGTGATCCTCCACACCATCTTTCTCCCCGCCATTTTTTCCTCTCTCGCGCTTCCGACCATGTCTCATCCTGTTTGTACACCGTCAGACAACGAAACTACAGAGAAGCCACGCTCTCTGATGAACTTTCGCAGCTCCGATCCCTTGAAAGTTGCCCCAGCGAGACGTTGGAATTTCCCAATCGATGGTCCCTCGATTTTTCGAAGCGATCGACAATCGCCGAGATTCATTAACCATCGTCGCGAAGCGGATCGAGAAGCGTCTCTCCGAGATGACGCGAAGAACCGATTCAATTTTCAGATAAGATGCCGGGAGATTTACCTTGTCCTCGTTCCCGAAGATGCAACCCTGCCTGGAAGCTGCCGTCGACCGGTATTTATATATTTAAATAGGCGGCCCGTTCATTTTTCATAACGCTCCTAGTTACACGGGGTGGTGGACTCGTGAATTTTTCACGCCACGACAAAGGTCGCACCGACGGAATATCGACGACCTTCGAGTGGCCTTTGCGAATACGCCTACGAGCTCGAGAGGACAACCTTTAAGGGCGCTCTCTCAATTTTTAGAACGTGATTCGAGCTTCGCGTGCGCGAGTCAACCGGAGGGAAGGAAAAGAGCTGTACAAGCCGAGAAGGGAATGCCGCGTTCGGTATCAGTCGTTTGGATAATTGACCGCCGCAAAAATGGGTACCTACAAATGAGAACGAAGTATTACGTATGACGGGCCTACGGCGGAAATACGGAGAGAGTAATGGGAGAGGGAAATTCGTGATACGGCGGAATTTATTGGCCCAGCTGTGTCATTTGTGCTCGTAATTTAATTATTTCAGAAAACTCCGCGCGCTGCGTCGCCCTTCTCGCAACGGCTACCGTTATTTCTACGGATTTCCCCTATTTTTGGGGAGTATCTGTAAATCAATCTTCCGATAAAAATGGAAGGAAAGAAGGAAACAATACAGAAATTGAAAGTAACGACCGTGAATGTGAAACGTAAAACTTTCAACGCTTCCTAATATTCGAACAACGAAAAACACGGAAACACCGAGATTAGGTCCAAAAATCTCGGCATGAAACCTCAAAATTGAGGATCGCCTATCACCCCGTACCTGGGAGTATATGTGAACTAATCTCCCGATAAAAATAGAAAGAAATAGGAAATAATATAGAAATAAAAAGTTACGACCCCGAAAGCGAAACATAAAGCTTTCATCGTTTCCTGATTTTTCAACAACGAAAAACACGGAAACACCGAGATTAGATCGAAAAATCTCGGCATGAAATTTCAAAATCAAGGATCTCTTAATCCCCCCACCATGGGAGTATCTATAAACTAATTTTCCGATAAAAATAGGAAGAACTAAGAAACAATATAGAAATGGAAAGTAACGACTGCGAAAGTGAAACGTAAAACTTGCACCGTTTCCTAATTTTCCAAAAAACACGGAAACACCGAGATCAGGTCCAAAACTCTCGACACGAAACCTCGAAATCGAGCGTCGCCTAATCCCCCGACCAGAAACGAGACCATAAAGCATCGGGCAGACGGTGGAAAAAGAGGAACCCGCAATTTAAAGGCAAACCACACGGCGGGAACCGGTGGAATCGGCGGGCAACGTGCAATTGTCTCTTAACGATCGGTGGCGCCCTCGCGAGGCGTGCAATTACGCCGGAAGCGTGCGTCCGCGTATAAATACGCGTATGACGAGTGCATATTCGAATCGATGGGAATTTCACGCCGTCACGCGATGCACCGAGCCGAACCGAGCCAAGCCGAGCTGGTCGTTGAGGGAAGGTAACGAAAATGGCGGTAGGGGTGGAACGATACGCATCGGTTCGCCGCTCTGGCCGCGGAAAAGCCGCGCGGAAATGGAACTGCGTCAGCTTGAAACTCGAATGAGCCGCTACTCGCTCTTTTCACCGCTCGCGGCTCGTAATTCCGCCAGCGTTATGCGGCTTTCGTCGTAAGCGTTCGGACCAGCCACCAGTTTATTAGCGGCAGATGCTTGTCTCCTGTCCTCCTCGGCTTCGCCAGCGGAAATCCACAGAACACGATGGAGTCGAGGTGCTCGAGGATGTTTCTCTTATTGGGATTACTGTTTCCCCGGGAAAATTGAAGGATTCCAGCCGGAAATCGTTTTTCGTGCTTTTAACCGCACAGTGCGCAGAATAATTCCGGTAAACGAATTTCCTGATGCATAAATTCGATCCGAGAATTAGTATTAAAATAACCTCCATTAACTTCTTTTTCTTAGATTTTTAATAACGTCATAGTTTAATGGTTGGAATAGGTATTATAATTTTCAAAAATAATTCCTCGGTCTATAAAAATAAATCGAAGATAAGAGTACCATTTTCTCTTTGTGGAAAACGGATAAAACTATAAGAAAGACGAGGATCGTTTCTGATATAAAATTTTTCGATAAGGAACCGTTCCATGGAGAAAAATTTGCCAAAATAACGCTGTTAAAGCATAGCGAGATTTTGAAGATCAGAGGCGAGAAACGGTAAATTTCAAATGCGAGATAACCAGATTCGGAATCACTTGTACTAGCGGAAAACTGGCGATTCGCGGTCGTCTGGCGGTGTGGTCGCGTGCGAGCAGAACGGCGAGAGAATTGAAGTTTTCGTTTCGACGTTTCATAATGGCCGTGGCGTTCCGTGTTTTAGAATAATAGAGAAAGATGGTCTAATGTTCGGCCAGGTGTCTAATATTGTCGGCGCGCTGCAGAATGCAGCGAGTGGTGCACTCATTCGTGGATCCGCTGAAGTGGTTTACGGCGCTCTGGCCACACATGCGACAAAGTGGACACAATATACAAAATGCGTAAATTGCTGTCACAAAGAACGTGCAGGGGAATAGACGCTAAGAGCTACGTTGCATTTGTTCACCACCGCCGGGCCCCGTTCCGCCCTAATATTTTGTTCAAAACGCGACGATAATACAGCGAAACGTAGCCTATACGCGCCGAGAGAAAATGGAGTAACGTCGTATTTCCATCGGTGTGTGTATAATTCGGATCTTTATCGCGCGTTCTATTTATTTTTCGCCCAAGCAAGAAGCGCCGTTTCGCGTATTCCACGATTTATCTCTCTGAGTGAAGCTTCCTGCTGCTGAAAATTTCCTAAACACGTATAAATACGTATTTAAAATAGTCTCTAACGTTCTAACTTAAAGAATAGAGAGATCACAACGCAATTTTGTATTTATATTAAGAATCCACCCTTATCTATAAATTCCTAGAAGCCTGTATGACTAACTATGTTATCTTATTCTTCGGAAAAAAACCTTTCGTGAGATAGAAAAATAATTAAGATCGTGAGAAAATTTTTATATTACGCTTCTCTCATAATAGTCTATCAATTGATTTACGATTAACGAAGCGAGCCAGATGACTCACGGTGTGAAGTCAGGTCACCGAGACCTGGAACGCGAATTAGATCTAGACGAGTGCATTGTCCTGTCCAGACACGAAGAATTAGATCTATCTCGTTATTGCTTCCTGTAGATTCCCATAAACTTCGTTCCCTCTACTTTCATCTCCTCCTACGAGATCATTTAACGATTGCACCCCGAGAACATCGTTATCCTCGAGTTCTTAACGCGTCTCGATTAGCCATTCCCGTCAAGCCAGCCAACGAAACAGGTACAGCCGCAACAGATGAGGGAAAATAAAAGGACGAATCAGCTGTCCCGAAACGCTACTCTCCGTCGCGACGTCGCGAATCAGGAAAATTACTCGAGCAAATTAAAACGTCCCCGTCCCTGTGCTAGCCTCGGGACACCTGATTCCACGACTGGCGCGATAATTAAATCTACGAAGAAAGCGAAAGCAAAGGCGAGGGATAGCAGAGGCATTTCCGGTCGTTTAATCGGCCTGAACGTTTTCTCAATGTTTTCTTTCCAGCCCGAGACGTCCTTAACGGCCGAACGCGGCCCCGACCGAACAACTCGGCGACTGAAAATTTCGCCGCGGGACTATTTCAGATTTTAATTTAGATATCACTTCGTACCTCGCCACAATGCGGCCCGTGGTATCACGAACGGCAAACAGATTGATCGAGCTAACAGATCACCGCGGTGTATCGTTTCCGGCGAATCCTGCGGAACCTATCTACGCCAACTTTATCGAGGGCACAGCAATGGCACGGTTAAAGGATAGCTCATGATAGAGCAAACATGTTCCCTCTAGTCCCGAAACTCTCGCAACTTTTAATTTAACCCGTTAAGTGTGGCGACCTTTTTACAAAGCACTCCCCAGTGTGTGTCGCGATAATCAGGCGATGACGGATATAGTCGTCAAACACAGAGTAGATGGCGCTGTTGAAATATTGGGTTAAAAAGACGACTTTATTTCAGAAAATGAACAATCTTGTTCGTAATATTTACACAGTCGATCAATATGAACATATATTTACACATAATGAACGACAAACTTAGAAAAAAAATCAAATCGCGGCTGCCCGTGAACCTAAGTGGGAACTTCTAATCGTGGCCCGCGTCTCAAGCGTGTCACCGCGCAACGCGAAAATCCAATTCTCCGAAAACTAACCAGTAAAACAAAAGAAGTGAGACAGTACGCATGAGCTCTTTCAAGGAACTAATATACTTTGTTTTTCTGGTTTTGACACATCAAGATGAAAATCGGGATAATCAAAGATCCAGTGTTGCTGCACTGCTTACGAGTTAGCTCTCACTAAGTTATAAATCCAACTCAAATTATTTATAATTTTCATTTGTTTTTTTTATTTCGTCTTGACCTCTAAACATTTTAAACTTTACGAGTATAATTTAGTTTTCGCCAAAATTACAATTTAAATATCAAATTGTAACAAAATTTTACGCATGACGGATATAGTCGTCATGACACAAAATTTTGCAATATCTCCATGACGGATATAGTCGTCAAACACGCTTAACTTAAATTTAATAGAGATTCCACTTAAGTGTCTTCGATTTCATGCGTTAGCGGAAGTTTTCTCAGTGATGCTATCGGTGATCATTGATGACTAGTATGACGCGATTAGAACGGTGAAAACATGGTAGATTAAAATACTTTGGACGTAGATAACTATAATCTATGTTCTAGGTGCATGTAATTAAGGTTCACGGCGTTTAGATGTATCTGGCTCCTACTATACCATAGTGGTACACTTAGTAATCACTGACCAATTCCGAAATTGACGATTAACTGCTAACCATCGGTCGATCGATCGAATTTAACACGACGCGTGCCATAATCGACAACATACTCGGTCACAAGTCGAGGCATTTCGAGAATAATTCGTAATCGAGGCAGAAAAACATCACGAAAATTAATCGCGAGCTTGATTGATGAAAATAATCGTTAAAAGTTATAGACGGACGCCTAAATTACTATTGATAAAATAAATGTGTAAATATATGATTCCTTTGTTATTGCTTTAAATCTCAAGAGCGCAATTAATGAAAATAATCGTTAAAAGTTACAGACGGACGCCTAAATTACTATGGATAAAATAAATGCGTAAATATACGGTTTTTTTATTATCGCCTTAAATTTCCGGAGTCTAATTAATGAAAATAATCGTTAAAAGTTAAAGATGGACGTCTAAATTACTATTGATAAAATAAATTGCGTAAATATACGATTCCTTTATTATCGCTTTAAATTTCAGGAGCTTAATTAAGAAAAATAATCATTAAAGGTAAAATATGGACGTCTAAATTATTATTGATAAAATAAATGCGTAAATATACGACTCCTTTATTATCGCCTTAAATTTCCGGAGTCTAATTAATGAAAATAATCGTTAAAAGTTAAAGATGGACGTCTAAATTACTATTGATAAAATAAATTGCGTAAATATACGATTCCTTTATTATCGCTTTAAATTTCAGGAGCTTAATTAAGAAAAATAATCATTAAAGGTAAAATATGGACGTCTAAATTATTATTGATAAAATAAATGCGTAAATATACGACTCCTTTATTATCGCCTTAAATTTCCGGAGTCTAATTAATGAAAATAATCGTTAAAAGTTAAAGATGGACGTCTAAATTACTATTGATAAAATAAATTGCGTAAATATACGATTCCTTTATTATCGCTTTAAATTTCAGGAGCTTAATTAAGAAAAATAATCATTAAAGGTAAAATATGGACGTCTAAATTATTATTGATAAAATAAATGCGTAAATATACGACTCCTTTATTATCGCCTTAAATTTCCGGAGTCTAATTAATGAAAATAATCGTTAAAAGTTAAAGATGGACGTCTAAATTACTATTGCTAAAATAAATTGCGCAAATATACGATTCCTTTATTATCGCTTTAAATTTCAGGAGCTTAATTAAGAAAAATAATCATTAAAGGTAAAATATGGACGTCTAAATTATTATTGATAAAATAAATGCGTAAATATACGACTCCTTTATTATCGCCTTAAATTTCCGGAGTCTAATTAATGAAAATAATCGTTAAAAGTTAAAGATGGACGTCTAAATTACTATTGATAAAATAAATTGCGTAAATATACGATTCCTTTATTATCGCTTTAAATTTCAGGAGCTTAATTAAGAAAAATAATCATTAAAGGTAAAATATGGACGTCTAAATTATTATTGATAAAATAAATGCGTAAATATACGACTCCTTTATTATCGCCTTAAATTTCCGGAGTCTAATTAATGAAAATAATCGTTAAAAGTTAAAGATGGACGTCTAAATTACTATTGATAAAATAAATTGCGTAAATATACGATTCCTTTATTATCGCTTTAAATTTCAGGAGCTTAATTAAGAAAAATAATCATTAAAGGTAAAATATGGACG
This sequence comes from Euglossa dilemma, assembly GCA_002201625.1. Taxonomy (NCBI): domain Eukaryota; kingdom Metazoa; phylum Arthropoda; class Insecta; order Hymenoptera; family Apidae; genus Euglossa; species Euglossa dilemma. The sequence goes on along the minus strand of NIJG01000055.1, from coordinate 2,543,516 downwards.
TCTAAATTATTATTGATAAAATAAATGCGTAAATATACGACTCCTTTATTATCGCCTTAAATTTCCGGAGTCTAATTAATGAAAATAATCGTTAAAAGTTAAAGATGGACGTCTAAATTACTATTGATAAAATAAATTGCGTAAATATACGATTCCTTTATTATCGCTTTAAATTTCAGGAGCTTAATTAAGAAAAATAATCATTAAAGGTAAAATATGGACGTCTAAATTATTATTGATAAAATAAATGCGTAAATATACGACTCCTTTATTATCGCCTTAAATTTCCGGAGTCTAATTAATGAAAATAATCGTTAAAAGTTAAAGATGGACGTCTAAATTACTATTGCTAAAATAAATTGCGCAAATATACGATTCCTTTATTATCGCTTTAAATTTCAGGAGCCTAATTAAGAAAAATAATCATTAAAGGTAAAATATGGACGTCTAAATTATTATTGATAAAATAAATGCGTAAATACACGATTCCTTTATTACCGCTTTAAATTCCAGGAGCCTAATTAATGAAAATAATCGTTAAAAGTTAAAGATGGACGTCTAAATTGCTATTTATAAACTAAATGCGTAAATATACGATTCCTTTATTATCGTTTTAAACTTCAAGAGACTAATTAATGAAAATGATGAAATAAATCGATAAAATAAATGCGTAAATATATGATTCCTTTATTATCGCTTTATCTCGTCTTAGATTCTTCTTAGAACGGTGCAGAAATTGTAAGGATGTATAATAAATTCTGGTTCGAAGGTCGTGAAAGTTTCAAGAGCGTGGCAGGATGAAGAGGCAAATCGGTGACACGTCGTGGCATCGCGTCCTAACTCGACGAATAATGACACGCGATTGAGGCAAAGAGACACGGACGGAAAGTCACCACGAGTCTTGTTTACATTCAGCTTCGTCTAAAAACCATAGCTCTCACCTGTGATACTCTCGTTTTTGCCAATATCCCTACCTGGAGTCCGTAACTTGTTACTTCGCACAATACCTCGCACGATATAATAAACAAAAGTTGAACCAAATTCTAATAATTTCTCCCAATCGATAACTGCGTCTGATATATTTCTCCACCTATTCCAACACTCGGTGAATGAATTTTTCACGATATTACGAAATATTATTGTTACTAAATTCAAATAACGATACGATCTCTTATATTAGAAGCTTCGAGAGCGATTAAAAAAGATACCTTACTATCGAAAAATTTATTAAACGATTATAGAAGGTTTATTTCACGGTCTGATCCCTGCTTAACTGCTCGAGGGTCTCCTAAACGGAACCTAACTGAACTATCCTAATGATCCTGACGCGTGGAGGTATCGCCCTTTCGGTGTTCTTCGCCCTCGATCGTTTACGAAACGATCCGAGAGACTTGGAACACAAAGGATGCGTCGGAAAATCTCGGAAATCGTTACACGTGAAAAATTAACGAAAGTTGGATCGCGGGAAAGCTGCGTGGCGGTGAACGCGTTAACGCGGGATTAACGGGAGGCGAACGTTGGGAATAAATTCGCGTGATTGACTCGTGACACTCGCGATATTTCAGCCACGGTCTCCGAGGATTCTCGATGCCCGTCGATATCGCGAGTTCTCGCGCGATTTACAGAGAGGAGAATCGAGAGTGCCGTTGACCTGGTCCGGGGCTAATAAATCGGCCACGGTTAGAGCGTCTGGCGATACTGTCGGTTACAGTTACGATCGCATTATGGAAACCGATGGCTCGCGTCCACGCGAATCGATCTAATATCGCGCCGCTATTTTTTCCTCTTCGCCAAATTACCGGCTACACACTGGATGAGTATTTACGACCGCTGTACGCCGGAGTTACGGCTTATTCCGGTCGGAGGCTGTTGATCGATGGGATCGTTCAAGTTGAAGGACCATTCCGAACGGGGAAATCGCTTGCCACGGGATTTGCGATCTCTCTGTTCCTTCGATCGATATGATACCAACGCGTTGGTACGATCGAAAAATACTACAGGGTCCGGAAGTTTTAACTGATAGCTTGAGAATGTAAAATTCGAGACTAATTCGGAAATAAACCTCGACTGAAGTTCCATTAGGTGCAAATTTCGCGGGCAGAAATGGGGAGTTCGCAAAAATGGAACATTATCTACGCGGAAGCAATTCTTTGAAATTTTGAGCGTCGTAACTCGGATGAAGAACCTTATAGACCTATTAATCGTTTTGAGGTACTTCGAAACGATTCTATATACGATTCAAGGTCTAGAATGAAACTAGGTTGGAAAATATTATTGGAATTATGGATTTGTAATTGCAAAATAATTATGATCTATCAGAGGTTTTAACTGAAAGCTCGAGAATGTAAAATTCGAGACTAATTCGATTTGAAATAAATCTGGAATAAACTTTGATTAAGTGTAAAATTCATGCGTTGAAATTACGAGATCGAAATGGAGAATTCTCGAAAATGGAAAATTATCTACCCGGAAGTATTTCTTTGAAATTTCGTATGTTGGAACCAGGATGAAGAACCTTATAAACCGATTAATAGTTTTGAGGTACTTCGAAACGATTCTATATACGATACAAGGTCTAGAATGAAACTAGGTTGGAAAATACTATTAGAATTATGGATTTATAATTGCAAAATAATTATGATCTATCAGAGGTTTTAACTGAAAGCTCGAGAATGTAAAATTCGAGTCTAATTCGATTTGAAATAAATCTGGAATAAACTTTGATTACGTGTAAAATTCATGCGTTGAAATTACGAGATCGAAATGGAGAATTCTCGAAAATGGAAAATTATCTACGCGGAAGTAATTCTTTGAAATTTCGTATGTTGGAACCAGAATGAAGATCCTCATAAACCGATTAATCGTTTTGAGGTACTTCGAAACGATTCTATATACGACACAAGGTCTAGAACGAAATTACGTTGGAAAATACTATTAGAATTATGAATGTATAATTGCAAAATAATTATGATTTATCAGAGGTTTTAACTGAAAGCTCGAGAATGTAAAATTCAAGTCTAATTCGATTTGAAATAAATCTGGAATAAATTTCGATTGGGTGCCAAATTAGCGCGTTGAAATTGGAAGATCGAAATGGGGAGTTCGCGAAAATAGAAAATTATCTATGCGGAAGCAGTTCTTTGAAATTTTGAGTGTCGGAATTCGTATTAAATATTGAATCGTTGCGAAATACCTCAAGACGATTAATTGGTCTATAAGGTTCTTCATCCGTGTTCCGGTGTAAAGTCTAGAACGAAATTACGTTGGAAAATACTATTAGAATTATGAATTTATAATTGCAAAATAATTACGATGTACCAGAGACTTTAACTAAAAGCTCGAGAATGTAAAATTCGAGTCTAATTCGATTTGAAATAAATCTGGAATAAATTTTGATTGGGTGTAAAATTTACGCGTTGAAATTACAAGATCGAAATGGAGAGTTCACGAAAATGGAAAATTATTTTCATTTCGAAACAATTCTATGTACGATTCTGGAACGAAACTACGTCGGAAAATGCTATTGGGATTATGAATTCATAATTGTAAAATGATTATTATCTATACATTCTTCTCGGAATTTAAATCTTATAGACTATTTATTAATAGTTTATATCCTAGATTGATTTTGGAGATTACAAGACCAATCTTTTCAATAAATACAGCAAGGTACTATAAATTGGGACGAAGGTGACCATTGGCCTGTAGTCAAATCTAGTCAAAGCCAGTCAGGATTCTAATATCCTGCTGGATTTGTAATTGCAAAATAATTAAGATCTATATATTCTTCTTACAATTTAAACTTTATAAACTATTTATTCATAGTTTATATCCTAGATTGAGTTTGGCGATTACAAGACATATCCTTTCAATAAATACAATAAGGTACTACGAATTGAGACGAAGATGGCCATTGGCCTGTAGTCAAAGCCAGTCAGGTTTCTAATATCCTGCTGGATTTGTAATTGCAAAATAATTAAGATCTATATATTCTTCTTACAATTTAAATCTTATAGACTATTTACTCATAGTTTATACCCTAGACTGATTTTGGAGATTGCAAGACCAATCTTTTCAATAAATACAGTAAGATACTACGAATTGAGACGAAGATGGCCATTGGCCTTCAGTCAAAATCAGTCAGGATTCTAATATCCTGCTGGATTTGTAATTGTAAAATGATTATGATCTATATATTCTTCTCAGAATTTAAACCTTATAAACTATTTATTCATAGTTTATACCCTAGATTGATTTTGGAGATTACAAGACCCATCTTTTCAATAAATACAGTAAGATACTACGAATTGAGACGAAGATAACCATTGGCTTTTAGTCAAAGCCAGTCAGGATTCTAATATCCTGCTGGATTTGTAATTGCAAAATAATTAAGATCTATATATTCTTCTTACAATTTAAACCTTATAAACTATTTATTGATAATTTTGCATCCTAGATTGATTTTGGAAATTACAAGACTTATCATTTCAATAAATACAGCAAGGTACTACGAATTGAGATGAAGATGACCTTTAGTCAAAATAGGAAGAAGTATGATATTTTGATTTCTAATACTCTGCATTTATCAGCTAGCTCCTTTCAGCGACTAACAATAAGAGTCACCTATTGGGTCTAACGCGGTTAACACGATTTAATCGTGATTAATTAAACGTTGACCATTCCCCGTAAGCCGAGTTCAACGATTTTCAGCCTGGTGCATAAAACAGCAGAGCGATATTTACTCGGCAGACGGAACACTCGCTACTGGTGTTTTCGTTTGTCGAAAACGCGGCAGTCGGCTAACAAATGCAACAACGCGAATGATGCATCGTATCGTTATTTGATTTCATAATATCCTCGTTAACATCGGAGTTGCGGGAACCGGGCTTCAGGCTAGCGCAAACAACGGTGTTTACACGTGGAAACTCGAGTCTCGACTTTTCCTTGTAAGTTGCAACGGTGTGGCATTATCAAAGCCGGGTTGGTCCCGTCAAAGTGCCGTTTAACGAAATCAACGAATCCGTCTGACAAGTTTCGCGTAACAGAAGCAACAGCTCCGCGTTGTTAGCCGCGCCTCTGTCAAACCGGATCCAACGAGAGAGCCGGAAAGAGAGCGAGAGAAGGCAGAAGAGAGCCAAAAAACGGCTGGCCGATAATGGCTGATTTTTCCCGTGCAAACGCGAGTCTCGTTTATCGTGGGCAACGTTTCGAGAGAGACCGTCATTTCTGTCCTCGGACAGCTCGATTAGACGCGATTTCCTCGAGCGAGACGACAAAAGAGAGGAAGAAGGCCGCGTTTTCATCGCCAAGTCTCGGGATCTTTATTCGAACGTCGGCGATCTCTGCTTGGCACTGGCGATGCGAGCAGCAGTGATTACTCTTCCTGACAACTTAGGACTGTTAATCACTCGAGATACTTATCGAGCCGCGATTCCTAGACCCCCTTCCTTCTGTTTTTCCACCGACATCGATCCCACAGCCACATGGCCCGTGTTACTCCATTCCTACCGGCTGCGAACACTTTTTAATTCCAATTTACAGCCCCGACGCCTCTACCTTGGTCAATTCCACGATTTAATTCGATGTTTAGCTTCAGTCGAATTCAGAAAGTCCGATCGGTTTCACGTTTTTACGTTTGGTTTAGGTTTATTTCGATGGAGAGAAGATATTCGACAAAAATTTTCAGAACTACTGGTCTGTTATGTGTATAATAATAAACACAGTGCGTGCAATTCGTATTAATTAATATGATGTAATTAAAAATTAAGGAGCATACGTAATTGCGAATACATATATCCGAAACGAGTCGTTTTGACTCTCATCGTAGTTCTAGTGTTAACGAGAAAAATAAGAATACTTGATTTTCTTATCGTGCCTAGATAACAGAAAGAAATGTTTGTTTTCTCTATTTTTTCTTGCATTCGAGTCGAAGGTTTACAATTATTTTCATTAATGAACAGAATATATTTGAAAAATATTTCATATTTCCTAATTTTCTAATTACGAAAGGAATTATTTTCTAATTTAATTAAATAATGTAGATATTATTTATCAAAACGACAAAGCCAGTGGAACCTTCCAAATTACTTTTCTGTTTCACGAGAACCCCATTTTCCCAGACTTTGCGCGACGAATCGTTACCGGACACGTTGAAAATAATCCAAGAAAAGAGAATGGTCCCCCGAATCGTTGGATGGGCCATTTCACGGGTTTTAAATATTTCAATAGAGGTAAAAATATTCGACAAATATTTTTAACACTAGAACTACTAGTCTGTAATGTATACTTAAATACAGTGCATCCAATAAGTATTAATTAATATGAAATAATAAAAATAAAGGAGCACACGTAATTTTCGGTTTGGTGTTTATAGATATTATTAATCAAAACGACAAAGCCAGTGGATCCTTCAAAATTACTTTTCCTTCTCGCGAGAACCCCATTTTCCCAGACTTTGCGCGACGAATCGTTACTTGGGCACGCTGAAAATAATCCAAGGAAAGAGAATGGTCCCCCGAATCGTCGGATGGGCCATTTCACGGGCTTTAAACATGATCGGAGCGAAGAAGAGGAAGCCACGCGTCCGATTCACCACCCCAGGACGACCTTCGACCGATTTCCTCTCTGCGTCCCGCCGGATGTGCTCGATACCCGACTATCATCCCTTCTTATACCCTTCCTCATTTCCCCGCCTGTTTCATCGCGGCCAGAAACTAGTTAGCTCGGAGTGACGTAAGCCTAAAACTAGGGAAAGGTACTCGCGGGGCTGACGCACCCCTACGCTGCAGGGCTCGGGGTTGTTCAAAGGGCGATTTGTCGACAGTCAACATGACAAAGACATTAGTCGGCGGTAGGTTGGCCCCGTGGCGGAAAGCAGCGGAACCCTCTTTCCGCGGCCCATTAAGGAGAAATCGGGGGGTGGAATCCGGTAGCACGGCCCGTCGAGGCTGTCTCGCGAAATTTCGGCCAAGCGATCGTCAAAGGATGTCACGTCGGGACAAATTGATTTTTTTTTCCACCGGCGCCCCCATGTCGCCCTTTCCAACGACCCCTGCGTGACGATATGTGTCCTCGCAGGAGGATAGACAAATACTATCGACACGCGTCTGGTTACTCTCCGCTTTACGGCCAAACCTTTCGATTTTTCCGTTTAAACGGAGGAGACGTTACAGGATTCGATCGGGTTTGGGAAATCGGAGAAGGGATAACGCGAAAATTTCTTGTTCTCTTTATACACGTTATGCGTGTCTCGTTTATGGTGCAGTGAATAAAATTGTGTGACGTTCCGAGTATCGACGTTACTCTTCTATTACACCCATAGGTATACAATTGTCTGCGAAATAATAGTTGACTACGATTTTGCTATGGTACTCTTTGAATCAGAATCTTCTATCGTTATTCTTCGTTCTATCGTAATTAATTACTCGTGACACCACGTATATAGATAAATAAAAAGGAAAGTAAGATTTACAACTGCGGCATATTCGTTCCAAATTTATTTCTTCCATAAACCTTAAACTTGAGCAAAAATATCGAATAATTACCGATTCTTCGAAGAAAAAGAAACTTCCTTCTATTTATTAAAACTCACCATAATATAATTTAAGTCTAAACCCTTTAATCCCTTCACATAAAATCCAAAACTTAATGAATATACGATCACTAAATCGCTGAAAAAAAAAAATAGAGAAAAGCTGCACGATGCCTTGGTTCAGTATTTTAAATAACAAATAATTAACGATTCTTCGAAAAAAAAAAGATTCCTCGTACCCATTAAAACTCAAACTATAATGATCCAAGTCTAAACCCTTTCATGCCCATAAATAAAATCCAATAATTAATTAATATACTATCATTAAATCGCTAAAGAGGAAAAAATAGAGAAAAGCTACACGATGCTTGCTTCAGAAATTTAAATAACAAATAATTAACGATTCCACAAAGAAAACAAAATTCCTTGTACCCATTAAAACTCAAATCATAATAATCCAAGTATAAACCCTTTAATCCCTTCACATAAAATCCAAAACTTAATCAACATACTATCACTAAATCGCTGAAAAAGAAAAAATAGGGAAAAGCAGCACGATGCCTTGGTTCAGTATTTTAAATAACAAATAATTAACGATTCTTCGAAGAAAAAAAAATTTCTCGTATCCATTATAACCTAAACCATAATAATCCAAGTATAAACCCTTCAATCCCTTCACATAAAATCCAAAAGTTAATCAATATACTAACACTAAATCGCTAAAAAATAAGAAATAGAGAAAAGCAGCACGATGCCTTAGTTCAGAATTTTAAATAACAAATAATTAACGATTCTTCGAAGAAAAAAAAATTTCTCGCATCCATTAAAACCTAAACCATAATAATCCAAGTATAAACCCTTTAATCCCTTCACATAAAATTCAAAACTTAATCAACATACTATCACTAAATCGGTGAAAAAGAAAAAATAGGGAAAAGCTGCACCCACGATGCCTCGGTTCAGAATTTTATCGACTTCCGGTACCTCGGGCGTAATTGATAATACCGGATAATTAACGAGCCTGGTAAAAATACCTCTCCGGAGTCCATAAGACGATCGCGAGCCTGCGAGTCTGGTCCCCTGGAGCAGAATTTTGCGCGATCCGACATCAACCCTGTTTTCCCGCGCTCGCGCAGCACGCGTGCCTCCCACGCGTTGTTTTCACCCTCTGCTCGGCATTCCGGAGCCGGCAACCGATTCCCGATGCCCGAGGCCAGAATCCAGGGATTCCCTGCCTCTCTGCCGAGAACACGTTCTTCCTTTTCGCGTTTCGTGCACGTGCGAGCGAAGCACGGGGGCCCGGTAGCCTGCAGGTACCTCGGGGGTGGCTCGGTTTCACCGAGGGTGCGGCAACGACGAAAAAAATCTCGGTACCTACCACTCCACGCGGCCGAACGCAAACAACCGTGAGATATTTTCGCGGTATCATGCCGGCGAATTTTCGCGCGACCAGACGAATCGCCTCGGTCCGCGTAAACTTGGAATTTTAAGAAAAATTAAGCTCAGCTTCGAGTTATTGTACAGTTGTACCAGTGTTGTTGTAGAAAGTGTTGTTGTAGAAATTCTACTAGTGTTGTTGTAGAAAGTGTTGTTGTAGAAATTCTACTAGTGTTGTTGTAGAAAGTGTTGTTGTAGAAATTCTACTAGTGTTGTTGTAGAAAGTGTTGTTGTAGAAATTCTACTAGTGTTGTTGTAGAAAGTGTTGTTGTAGAAATTCTACTAGTTGTTAAAAATGGGACACCGGTGAAATAACGACGGTTCATGAACAGAGATATTTGTTAATTTAATTAAATCGTTATAAGAATCGGAGTTTCCTTCAATCCGAAGCTTTCAGAGATTCTCCATAGTCTTTTCAGAGAATAAATCGAAATTATTTCAATGGTTTCGCGAAAGACTTTTTCCTATTCTGTTATTGGAAATAAACAAACAATTTGATCTATTGGTTTTTGATACGAAAATTCAGAGAATTTACACAAATGGCGAGAACTACCCCCGAAAGAGTATATCGAAATTGCAAGTATCAGATTTGAAGAAAGGAATGTCGATTGCGTCGTGAAATTTTTTGAAGTGAACGATTTAAAGGCGCGATTACACTTGGGACTTTTATACGAGAGTATTAATTTTATACAGAGGTAAGAGAAACGTGTTTAATTATACGTAGTAGACTGAGCAATAAACGAAAATAAAATCGAGACATTCCACGAATCGTTGCAACACTTTACCCTCATTTCATTTTTTTAAGGTTTGCCGTTTCGGGAGGTTTTTAATTAACGTAAATGGCGTTCTATCTGGGTATAACTAGAAATTAATTTCGTTAAAGTTGATAATCTATGGTGCAGGTGCGTCACGCGACGGTAAGGGGTGAATTCCTTTCGAATCTCTCACCAGCCGGCACGTGTTTTAAATACGAACCCGGTTCGACACGGGTGAGCACGAAGTAGGCCGTGTTAGAATTTCTTTATTTCCACGGGTAAACCTCTCTGCGGCTCTGCGAGGGCATAAATCGCGAGTACAAGGTAAAATTTAGTAGCTATTACCGCGAGCAGTCGACGGCCGCTCAACTATTTCACCATCTGACATGGAATTTTACGTGGTTCCCGTTCGAGGGAAGTTTTATTTTAGCGGTTCGAGGGACGGCCAACCGCGATTTTAAATAATTTAGCCGGCTATAAAGCTTTTTATAATTTTATCGTTTGTCGTCACGCATAAGGAGCATGTACACTTTCCTTCTTATCCCGGCTCGCTCGGATATTCAAAGAGGATGTTGCTGCTTACCGGTACGAATGCCAGAGTGGCTCGCGAAGAATTTATTTATCCCGGCTTACATATTCCGACTCGTCCCTTGGCGAAATCCAATAAAATCCCAGACATTTCTGACGACTTTGACGCATCAAACCTTCGCCAAGCACAACTTCGACTCGTTTTAACCTTCTTAGCTTGCAACGTCTCAATTCGCTGTCGTAATTAATCGTTTAACGATGAATCGCTGCACGAGCCGCCCGTTTGTCGGATAGCTCGACGAGATAAAAATGGTAAAAAATTATTTGATACATAAGATATTTCATACCGATCGAAAAAGGACATATCGACCTCATTCCCCACAAATTTTAAACTCACTATAATATAATTATAATCGTACAGTCACCTTTGACTCGCGAAATTTGGATGAAACGTGAAATTCGTTTCTCCTCGATTCAGATCATAAATCTCGACGCAACGCGCGATTATAATAATCGGAAATACATCACATCAATCTTCTGATACCTACACGTTACGATTAAGTAAAATATTCGCTACCTTCGTGTATAGCAATTCGCGGAATAATAATTTACAACGATACGTATCCACACTTTCTCGGCCAAGAAATTCCTCGCAATCATGCCGGAAAAAGCGGGAACAATTTCGCGAACGAGCGATAGACAAGGAATTGCTCGTTAAGCGAGCAACTATTAACTAGCGGCACTCCCAGGATCGCAGTAAAAATTAGCTTAACGATGCATAAACGACGTGCATGGAGCGACTTTATCGGCGGGCCGCGAAGCGCGAAGTGAATTATGCGAGAAGGCACCCCCGCGGTCTTGCAACCCTTAGTTATTCGAATCGCAACACGGTCTGGGGATCTCGAAGCGAGGCTGCAAAGTGTTCGGTCGCGTAAAGCTCGTTTTCGACCGGTTTTATCCCCGTCGTAACCCTGCCGTGACACGTGCAAGTGTTTTCGTCCGACCATTAGCGTATCGCCCTGTCGTTGCTCACCCGTTGCTATATTTTTCCGACCGCCATAACGCTAGACTCGGCACGGCGAAATTAGAGCATCGCCGGGGTCTAGTGCCGATTTTATGTCAATTTCCAGACACCGATAAAGCCGTCTTTTACGGCCGGTGTCGATAATGCGCTCCCCTCGTTCCGCGTTCCGCTTTACGGCCGCGGTTTTGGCTGTAACGGGCCCTGGCCCAGTGGAAATTAGAGCCCCGGCTACGGAAAAATCGCCAATCGCCGCCGTTCCCTCGAATAAATCCCCTACACGTCGATTTAAGGTCTTTTAATTGCGCAGAGCTCGAGAATTCGGCATCGGAATGAGCTTGGAGCTTTGTTACTTTTAGAGGAAGCTACGTGGCGAGAAATAGGTCGGGATGCAGGGAATTACTGTGGATATTTATTTTATTACCTTTGAATTAGTTATAATAAACAATAGGGAACTGTTTTGGTTTGTGGATATCTTATAAGGACACTAAGAAGGGAAATAGTTTCAAAATAGGGGAACGAATGAGTCAGTGTCAGACTCAATGTGGTAGAAATAATTTTTATTTTAATAGCGAGTAGGTGTAGACCTAGTGTATGTGGATATTTATTTTATTACCTTTGAATTAGTAATAATAAACAATAGGGAACTGTTTTGGATTGTGGATATCTTATAAGGACACTAATAATGAAAATAGTTTCAAAATAGGGGAACGAATGAGTCAGTGTCAGAGTCAATGTGATAGAAATAATTTTTATTTTAATAGCGAGTGGGTGTACACCTTGTGTAGTTACTGTGAGTTTCATAGTTTGATAATCAGAGATGTATTTTAGATTAAACTGTGTAATTGTTTAATACATATACAGATCTTTGTCTGCGAAGGATTTATCCAAGAATAATCCTACGTTTATTTAAATCGTTTTATAAATATTCGGCGTAAATATCGGCGCACTCCCGAGGGACCACGTGGCCGTGGAACTCGTGGAATTATTCAGGAAAATCTTGGAATGATAATTTCACCGGGTGGAATTTAAAAGAAGCGTGGTTAAGCTCGGTGTGAAATGTGTTGGAGGATTCGCGACATACGGCGAGCCGTGTCGCGCGCAAATCTGGTACACGATCTGCTGTAGACACTTACAAATGAGCGAATCTAAAGTATAAAGGATTGAAATTCAGCCAAGTACGACCGGTTCGCTCGTGCTTTCGACACAGAGCGTGAATATAATATCGTTTCTCTCGCGGTTAGGGGTCGCTTGGACCGCTATGAAAACCAGAGAGCAATTTCGTCGGCGCGAAAGAAATTATTCGTATATTTAAGCGCAATAACCGAGCGAATAGCTTTATGCTAATTCGAAATCGCGACATAAGGCGGAGTTAAATTCCGTACCGAACGATGTCTCGCTTAAGACAAAGACAGGCTGGTTAATTTTTGCTCATGTTCCCGTATTTTTGGAAAAGATAGGAAAAATAATCGGTGAAATTTCTCGCGATAAACTTCGCGACTTGGATCAATCGTTGGAGCGGGTGTTCGTGCGAGGCTGGCCAAAAAGGATATCGCTAAATCATCCGGAACACGGGAGATTATCGTTTAAAACAAGCAGAAGCAAGTTCTATCGGGCAGCGAGATTAAGCCAGACGCATTTTATTATCTCCGGCCTGCCGGCACGAAAAACGACGGAACTTTCCGACAGCCCTAATAATTCATTAACGTAAACCCGCGGAATCCATGCTATCGCGTTCACCCGTTGGCCCGTTTCTTTGCCTGATTTACAGCCGATGAAATTCCAGCTGCGCAGCTAGAAAACGCGATCAACTCGGCCGAAATTTCGAAACACCGCGTATGAATATGGAAATAAGGCTTACGGAAACTTCTTCCCGTTCGCGCGAGCTGTGTATCCAAACCGATTATTCCGCTTTCCGAACCGATTACTATAAAACAACGCTCCTGAGATATTAGGTTCGCGCGATATTAAAATCGCTGTGAAAATTGTTTAGAAAAGGGAAATCGGGGGAAATTTACGGGGTGAACGAGGAGAGAAGCATCGACGATTGATACTACCACTCGTTCACTTGCTTTTCTTCGCTTTCGTTTTCAAACCGAATACTCTAAACCGACTCTTCCGAGATATTAGGCTCGCGCAACGAAAGCTAAGGAATCGCTGGAATAATTATTTAATAGAAAAGGGAAATCGAGGGAAATTTACAAGGTAAACGAGGAGAGAAGCATTGATGATTGACACTTCCACTCGTTCACCCTCTTCCCTCTTTCATCTTTTCCGAACCGATTACTCTAAAAGGACTCTACAAGGTATTAGACTCGCGCGACGAGAGGGAAGGAATCACTGTGAAAATTATTTAGAAAAAGAAAATAGGGAGAAATTTACAGAGTAAACGAGGAGAGAAACATCTATGATTGACACTTTCACACTTTCACCCTTTTCCATTATTTTTCCTTTCCGAACCGATTACTCTAAACCAACTCCCCGGAATATTATTATATTAGAAGGAATCGCTAGGAAAATTGTTTAAAAAACGGAAATCGAGGGAAATTTATGGGATAAACGAAGAGGCAAGCATCGACAATTGACACTTTCACACTTTCACCCTCTTCCACCCTCTTCCATTCTTTTTCCTTTCCGAACCGATTACTCTAAATCGACTCTCCGGAGATATTATTTTATTAGAAGGAATTGCTGAGAAAATTGTATAGAAAAGGGAAATCGAGGGAAATTTACGAGGTAAACGAGGAGAGAAGCATCTACGATTGACACTTTCATACTTTCACCCTTTTCCATTATTTTTCCTTTCCGAACCGATTACTCTAAATCGACTACCCGAAATATTATTATATCAGAAGGAATCGCTGTGAAAATTATTTAAAAAAAGGAAATCGGGAGAAAGTTACAAGGTAAACGAGGAGACAAGCAATGCCGATTGACATTTCCACTCGTTCACCCTTTTCCCTTCTTTTTCCTTCGATTGACACTCGCAAGAATACGATTCTCCGTTTCATCCCTCGCGTTCGAGAAATCGTCAGTGCTCCGATCTTCCCTTTTCCCTTCGCTGCGTTTCCCGGGAAGATCGCGTTCACAGCGGTATTTCCCGAAGTTGGGTAAATTTAAAAATTTATAGACCCTCGAAGGGGAGACACGGTGCATTACGCGGGAAGATTGTTAGGAGAGGAGAGGTCGGGGACCGGGTCTCGGTTTGCTCGATTTTTCGGGGACGGTGTTTAAGTTACACTGTTCCCGGAAGCTACGGTCTCGTTGGTGGAAACGGGTCGAAAAATGTCGCTCTCGTGGCCGGAAGCAATCGAAAGTTTCGCTTGGCACAGAATACCGGCGTGTTTCTGCGTGCAGCGAAAATCTCTCGACCTCTCGCGTACGTGTGTCTGCACACCGGGGTATAAGAGCATCCGCGGTTTTTGAGTGCATTAACGTAATTGATTGTTTCGGGAGAGGCCAGAGGGCGAAAAGTTTCTAGGTTTCTCCCCGATACCGATTGTTTCCGCCGGCCTGGCCGCCATGGAAATTGATTATTCGCGATGCAGGTATCGCACAGCGTCGATGTTAATATGTAAAGGAAGCTATTTTCGTTATCTGAATGGTCGATGGTGAAGAATGAACTGGCTGAGAGGCGTAGCGTGCCAAGTTGGCCAGCAAGCCGAAATGGTAATCGATGGAACCGTTCTCCATGCGCCAGATTGTTTTTTCCCAACGAATTGTTTTCGCCACGGGATCATGGAATGTAGAAAATTATTTTATTCCTCGAGAAATAAATTATTTCCTGAACGTACCTCGAAAATTCCTCGTCTCTAACGGATCGAAAAGCGGATGTAAACTATTGCGATACGACCAACAACGTATCGCGGTTAATCGAATCGCGGAAAGTTGATATTTTAGACGGTACGAATATATACACGGTTTTGTGTAAACTCGGTTAATAAAGTAACGTCGCGTTAGCGCGTGATGAGGGAAGTTTTACGTAAAATCGAAAGCATGTTAACATGTTAACACGGTCGTTAAAGAGTCGGTAGTGTATTATACCAATTTAAGTTCGCGCGCTGGTATATAGAGCTTAACGATCGTGGTAATTTATTAAATTACGCGAAAAATCCTAGTTTTTAATCATCTAAACGCGTAGAAGTGGTTTAAATTTAGAGCGTTACCTCTGGTTAATGAAATTCGTCTCGTATAATTTATATCGATAAAATCGTTCGGGAAATAAACGATAATCGAACGGATCATCTTGCGAGATAGAAATATAGGAGCGCGAAGAACTATTTAAGAGAAATATTTCCTCAAAATTCGAGAGAATTTACGGCGAAAATGGTGATTTAAAACGATCCGCGAATTATCGTACGGAAAGTGAATGAAAAGCCTCGGAAAATTCGAAAAGGTGGCGAAATCCATGGGATCGTGGATGTAACATGAATTACCGAAGCAAAACTGACCAACGCGAACTGCAGTCCGCAATTTATTGTCCGGCTGACAACTTGCCGTAGCATTTTTCGCCGGAATGATAACGAGAGACGAAAAACCTGTTACGTGTAACGATATTTCGAAACCGGAAAAAAGATCCACGAGAAAAAAGGGGAAAAACGGGACCTAAAGGCTCTTCACTCGCAAATAAAACCAATTTGCAAAAAAACGAGATTACTTCGAGTGTCGCGTCTTCCTGTCACAAACCACTTCAAACGAATATCAAACAGAATCCACGCCTGTACACCACAATTTTTTTTCCTTTTTTCCATTTATTTGTAGTGTTTCAAATAATTGTTATTCCACGATAACGAATATTTTGCTTATAAATTTTTAATTGGAGAAGTGCTAGTTAATAATTCTCTAATCTGTTCTTCAAAAAAAAAAAAGAAAAAAAAAAAAATATATATATATAT
>NIJG01000055.1:2378464-2527294 GCA_002201625.1 Euglossa dilemma | reverse complement strand
TATATAATATATATATATACACACACGTGCTTTTTTTCTCTTTAAAGTAAAAATTAATATCATACTACATTAGTAATAATTACGAAAATAGTCTAAGTCAAAAATCCGCATAAAATGATTTTATCGCTCGCTTAACCACTTGCGCTAGAAAGACGTGCCACGCACGTTGCAATGCTTTTGTCACAGAATCGCCAACGACGTAGTATGTACGCATCATGGGATTGTTACAGAAACAAAAACGACGTACGTGGCACGTCAGGTAGGATACTTACCAGAGCAGAGATCATCATTGCACTGCATAGTGTACCAATATTTAAGTGTATCAATATTTAACCCATATTCTAAAATGGAAAGCAAAAGTGCGACATCAAACACTTTGTGACGCCTCGCAGCGAGTTACACAGGACCGTTCTGGTACACGCGTCGGTGAATTTTTTGCCAGCGCAAGTGGTTAATACCTCGTCCATACGCGTCTGAATAAAAATTACTTTCGCAAAGAAATCAGACGTCAAAAGCTTCATCGCGATTAATTTTCCAACGCGATCTACACCACATCCGTAATTAAGGACACGTTAGATAACGTTAATTACAAGTAATCGTTGGCGACCTCATCGGAAGCTCGATCAAACCTCCAATTAACCTAATCGAGCTTAAACCACCTCGCGCTCTTTGCCGTTTCAAAAATTCCTGCTCGAATCCGTAAAGAGTCGGGCAAACACTCGAAAGGACACTTTTGATCTGTTCGTCTGGAATTTTCTCACCGGCACGAACGACTCCGGCGAATTACAGTGGTAGAAAAATTAAGCCCGGGTAATTAACCTCGGAATGGGTTCGAGAAAATTGGACCTTATCCGGTTGGATATGACGTCGGAAAAATTCAGGTGCCGCGAGGTCGGAAAGGCGGCGGTGGTCGCGGTAACCGTTCGTTCTATCGGAAACGGGCTCCCAATATCCGTGGAAACTCGCGTAGCTGCACGTAATTGCCAACGACGACGTGCTCCCGTTCGATCACCGCGTCCCGGCGTTCCGGATCCTCGGGAAAACCGATCCAGAAGGACGCGAGGACGCGCGAGAAATAACCTCCAACATCCGTAATCTTTCGCTCGTTTCCCGGCGCCGTGTTCCTCCGTCGCGACGCGCATTCCCCGCAAACTTGCCCGTGCAAGCGATCGAATCGCTTCCGCGAGCAACTTTTTCACCACCGCGAGAGCCTTTCAACTCGACGACCACTCGATCCGCCAAGAGACAAACATTTCCAATCAACTGGCCAGAGCTACGAAAGCCGCATAGTTTTTTCTAGAAAGTACAGCCAGCACGTTCCGCCGGCCGTTCGATCCCGATACCAGCCGATAAATTGTATTTGCGAGAGCTGGTTTTCAGATGGAAGACGGAGGTGCGCGAGGAATTTTGTTTGAAGAGATACGGCAACGGCGGAAAACCGGCCGGAGACTGTTTGCCCGCTGTTTGTTCGAGAATTTCGGTCTACGGCTGTTTGAACGCGGTGTTTGATGTATGAGTTTTGTTCACCGCGTCTCTGGCAAGCAACCGGGAAAGTAACTAGGCAGTTTATCCTAGGATTCCTTCGTACTTTGGACAGTGTATCGAGGTTTTCCTGGATACCGAGCGAACGCAAACCGGGTGAAAAATGACGGCTCGATCGCGGGACACTTGCCTCTCTATTCCGTTCCTTGTGTTTCCATCAAATTTTATGTATTCCTTATGGAATAATATGTATATTCTTATGGAATAAAATATTCCACTGCGAATTATAGATATCTTTAATTTTATCATGAAATAATTTGAAATCTTAGACCATGAAGAAGAGATAAAATTTCAACACAGGATACTTGATTTCTTAGTCTGTCTATTCCTCGTGTGTCAATCTAATTTTACGTACTCGTATAACTTTTTATTAATAAAATATTCCATTGCAGGGTTGAAATGTCAAATCTAAGGAAGGGACACGACACGATGTATACATAATCATACAAGGGTTGTTTCTCCGAATTTTATAAAATATAATATTCTACTGTGAATTATAGATATCTTTAATTGTAGAGTCGAAAAACGAGTATTTTATCAGGATCTCGAAATCTTAGACCACGAAGAAGAGACAAAATTTCAGCACGGGATACTTGATTCCCTATTCCAACTATTCCTCGTGTGTCAATCTAATTTTACGTACTCGTATAACTTTTTACAAATAAAATACTTGATTCCAGATTTGAAATGTTAGACCTAAAGGAGGGACGCAGTACGATGTATGAATAATCATACAGGGGTTGTTTGTCCGAATTTTCATAAAATAAAATATTCTACTGCGAATTATAAATATCTATAATTGTAGAGTCGAAAAGCGAGTAGTTATTAAAATCAAGATCTCGAAATCTAAGACCACGAAGAAGAGACAAAATTTTAGTACGGGATAATTGATTTCCTGTTCCATCTATTGCATCATCTTGCGTCAATCTAATTTTACGTACTCGTGTATGTTTTTACAAATAAAATATTCGATTCAAGAGTTAAAACGTCAGACCTAAAGAAGAGAGGCAACACGATGTATGAATAATCATAGAGGGGTAGTTTCTCCGAATTCCCATAAATCATGCGAACAATAAGCATCCTGTTGCACGACGAACGGGATTATTCTCGAAAGGAAAATATCGAGTCCGCCCTGCCGATTGCATTCGCTCTTGGACAAAGCGTTTTACCCCAAAGCGACCCCACGCGACCCCCGAATCACCGCGACAACAGAAACACCTCCGATAATCGAACTTCCGAGCGGAGAAAAAAATCCTGCTGAGACACCATGACTGGGGTCGGAATTTTTCATCGATCGATTTTTATCGAGTTACAAAAGGAACAATTATCGCGGCCGGCGAAGGCCTAGAAATTCGATTTCCTCGCGCGGCGCCAGATGTTTCGCGGCCTTTCCTTTCCTTTCCTTTCCTTCTCCTTTTTTTTCTCCCCCTCCCTCGATCGCATTCGCAGCCAATGGGAAACAATAACGGCCGAAGGAGAATCGTGCAATTTCGCGAGACCTAGGGAACCGTGAACTTCCGCGAAATCGTCACCTAGAACCGCGGAGTTATGGCTCCTTCGTCCGACGAGCAATCGAACCGAGCCGTATCGCAGAGATGAATTCGCTGTTTAAAACGGCCGAGACACCGGCTGCAGGTCGTTAATGGGTTCGATGGTTATTGAAACGGGGAACGAATGAGACGCCATGCCGGAAACGCCGCGCTGGATGGCTAGTTTTCGCGACTATTATCGCGGGCGCCGACGGCAGAGCGAACCTTTTAATAGGTGGATTCTTCTCGAGGTTATGAGCAAGAGGGAAAACCGAGAGCAGCTGGGCAACATGCTGATGTAGGAGCTTTTATGACCGTGCGCAGATTCCCTTCGCCTGGTAATTAATTTCCATGGAAATTTCCAAAGTTCTTTTAATTTCGATAGAAATTCCACCGCGTCGCGGATACTTATCGCGGTATTAATTAGGATAAACAGAGGGGGTACGAAATTATATAAATGATTGTAAATGGGTCAGTATCAGGTACCTAATCTATTATTCCTGATAAAAGATTTTAACCACTGCAAGAAAATCTAAAATCTCGCGCCAGAAAATTTTAAAAACGAAGATGAAACTTTCCTCAAAATATAAATGGAACGCGGTAAAATTATAATTATTATTATTGCTATTATTATCGAGATACTTTTCAAAGGATCTAACGATGGTAAAAGATTTTAGGTACTACAAGAAATTCTAATCTAATTTCACGCCAGAAGATTTCGGAAACAAAGATTAAACTTTCTTTAAAATATAAATTCAACGTTGTAAAATTATTATTATTATTGTTGTTATTATCGAAATCCTTTTCAAAGGAATTAAACGTGACTGAAAGGTAAAACTGTATATGAATATGTGAATGATAGTGAATAGGTTAGTACCAGGTACCTGATCTATTATTCCTGATGATAAAAGATTTTGGGTACTACAAAAAATTCTAATCAAATCTCGTGCCAGAAAATGTCAAAAACGATGTAAAACTTTTCCCAGAAAATGTATGGAACGCGGTAAAATTATTAATTATTGCTATTATTATCGAAATCCAAGATTTTGGGTGCTGCAAGAAATTCTAATCAAATCTCGCGTCACAGGAAATTATTTTATCGGAAACGAAGATTATACCTTCCACGGTATATAAATGGAAGGCGGTAAAATTATTATAATAATTATTATTATTGCTATTATTATCGAGATCGAAGATTTTGGTTGCTGCAAAAAATTTTCATCAAATCTCGCGCCACAAGAAATTATTTGGTCGGAAACGAAGATAAAACTTTCCGCAGAATATAAATGGAACGCGGTAAAATTATTATTATTATTATTATCATTATTATTATTGTTATTATTATTATTATTATTATTATTATTGGTATTATTATCAAGATCGAAGATTTTCGGTGCTGCGAGAAATTCTAATCAAATCTCGCACCACAAGAAATTATTTGGTCGGAAACGAAGATAAAACTTTGCTCAGAATATAAATGGGACACGGTAAAATTATCATTATTATTGCTGTTATTATCGAGATTTGTTTTAAAGGAACTAAACTCGGCTGAAAGATAAAACGTAATCTGAAATACCGGGTAGCAGATATCGTTTAAACACCGAGCAAATCGAATCGATCCCCGCGTGACAAGTAGCACTCTGAAACTCTCGGCTAATTAATCACCGATTACAATGCTAATGGACGTGCCTGCTCGATTACACGGCGATACGATCTGTTTCATTCGACTCACCGATTATTCGCCGACTGCAAAGATCGCCGATCCCCAGCTGCCTTCGCGTGGACTCGCTCGACCCTCTGCGGAGAAAAAGGAAAACAGAATTAAGTATTTCGTTTCGATAATTTATGGAGAAAGTTCGAGGACTTCCGTGTCCTCCCCCCGAATCTAGATCGAACTTCCGACTAATTATCCGGCGACACGGAGCCGGAAAAACAGGCGAGCCTTCGAGATTTTCCCCCGAGAAAGTTCGAGCGACGTGATCGCGGCAGATATCATTACACGCTTCGAAATCATGGGAATTTCGTGCGATATTCCCGATTTCCATCCCCGCGGGGAGACGATCGCGTGACGATTTCGCCTCAGAGTCCGCCATTTTCTCCGACGGTTGCCATTTTCATCGTTGTAACGATCGCTCTGTTACATCGGCGTTAAACACGCGGCTCGCGATTCGCGCCGAGCTTTAAACATCTACGAATACGGCTCGTGGATCTAAGATTGACTTTTACAAAGCTACAAAGTAGGAATTAAGGAAAGAAATATAGACTCGAGGACTTGATAAACAAAACGCGAAACACGCTTGTCTTGCTTCATCGAGATAGAAAAAAATATGAAACGTAATTGCAAAACCAAGCGTGCCGAGTATAGATACACTCTGACTCGAGTTCTTTATTTTTCAAATTAATTTAAAAAATTAATTTACTTTACGACTCTCGATGTTGTTATTTAGCGAAACCAACTCGGTAATAGGCACTACGTGGAAATTAATAAATTGAGAGGAAAGGAATGGTAATTTCGTTCTGGATGAGGGAGACTTTGAGAAGCCGTTGGAAAAAAGTAGATTACAAAACTCGTTTAATACCTTCCACTGACCCGGATAATACTGTACGACGTATTACAGAGATACTCGTACAGAAGTACGTGCTTAGTGTGCTAATATCAAACATAACATCCCGGATAAAAGTTCTCCATCTGTTGCAACGACTTTTCATCGGAAAGCGGGGAGGAACGTCGCGGAATCATTTTTCCAGCCTTTGCAGATCGACCTCAGCCACTTTAGCCTTCACAGACCCTCTAAAAGGGTCTAATGAAGAAATAAATTAGCTAGGCTAATGAAGAAATAACGAATTGCGGTTAAAGAATGCTAATAATCAACTGAAATCCTTCAAATACTCTATCGTGAACGACAGTTCTCTGTATCTCGTACTCTCTAACGTCCGATATACCTAAACGACATTTTCCAGGCATTATTATAAATGACTGACGTAATACCCAGGTTGACAGAAGTGAAATCATTAATGGAGAAAAAGTATCCTCTCGATATGTTTCAAATAAAAGACTCGGAGATATCTTCAGAAATGACAGTCATCTCTGGTCAATCAATCAGATATAATAAATCTATTTACAGTCCCGTCAGGATGCCAATCGCTTTATTAAACAGGTCTATCGAGGTACACCTAAACGGTATTATGATTCCAAACACGGTAAATGGAAAAGGAAGAAGAAAGAAAAATAAAAATGGAGACGAAGGAAAGCAGAGAATATTAATTTGTTAACAATGAACGATTTTTCCAGTTGACGCGATAGATACTTTTTGAGTTGACAAAACGCACGGTGCTAGTTACCACGTTCGTTTGTAACTAGACAATCCGGTTTCCCTAGATCGCATCCTCCGGAAGCACGCGAAGCTGCCGGCCAGCGGCCTCTAAACGGCGCGATCCCTCGCCTAATTAATATTCATAGGCATAATTCGATCCGCGGCGCGAAACGGGAACCCCGTATCGCCGGATTACAACCGATATATAGCCTCCTAGCGAACTGAATTATCGCTGGCCATCTTGCCGCGATTAATTGTTTTCGCTTGCGGCGAACGTGCCTGCTTCGTGATCAACAACTTCGTCTGCTTTTATCTGAAAACTTCCCAGCGATTGGTACGTCTTCGATTCCGTTTCTTCCGATTCAGAGATCCCTTTTGCCGGAAGATCGGCGAACGATTTGAAATTTGCAAGATTCCGTGCGATTTTTCAACGATCTAAATCGGGTTAATTAAAATCTAGAGGTTTGAAGACACTTGGTCGCAGAATTCCGTCTCTCAGAAAGCGAATCGAGTTTGTGGTTAACGAGATCTTAAATAGAGTCTTTTGCTCAAGCTGATTAGGAGCCTTGAAGGTAAATAAAGGAAATAGTAGAGTGTCTAGAAACGTTGAGACCAAACTGAGGTTACTCACGTGTTACCGAGATCAGATTTCATACAAATTCTCAATAAGAAATATTTTTCGTTTCGAGACATTTCTTGTAAATATTGCAAGAAATCACGATATACGTTTCTACAAACTTTCACCTCGGTTACACGTAGTTCAAGTTTGGTCCCAGTCTTTCTGAACCGTAAACCTAACTTGCATCGCAAAATTAGTCTTAGTATTATAATAGTATTCAAAGATTAGCTCTAACTTAATACCGAAATGAATAAAAATACGAAAAATATGAAGGAATCCTAAGGCTTTGACGCATCAAGAGTCAAACTGACAGTACTTTAGCCTAAACGAGTCAATCCCTAAACTTACCCGTTTTAGAATACAAAGCAATCGCAGTATTACCCTAGACTGTCCCCACAAACGCGTTCGCATTCTGAACCCTAACGCAGTAAACGGTACACGAGCTGAACAACTGCCATAAATATGGAAACCTGGCTAGTGTAACGAGGCGGACTGGACTATAATCCCAGCCGTAATTCCGTCATCGCGGTTATCGTTAGACGTTCATTCGGTAGACTTAAGTCCAGGTGGAGGATCAGGGCAATCACCGAGCTCGCGTCATCGCACGGTAATAATGTCTAGGTGGATCGCCGGCGGCGATCTAATAAATCTACAATCCACTTTAGGGCGAACGCGAAACGAACGCCGTTCCATCTACGTGCTCGGAGGCGCGATTCGCACAGGAACGACCATAAAGACAATTTAAACTGTCCTTCCGGTAAATAAGTTTTACACGACTCGCGGTGTCCCCGGTTTTCCAAGCTGCCTTGGCTCACGGAAGTCCAACCGGAGGAACAGTTCGTCACAGTCCCGCAGACTTTCCTAATTTCTATTTCCGTTTCTCACAGTGACATCGGGATTTGTCACGCCGCGGAACAATCGCGAGGCCGGTCCTCGACGTGCCATAAAATTCGTCATGTCCTGCCAGCCATTCGCCGCCGGAGGCGCTCTTGTCTCCGGAGGTAACGATCGCGCTACCACCCACCCACTTCCGGTTACACTCTCCGCGTTACGTGTCCCCCCAGTTTAATTATCATTGTTGCCCGACTAATTCCGCGTTACCGGCAACATTCCCTAGGTGGCCGCTTGCTCCCCAGTTGAACCGAAGGATCAAACCGTTTTCTTCGGCGAAAATTGGTTCTCGATCGAGAAGTTCGTCAGAATTATAGGTGTCTTCGAAACGGGGGTAGTAGATTCGGTATTTATTTTCTCCGCGAGAAATTCGCATGGATCACCGTAAATCGATTCATAAGAGTAAATCAGAACCTCGGTGCATAACCGAGTTGAATCAAAGGATCTCAAACCTTTCCTTCGGCGAAAATTGGTCTTCGATTATAAGATCGAGAAGTTAACTAGAGTTATAGGTGTCTTCGAAACGGTGGTAGTCTACTGACTCGGTATTTATTTTCTTCGCGAGAAGTTCACACAGATCACCGAAAATCGATTCATGAGACCAAATCAGAACGTCGGTGCATAACCGATTTGAACCGAAAGATCAAACGCTTTTTTTGACAAAAAATAGTCCTCGATGGTAAGACCCAGAAGTTCTCCAGAGTTATAGGTGTCTTCGAAACGGGGGTAGTAGATTTGGTATTTATTTTCTCCGCGAGAAATTCGCACGGAGCACCGAAAAACGATTCATGAGAGTAAATCCGAACCTCGATGCATAACCGAGTTAAACCAAAGGCTTAAACGCCTCCTTAACGAAAATTAGTCTTTGATCCCAAGATCGAGAAGTAGTTAGAGTTATAGGTGTCTTCGAAACGGGGGATAGTAGACTCGGTATTTATTTTCTCCTCGAGAAATTCGCACGGATCACCTAAAATCGATTCATAGGACTAAATCAGAACGTCGGTGCATAAAATAACAAGGACCTCCGCGCATTCGGCTATTCGAACGCGACACGCGTTCATCCCCCATTGTCAGGATTAAACCATCCAGAAAGGTAGTTCCAAAGGCGTCTAAACATGCCGCGATCCAGCAGGCCCGTAGTCATCAATCTCCAATCGATTCGCGTTTTGTTAACTCCTAATAATACCAGAACACCCTAGCTGGCCCATTGTGCTCTCTGGTACGTGTTCGGGATGGGATACGCGGTGGAAATTCGGATGAACCCGTCACGCACGGGCGAATGGCAAATGGCGGGAGGGAAACTGCGTGCGATCATCGGTGCCTGTGTGTTCCCGGGAAAAGATACAGAGATCGATCGAGGAATCGAGGACGGTGACTTATGGCAGGCACCCGGCCTGCCTTTCCTCCGGACCCCGCTTCTATTCCCACTCGATCCGACTCCAAGCCAAGCTTACAAGCTGCAGACTCAGGCCTGTCGCCGGAAAAACCTCCGCTCCCATTCTCCTCCAGCGATCTGGAGTATTTCATCGACTCCTTTTTCCTGTCGCCACGTGGACGCCGCCGCGTCGTGAGTCATTAATTTTAACGATCGTTAGAGCACCACCGGCCCTGACGATCGTGCGTCGCTGCACTCGTCTTCGCGTCGAAACAGGGCTGCTTTCGGTGACAAATGGTCGGTGGATGTGGCGGAGAAGACGTAAGGATAGGGTTCCCGGTCTCGCGAAGGGGCCAACCTCTTTTTCGACGACGATCCAGTTCATTTCCAAACGTTCCTCCAACCCTAAGGCAATTCGCGCGTAATAATAGATACATTTAATACGTTTGCATCGCTGAACAAAATAATCCGCGCGTGATAACTGCTGCTTATCTATTTTCAGTTTATTTATCATACAGCTATGTCAAAAAATTAATTTAAAATTAGTTTAAAGTCTAAAGACTCTCTTTCGAGCTAAAATTCAGAAGGGTTAAGGATTGGACACGTAATAATAATAATAATTACTACCGTAATAATTACTAAATTACGCGAATATTGTTTTAAAAGTTCTTTGGCATCCTGAAATAATCGCGATTTCGGTAATATCGATATTGAGATGAAAAAGTATCTTTTTGACCGATTTGAATCAAAGTATCTGCGCGATCTGTTTAATTTACCACTTGCCTGAATGAATGATTTTAAGGAAGGCGATTAATATGGACTCAGGAGGATTGTAAATCCTCTTCGATGATGGCAATTACACTCGATAACATCGGCCAACGATTTCGCGGAGTTACGTGGGAAATAGGGGTGCGAGAACTCGTTATATCTCGCGAGCATTGCTAGAGAACGAAACTTACGGATCGCGAGGTTCTTCTTTCCTGTTTTGCGTCCCAGATTTACCCTCCGACCGGTCGGAATACTGACACACAATTAGAAGTCCGAATCTTGGGAAAATCAATACGAATCCCCGGCGGAGAGGAGTCGGAAACTTTCCTCCACTTAACGGAAGTTGGCTACTTTCCGGTTCGATCATATTGATCCCGTAACTGGAATATCTAATTTGCCGAACGTCCGATGTGAAAAACTTCGAACCCCTCGCAACGATCTTTCCTCGTTTCTTGCATCCACTATACCGCGTAAGAAAATTACATGATCTCTTCTTTCGCGTATCGTCTCCTCAAACAGTACCTCGATTCACACCTCGAAACTACTTCGTCGAACATCGTATCCACCCGACCGTTTCCGTCTCCAAATCTTCCATAAGACCGGAGCATTTCCAAGTTTCCTGACCTGACGATATAAACACTGCAACCTCGCGAATTCGCAACGTCGTACAACATAGAATTCTCGAAATTTTCTTCGAAGCTTAACAATTTTCGAGCCCTGGAGACCGCATAGGAGGCTGGAAGACCCAACGTAGGGCTGCCAGGGCTTAATGTTGCCAAATTCCCGTTAATTGCGATTTTGGCGACTGGCAGCGCGTCACCCGGCACGTGCCAAAAATCCTTTCGCGGTTGCACCTTTTTTTCCGGCCCCGATCTCTATTGATTTTGGCACTTGAGCCCGGTCGCGACGCACGCCCGCCCCCGCGCCCCCTTCTTCTAATAATAACTCCCGATCCGCCGTTCTTTTCTCCCCGGCGGAGACGCAATTATATGCAGCCAGCACTCGAGGATGCACTCGTAACGCGGCCGTGTTCCTCAGCACGTGCGTGCCTCCTCGAGAGTCCTGCAATTATTCACCGGGGCCACGATCCAGCAGGGATACTCGAGGATTGAAACCAGGGGGTGGGCTAGCCACGGGACGACGCTAATAATTATTGTTCAGCGGCCGTTCCATCCCGTGATGAATGCACCGTCGGTGCACGGTGCAACGCGGTAAATAAAGAAGCCAGGCTAGTCGGCCGTCGTTCGGCTAATTAATGAAATCATTCCGAGCTTGCTGTAGCTTCCAGCTATCGTGTAATTCGCTTGCCGGCCGATTTCAACCAGGTCGCCGAAGGCTCGTGTTAATCGCATGATGATGGAATCATCGACTGTACTCGCGACTGTTGCTTGATAAATTATCGCGTTCTCGCGGATCTAACGGTTGATCCCGAGGTGAGGGTGATTATCGGTGTGTTTAGGTGATGATAACCGTAAAGACAGGACAGAGTTAAGGGGATAACGTTATTCTTAACACTTATCCTACCGCACGAACCACAAAGACCTGTACAGTTTCCACCGCGCTCGGGAAAGCCAAACTGCGCTGTCCACCGCGCATTTTTCTGAGGTAGCACAAACTGAAATTCGCTATTTGAAGTCAAAACCGCCCGAAAATTATTTATGCGATCAATTATATCTTACGGTAACAATTTCATTCAACGATTTCACATATTGCTTATACAAAATTCTAAATTCAAAGTTTATAATCATTTTTCAATGGTTATTCAAAAAGTATAGGTAATAGAGTCAGAAAATTAAGGACAGTAAAGATGACGGATAAGTAACGTAAGCTAAGTGTTCTAATAAAATAATTTTATGACTGGTAGACGTACCTTCGGAAATCCCGAAAATAGAGAGTCGTAATAATTGGCAATGAAAGACTTAAAAAACTAGTGCATGTTATTGTAATTATGTTGTACTCTATAGAAATAAGTTCTATAGAGAAAGAAGCGTTTCGCAGGTCAAAATGGTAGATTTACCCGATTGGTCGGCCACCGATTAGCTTGGAAATAGGTAGATGTACCCGATCGGTCGGCTAAGTGTTAAGTTACAATCGAGATGTACCAATGACGCCGATTTCAACCAGGTCGCCGAAGAATTTCAACGTTTCCGTTCGTGTTTGTTGAGGTAAAGCACGAACTGTGCGCTGTACATCGTGTTAGGAGAAAACTCAACATAACTTTATGATCTGTATTGTTTAGGGTTTGGGGCCTGCGAGCTCCAGGTACCGATGCATGTACTACCCGAAACATTTTTGCAGGCAGTTCTTACCGTACCTCCACCGTATTTACACCGCTCCTTCTACAGTATTTCCACCGTTTCACTTCTATGAATATATATAACTACTATTCTATTACCTACGCGTACATTATTTCACATAGCCAATCACCAACAGTGTTAATCGCATGATGATATCATCATCAACTGTTCTCGCGACTGTTGCTTGATAAATTACCGTATCTTGCGGATCTAACCGGTGATCCCGAGATGAAGGTGATTATCTATGCGTTTAGAGAAGGTGATGGTAACCATGAAAACAGGACAGAGTTAAGAGGACCTCGTTATTCTTAATCTTTTAGGCATGGCACACCTGATCACGAATGGCACAAAAACCGTTCATCACGATTTCTGCTACGATATTACGTGGGAATAGAATTCTAAATGAATAATCCAAATTATTGCGATTTAAGCGAAGCAAATGAGAAATAAAGGAAAAAACGTATAATACTGTCAAAAATGGTGTTATCTATGAAAGCCACTATAGTAGCGCATCGTTCAGAATAATAATATCCGCGAAAACCACTATAGTGGCGCGTCGTTCTGAAAAATGATATACACGAAAGCCACTATAGTAGCGTGTCGTACCTAAGTGGTTAATTTACAACCAAGATGTACCAATGACACCGGTTTCAACCAGGTCGCCGAAGAATTTCAACGTTTCCGCTCGTGTTAATCGCATGATGATATCATCATCAACTGTACTCGCGACTGTTGCTCGATAAATTACCGTATCTCACGGATCTAACGGGCGATCCCGAGATGAAGGTGATTATCTATGTGTTTAGAGAAGGTGATGGTAACCGTGAAAACAGGACTGAGTTAAGAGGACCCCGTTATTCTTAATTTACAACCGAGATATACCAATGACTCAGAAATCAATTTTGATAACTATATTACTTATTGCATCGTTGTCCAAAAAGCCACTGATATCCGATCTTTAATCGATCAACATATCTAAAAACATATATATTCGAACCTAAACCCAAATAAAGAACATTTATACAGTTGAACTCTGATTTTATTACTATTTGCGCTGGATAACACTCGAGAATTGGCCGTTCAAAGTTATAGTATTGGAGAAAATAAAATTCTACGTAATAACGATCTGAGAACGATCCCTATCCCTTACGTCCCTTCGTTTATCGCGTTTTTATTTTCCTGCGTGGCTCTAAACAATCCTGATTCTACTCTTGCACGATAAATACCACATTCTTCCACGGTTTACGTTTAATTTCGACGTAAACTCTGAACAAGGATGTCCGTGTTGGTTGTCCCGTGACAGGAAGCACGTTTGAAAAGCGTCTGTCAGAGGAACGGTGTCTTGTAAGGATTGATAAGGAAGCGGAGGAGTACGAGGACGTTGGAAAAGTTGGAAGCGAGGAGCGTTTGACGGTATTAGCGGGCAAGTTCCATCGGCGAGTTGCTTTATTATCCGAGATTATGGTCGATACGGTCGTAAGTGTCCGAGTTAATACCGTGGATGGAACTTAACCGAGCGAAGATGACCCGGTTCGGTAGCCCGCGAGCCCGGGACAGAGTTTTGCTAAAATTAATATCCGCACGCCAATAGGATCGAATTATAGCGCACGGAAGTTCCAACTGACGGAAATAGTTCCACGTGGTTTCAATGCAGGGATAGGGGATAATTGAAATTCGACGGGAGATACTCGGCCGAGGCGGTTAATTAAGTTCGAATTGTCAGGAGGCAATGGCGAATCTCCACGAGACTCGGGGTCGTAACATTTCCACCTATACCTATACGCGGATACCGATGGCCAAACACGCTATTTTAAGGGTACAGGACAAAGGAGACAGATAAACGAGTCGAATTAGTCCCACTTTTATTCTATGCACGCGACAGACTGTCATTTGTCACGCTGTTACTCGCTAAGCGTCGATTAGTCACTCGTCACGAGCTCTGTACTTAATATTCTCACTCGAAACCGATGATTAGAAACGAGCTTCGACTTTCCACGTCGGGAAATAATTTTCTAACCGCTCTTAATGAATATCGTTGCAAAATTTTCTACTTTGAAACGCACCTAATTATTCCTCTAGCGAGATAAACGATAAGTCGTACTACGAGTCGCGAATTTTTCGCAATTTTTAACCTTTTCGCAGCTCCATCCGCCGAAGTACTGTCACTGAACGGAAACTCGCGCCGGAAATATGTACAGTGCGCGTGGTTTCTGTATATATATTGTTCCAAGTCTCAAATAGGAACTGTGCTGAATAAAACAATCACTGCTCTAATGTAATAAAATCAACAGAATCAACGGAAAATGCTCTGCCGATAAAGAAAAATATTCCCATCGACTATAGATGGCACTTTTACAGATCATTTCGGGGATTAACCCTTTGCACTCGAGAGGCGACTCTCAGTCGTCATTGAATCAGGTTCTAAAGATCGATATTAATCGATATATCAAATTTAAAATTACCCACCGATGCGTGGAATGTCGTGATAAAATAATTCCATGTCTTAATTTTCATAGGATTTTTTATTTACCGATTTAAAAATATCGCTAACTTTATGGTAGAAGATCTTACTATTACTATTTACTATTTTATTACAATTACTATTTTTCTGTAACGAAAAAATCACCGAGTGCAAAGGGTTAGTGCTCGTTACTATCGAGGCTGGATAAAATTCGCGAATAGATTAAATGGATCGATGGACGCTGTTTATACGATTGCTTTGGCCAGCTGCGATAGGGGGACTAGCGGACCAAGCCGTGGTCCCATTCAGGCAGAATCTCCGCGAGGCGGCGGAATTTTAAGTGACCTCTTAGATTTACTCGGCAGCAGCCCACGGATAGGGCAGGTTTATCGAGTTATCGAGTTATGCCGCGGAATAGAAGGCTTACAACGGGGGTGGACTTGCGAGGAAGCTCGCTGAGGGCGAGCATCGCGGATGATTCAACCCCCTCCCCCTTCGAACCCCCCGGTTTAAAACGTAGGCGGCAATGAAAGCAGCGATGGTAGGGCGGACCAAGTTCTGCAGGATGGAGGTTTATCGGGGTTATTGAATCGAGGCGTGTTGTTCGCTTTCCAGAGACCCGTGGTGCACTCGATGGGCTTTCAGGAGAGAGCTTGTTTTGCTTCTTTCCGTTTTTCTGGCTTGGATTTCAAGGAAGAACGTTTGATGATATTTCGTGAATGGACGGCTGTATACGCGCCTGGTGTTCGAGGAGTAGCTTCATAGTCCGCCAGCTTTTTTCATCCTTTTCCAATGTCGTTCGAAACTGGTTTACATCGAGATTCATTTGGCATCGATGTATCGGCGGAATTGAATTCCAAGGGAATAATAGCGCGGAGGTACACGAGGTTTAATTTCGGAGAAAATTCGAGAAAAAATTCCATAGGAATAAACAGCTACGAATTTACAACCGGGTGACCCAGTAGGAATCGGTAACTTTCGTGTTTCTCCTATCCGCGATTTTTCAAGTCATATTCCCTTCGATTTTTGCTTTAACACTAGATTTACGGGACCCGTCAATCTGATTATTATACAATTATGCAATATTAATAGATTTAATCAACTTATATTATGTTTGTTAATATCGTAATTGTTTTTTAATTGAACCCACGATCTTATTTTTTAAGAAAATACGTAGTTCTCTTTACCCGTAAATCTTATGGGTCTCCATAAAGGTAGGTATTCAAAAACGTAAACCATTCCGTAAACCTAGTGTTAAATCTCGTTTTAATCGCGAGATAAGCGAAGTTTGTCACAAAGGAAACGTACGAAACGTGTCTCTTCATTCTTTCAATCGAGATGTTGCTATCGAGCCAAAAATAATACCAAAATAATCTTTTCAAATTTGAAATAATTTGAAATGGATCACATTTTCACCTTCCGATTTCCACCGTGTATACGTAGGTATATACAAGGTGTCGATAGAAATTTCTACGCGAGCCGGTGTTTAATTTAAAACCCATCGATACCGTCCGCGACAGCCATTATTCGGTATTAAAATTAATGCCCCCCGAAATCCGCGTCCCGGCGTCGCGCTGAATTATTTCACGGCGAAGACGCGCCTAAATATCCATCGTCTCTGGATTCCGGGAGATCTTCGGAACCTTTGAATAGCTCGCACACGCTTTGGGAAATTTGAATATGCAAATGGGGGGCGATCCCGGCGTTTATCCTATCGCGAATTAAAACACGGACGGTACCCGACACTGTCCTTCCCGTCGACGTTATATAATTTTTTCGCAAGTAATTTGCTCTGGTTTCCCAAGTTCCCAATTTCAGCCGGAATCCATTACACGGGAAATTACGAAAGGCTCCTCGAGGGCTTCACTTCGGGCCCGCAATACAAATACATCCGGCGAATCGAATAAAAGTTTCCTCGCTCGTGCCTTAATAAAAGACATTTAACAAATTATGAAGTCTCATTATGTACTTAGGCCGCGGTGCAATAATATTAATTGCAAAAGTCAGGCAACGCCGGGCTATGAAGCCCGCAGGCTTATTTCATTAATAAAAAGCCAACTTTCGAGCCCGGGCCCGGCTTCCTCTTTTCGTCCGACCGGCAGATTCCAAGATTAAAAAACTTCCGGCCGTTATTTAAAAGCCCCGGCTGAAGAACAATTTATAGACGCACGAGGCCACGCGTCTAGTTGTAATATCCGCGAGCTGGGCGCGATAAATCATGCGAATCTTCGCTTCAACGTTCCTCGTCAACGTCCAAACGCGTTTCTTTCAGACGCGTCGTCTCGGAAAACCTCTCGTGTATCGGCTTAAGTAAAAACCAGCGTCCATTCATATTTCAAATATTATCGGCTTCCTTCAACTTCGCCCCCTCGATCTTCCGCGAAATAAATACGGAGATAGCTCGGCGAAATATCGATATTCCTCCAGCCTCCCCTATAATCCTCGTCGCGAATCGCGATGGAATTTGGCAAAAATAGTCAGAGAAACTGCGACGAGACGCGAAGAGAAGATTCAGGTGACGAAGGATCGAGACGAAATGTTAATCGATTCTAAGAGGTCGATATTTATACATCTCGTGTAAATATTAACGCGAGGAATGAACGTCTATCTAGAATGAACGTCTGAACTTTCTTATGATAACGGCGTGATCGATAAATCGGATATGAGAATAAATCGAGAGATCGATGCTGGGATGAACTATTATTACCAATGGTTACTACAGTGGTTAATGATTAATCGAACAGTCCTTTGCTTTTATTTTAAGTGTAAGAGTGTCCAGCTATTGCGAGCGAGCTCGATTCTTTATTAGAACGATAAACAATCGATGGCGTCATTGGTCGCGATTGCACGTATCTTGGATCTAAATTATTCAAACAACGTCCGCTGGCTTTAGAAATCGTTCGAATAATTATAAGCGATTCTGGGATCCCTCGACAATTTCTTCGGCACCGATAATCGTATCAACAATCGCGTCCAGAGAAATATAAAATCGCGGAATTACAATCGCGAGATAAAAATCGCGAGAATCGAAACGACTCAGATATTTTACCCAATTGTTTCGGTCAAATCTATTTTCGCACCCAACGCGAGAATAAAAATTCGAAATGGGAATTCGAAGAAATTACCGATGTTACCAAAACGAACCCGTTTTGTATGATTAATCTATGCGATAATTTGGATTTTTCGCGCGAAATGCGTGAAAGAAGATAGGTAAATGAGAGGAAATTGAATGGAAACGGAACTGCACGTGCCACCGGAAGTTCCATAGGAGGGACGAGGCTCATCGATTGTCTGACCCATTAAAGATCGCACATAATCGGCCGATCTAT
This sequence comes from Euglossa dilemma, assembly GCA_002201625.1. NCBI lineage: Eukaryota > Metazoa > Arthropoda > Insecta > Hymenoptera > Apidae > Euglossa > Euglossa dilemma. The sequence goes on along the minus strand of NIJG01000055.1, from coordinate 2,509,169 downwards.
CCGACTGATCGTTGCTCTCGCGATAAATCACCGTTGTTTTAATACATCAAACGCGGCTTTCAATCCGGCCATCGCGCAGCCATCGATATTCCGGGGAACCGGAAGTCGTAAAAACGGGCCGAAAAATTCGACCGAAATCCCGCATAACATTGTTTCCTTCTACTCGATACTTCCTGGAGTCAGAACTGTTCGTAATAAAATCGGCACTCGGTCGAGAATCTCGCGCGGACGTAAAACGACGCGAAATAAAACCGGAAGAGCGCGGTTTTTCCTTCGCGAATTTGGCGAATTTTATTTTCGAATCCACGCTTCCAAAGAGGGAGAATCATCGTCCACGTGGCTGAGGCTTTTGATTCCACGACGATTCGAACGATCTCCATTCTGCTTCGATTAAGGGAACGACTTTTTCAACTCGAAAACAGTCATCGCTTTTTTCTATTTCCTTTTTTCCCTTCTAGGGACAGAGAATTCTACCGTGGAACGAATCGAGCTACCAAATGGAAAACTCTTTTGTGGAATTTCTACGCCAGTCCTGGGAGACTCTCTTTCTCTTTCTCTCTTTTTCTCTGTTCTCTGCAATCCTTTTGCGTAGAGACAAACGAAGCTGTTCCTGGGATACATGTTAATTGTGGGCGTGGACGGAATTCTAATAAAATTTGTCGCGTAAATAAGGGGATTCCGGCGCGGAGATTTAGAGTATGGCGAAGGTAAAGAACATGTTCCGGTGGTTTTAACGAACAGGTCCGCCGGATTAAGGGGGGCCCGGTAATCTGCAATTCATCGTTCGCCGCGAATCATGGACGTAGACGGTAGATAAAAGTGCGAAGGATCCGGGAGACTAGGGAAGGTCGAGATACGGGTCCGAGTCGGCTCATCCATCATCCCTGCAAGACATCAGCCTGGAACGTGCAAACTACGAGAAGAAAGTGCGACGATGAAGTATCGTGTATGCCTCTGGTATGGATCCGATGCTAACGGTTGCCCGAGGACACGTTGAATATCGTTATTTCGCCGGGTTGCAGTGATTCCAGTTACACCAAGTTTTTGTGTAATTTCCCAGTAGGGAAGAAACGAACGCGGGAAGAATGGGCCGAATCTGCATAACTTTGAAATTAAAATTATCCCGATCCGTATTCCGCGGTTTCCCCGTTTAAAGGTGAAGCCCTCGGAAACGCGCGTTAAACATTGTATACCTATCCGAACGTTTTCGTTCAGACTTTCGGCGAAAGACAATCATCCCGGCGACATTCCCGTCCTCTGGATACCTTATTCAAAACCGAGTGTCTAACTATAATCACGCAGCGGGTAGTTCGTTGAACTTGGTCGAGCCGAGCAGCAACGATAGCTGTGCATCGGCCGCATCGGAATCAATCGACGTCCCTCGAGTGGCAGACGCGCCACAAAAGCCGACTCGAAAACGTAGCTGCAAGCTCGAAAAAAGGCAGGCCGCACCGGGAACGGTGGAACCGCGAAGCTTCTAAATAACCACGGCGAAAAATCCCCGGCATCGTTTGTAACAAACCTTGCGCGTGGGTTTACCAACCAGAGAACCCGGCCATTCTTGCGTCGCGGGCCAACCAAAGTGGAATTAAAACTGAGCCGGATGGAACAGCAGACCGCGACTTCTATTGATCCACGAGTACCTTTCTAACCGGTCATGTAACGCGTTTCGTCCGTGATTCTAGACATCTTGCACGAGTATCCGGAGGAACAGGAGAATCGGCGATTCTCGCAATCGTGGGCCAGAAATAGAATTAAACCTCTATCGATTTGCTCCGGTAACCAGGACCGGGAGTAATAAAATCGAAATTTATCCGTGCGACGTCGCGGTCGCTGGAAAGAAGGACGAAGAGAAGAGAGGGTTGCTCGGCGGAAGTGGAAACGTTGGGAAGAGAGACAGAGAAAGAGTGAGAAGGGGCAGAGGGGAAGGTGGCGGCGCAATGGCGACACAGGGTGCCACGAAACTAGTCTCCGCTTTGTCCGAGAGCAAGTCGCATGTCGACCGTGCCGTCTGCGACTATACTTCATAGCCTCGCGCGTCGCATGCAAGTTTAATCTTGTGGAAGTAACGCAAATGCAGTACCCACATAGCGGCGGGCCAGCCCGTGCCGGCTGCCTGAATAATGCATTTATGTATGTGTCCGCGGATATGCTGTTCTCGCCATCGCGAATCCCTCGCGAGGATACTCTCTCGATATTCGACGCGGAGAGAGAGGGGAAAAGAGAGAGAGAGTGGCCCATTTCGAGCCTTCGATCAACCCGACTGTCATCCGCCTAACGCGATACGACCTCTATTTGCGTTACCACCGCGATCCCTTTCGTTTCGGCTGCTGGATTAGCTCTTACCGTTCTTCTGGCTTCCGCTTCCGCTTCTTGCGGACCCGAGTTACCGAGGTCGCATAAGGGAAACAGTACTCTGTTCGAAAGCTACTGCGAAACTAGGCGATAGTTACAAGAGAATAGATGTGTGTAACGCTTCCGTTTCCGCTGGTTCACGTCGTAGTTACAGTTTTCAGCAATTTTGGTCAGCACTGAGTTAAACTCGCGGTTATTTGCAGTTGGTGGGGAGATGGTGGAGGGAAGGAGGTTGTAGGATATTTCAGATACACTGTATCTGTTGTATCTTCGAGATGCTACAGGGTTATTAATATTTTTGAAATATCGAGGAACGTTCGAGAAGACCACTTAGTCTGGTACTTTGGCCAGTTCGCTATTGAGAAGATACGCTATCGAGGAGATTTGGGTTACTGAACTCATCGGTGGATCTTGTTATTAAGCGCTTTAGATAATACGAAGCATTTACAGGATAGAGATAACGCTATTCCGTTTTTATTTTCTCCGTATTCATTTTTTTTTTTAATTTTATTCGGAAGACGTTAAGACGCTACGCGTAGACCAATTAAGGAAAGCTTGTCATCCGGTTAAACGTTTCGTTTAATTTCGAAAGCGAAACGGTGAAATGGAATTTCGTTTTCTCGAGTATATACTCTAAGTATAAACGACGGATTACCACGTACTCGTAACGCGTGCACTCATGGACGAAAAGCTGGAAAGCGTTGGGAGGCACGTAGCCGAGTAACAGGAGTTCGAAGGAACGGATTTCATCAGGGCGAATTTCATCGTATTTGCGAAAATTGTTCCGGCGTAAACAGCAGGTGATAAGACCGGTTCCGACAATGATAAAAATCCGTAGATTTCAAGCGGGCCCGGACGATGTCGATATTTGAATTTACTGCGGCTTCCGGCTGGGAGCGGCGTCCATTATTTGCGAATCGATGGCCCCACACCTCGGATATCTCTATGCGGATGTTATCCGTAACAATAAACGCGAGTACAAATATGGCTTTTACGGGACAAGAATCCTCTCTTTCTCCCCGTGGCTGTTCAATATCGCCGTTCTGTAAAATCGATTCGATTAATTCGCCGCGATGCATCATTCCTCGCGCCGCGCCGCCTCGAGAGGCGCCGGCGTACCCGGGCCACCCTCTTCCCAACGACTAACCTACGCGAGAAAGATTATATTTGCCCGTTGGGATTGATCATCGCGAAACAAAGAGCCCGACAAAGGGAATTCGTAAAAAGCTCGGACCCCTGTTCGCAAGCTTTAATCGCGAGGAGTAGTCGCCCCGTGTGCTTCCACCATCCTTTGTGCACACTTCCAGTCCTCGGCAAGAAGATTAGAGTTGCGAAAACAAACCTCTGCCTGTACAATATGTAATATGCTGTGTAATATGCTACGCGAACGATGGTTGACGCATTTTTGCATATTCGATGGACACAGCCTCGTTTTTCTGGATAATTTCAGATGAGATTCTGTTCGAGAAAGACGAAAGCATCGGAATACATCCGTTAATATTTTAGGTATTTTCCACTACTTCCATTTTCACCGATATCGTGGATCCCGGGTCAATGGAGGCCTCGTTTATATTTTTACTTGGGATACACTTAGGCCAAGCTCCGAAAAAATCGGTTTGCTTGCGATAATAGTACAGCACAGATTTCTTCGAGTAGAAACCTCTTTTTCTTTCGATCAGGCCCCCTCTTTTGCATCGATAAAATCTTTTACGCAACGAAACATAGACTTTGCCAAGAAAATTGAAAGATTTGTGACAACCATCGTTCTCACTTTCATCACTAGATAGATTCCGATTTCAAGAAGGTCCGAGGAAACTTCTTTTTATTTCCCTTCGTTCGTAGGGTACCCAACATAACGATCGACTAAAGTAACCTTGAGAAAGAACCTCCCTAGATTTAAAACTCGAGAAAATACATAACAACTCCGACGAAGTGAGTCTTTCATTCCCATTACAGACGTTTCCGCGTGAAAATTTTGATCAATGTACCGGCGAGATGTAATATCTCCTTGGAAGATTGCTTGCTCCATCGTTTTCGCTGTATATCGAGGTCCGAGGCGCGACTGTACAAAAAGACAAAGTGATTATACCTCTTGGCAGCACGAATGGCTCGCGAAGGAGGTCAGAGTCTAGGGTTCGATGACCATACCCTCGACCGTATCTATACATCACACGATAACCAGCCTCCCTTTCGTACTTCTGCTAAAGGATACTCCGATAATGCAGCCTCTGTTATTCCATTTGATCATAGTACTCTTTACCTCAAACGGAGGCGAAAATTCACGAACGGGAGGAAGTAAGTACGTTAGACGTTAGGCAGGGAGATAAGATCGGCATAAATTTGTCGGACAATCTCGTGCAATTTCAACCACTCGGTTATGCAATGTTCGTCGTACCCGAGGAGGCCACTGATTACGCTGTCTAACAAATTTGAATTTTTTTCTCCCCTCTCGCAATATTCGCCAGCTGATCTTCGCGGAGTTTCTCGCCGAATTAAGCTCGGCTACGACGACACTGCATGTGTGCCCTCCGAATTCTCGCCTGTGGATAATTTTCCTTGGTTTAATTAAAAATCGGAGGACCTCGGGAGAATCCGTATTCCTCGAAACGATTTCTACCCGAGAATTTCCGTTCATGGAAATGTATTTATAACTCGAGAAGGAGAAAGCGCGTGTTACGGGGATTTTATCGAATAATCGGACGGCGTACGATGCAGTTAGGAGAAAGAAAACGGTATTAATAATTAGCCCCGGAGACGAAGGTTCGGAAAGAGGGTGGTACACGGAGAGAGTATCAATTTTCCAGGCGCAGGGGGTGGCCCTTGCCATAATTGAGATATGCTATGTACACAAGCACGAATCACTACGGGGAGGCTCCTCGACTAGGCTAATAAATCGTGCATAATTCAAGCCCCCTTACGTAGCCTGCAATGCGCCGATACTTTTGAATAATGCAACCTGCGCCGAACAGACGAGAAGAGGGTTGGCCTGGTCGTCGTGAGGCTCAACGTGCGCTTAAATACCCGCCGGTTTGTACTTCTGACAGCGGAGAGAGCCTACCAGAACGCGGACGGAATTGATTCGCCACGCTTTACGCCGATTTATTCCGCTCCGGCCCGTATTCCGCACGCTCCGCCCGGTTAACGACTCCGGCACCGAGAGCTCTTAACCGCCGCCGTGAGAACTTATAACTGCCAACAATTTTCCAACGCGTTAGCCTGTTTAGAATCCTATCCCGGATGAGACGCGAACTTCCGGGATACTTAGGGAACGTCCCGAGAACGCGGTTCCAACCTCGGCAGGTCACCGCGACCCGGAATTGCGCGCTGCGACGACGAGATTGCTGGATAATTAAGACGAAAGTTTCTAGGCGAGAGAAAATATTTGGAAAGCGCGCACACTTCTCTCCTCCTCTATGTTTATCCTTCCTTCACGCGTTTACTCCGCGGTCGCGAGTTAAGGGACAGTTTAATCGCCGATTGGGTACGGAGATATCGCAAAAATTGCGAACCGCCACCGTTCGGAGGCGAAAAATGTTTTTCGGAGTAATTAAACGGAGTTGCGCGGTGAGCTTCCGGTAGTGGTAATTTATGGGTAAATTATAAGAACGCGTTATCTTGATATTGATCTATCTTTACAACTCGGTTCGCTAATTTGATGACAAGTAATTGTCTACAACTCTTCAGATCGAACTCCCCACGATTTATTCACCAATAATTCTTCTTCAACTACGACTGTACGGCTACACTTTACAACTAATCTTCTTTCTCGTAATTTTCTTTATATTTCTTCCCTATCAAATTGATCCTGACGCATCGCTTAGGGTTTCACTAGTTCACAATGGAAAATATGCGAAATTACACAATTTACTAACTAACTTTCTCGGATCGAATGTTTCTCGGAGCAATTAATCGAAGTTACGCGATGAGCTTCCGGTGGTAGTAATCTGTTGAAAAATTATAAGAAAGCGTTATCTTGATATTGATCTATCTTTACAACTCGGTCCGCTAATACGATGACAACTCACTGTCTACAACTTTATAGAACGAACTCCCCACAATTTATTCACCAATAATTCTTCTTCAACTACGATTCTCTATGGCTACGCATTACAACTAACCTTCTTTTTCCTATCTTTCTTTATATTTTTTCTCTATCAAATCAATCCTGACGCATCGTCCAAGGTTTCACTAATGCATGATGGAAAATATGCGAAATTACACAATTTACTAAACAACTTCCACGATTCTTCCAAACACGTCTCACCGCAAAGATCTCTACGCATCAAAATTCAAAGCTTCGTTTAAAAATTTAATTGACATTTAACCCATTTGCATCATTGCTCTGAAAGGAGTCTTCCAAGGTTCTCATTGAAATTAAGTGTAACAAACGAACTCTTGTTTATATTTAAACCAGAAATTACACATATATTAAAACAAGATCATTCTATACGATGTTATAATATAAATATTCATTCTTTTGCATAGTTGTGTAATAAATAAATTTAAAATATGTAATCAACAGTTATTGAGTGCGGATTATTCCACCTAATGATGCAAATGAGTTAATAATTACGACTCTATGTTCCACAACCGACACTATTTTCCATCTTAGACCAGTCCAAGCGTACATCTGCAAACACGCAGCAGACAGGGCACACAAACCCGGCATTAATCTCGACGGGAATGAAGTGTTCTCCGTGAAGCGAAGTTTTATAGAAGCACGCGGCCAGATCAATTTCCGCGGGCACATGCAGCGCCGCATGCAAATAGCCGGAAAACTCCACGGTCAGCAAGAGTCAAACTTCCCTCTGCTATATACTCCTCTCCTCTCTCGTGAGCGAGAAGTACCGAAAACTTGGACCGGATAAGAGGACACCTTGTCGCGATAGACCGACCAGGAAATCCTCCACTCTCTCTCTCTCTCTCCTTCCTTTCTCTCGACCCGTGTTCCTCATCTTGTTGCTTCTTTCTCGCGGATCAACGGAGCCATCAGGCGCAGAACGGACGATCCGCGAGCCGGTGGAAATGAAAGTTTCAACAGCGCCTCTCGAGCCGAGATAAAGGTGAAATTCGAAGCGGATCGAGAGGAAAGTTGCCGCTTCGGCGAGGATCGATCGGCCACGGCCTCTGGTTCCCCAGGCATCCGGCCACTCCGCGGAATTGCCGGCGCCGTTGCATCGGATTATGCCGCGAATTCCTCAACTTATGCACGGAATTAGGTTTATAAGATCGAACGATTTCTCGCGACCACCGCCGATGGAATACGTTGCATACTTGGCGTTTTGCGTGATTAGGCGGCCTCGCGTTTCCTCCTTGCCGAGGCCCTTCCGGTGGAATGAACGGTTCCGGCTGCGATTCCAACTACTGCGGATGTTCCTCGGGGTTGGTCCAGAGTGAGTTGAGAGATCGATGAATCTTCGGGGTTGACGTTGCTCCGCTTCATTTGTCCCGTCGCAGATTTCGGTTCTTGCGATATATTTTCCAACCGGAATTAGCGGTTTCCGGTACATCCGTACCCGATTATCCAATTGGGCGATCGGAATTCGCAGGAACTCGATATCTGGTTTAGAATATCGTACGTAATAACGGGAGATTTTTTTTATACGGTCGTATCGTAAAAAATGATATCGAGGTTATCGCAGAAAAGCTTCGAGTCACTTTGCCGGTGTTTTTATAGGAAAAAATGTTTCGAACACGTGTTGTTGAATATTTACAGGATGATGTAACGAAGAATAAAATTGTTCTTTATTACCTCGGTTTTTCATCTTGATGGAAAGCTTCCCTCTTCTTTTTTTAACTGTAATATATAATATTCAACATTGAAATTCGAAATATCGCTGCATGGCGAATGAAAGCTATGGAGTGGTAGATATTTTGATAAAATGTATACATTTCGAAATGTATAAATCTACGAATAATTTCAAATCGACAGAATTGGGATACGTCCCGAGAACTTGGCACAAGTTTGGAAGATCTGGAAGAAGCTTCGCGTGTTAAGCAAATTGCAAATTAAATAACCTGAAATCCTTTGCAATAATGTAATTTTCTATGGTTTCCGAATTTTTGACACATATAACTCGTACAATTACCGAGTCAGAAATCCATAGACTGTTAACCCATTTGCATCATCGTTTTGAAAGGAGTCTTTCAAGACTTTCAATGAAATTAACACTAAGTTTACGCACACTTTTTGTATTTATTAATTCTACGTGTATCTGTCTAATTAAGAGGTAAAGGAAATCACGTATTTCCTTAAAAATAAGCTAGATTCATTTAAAAACAATTACAATACTAGCAGTTTTAATATAAGTTAACCAAATGTGTTATTCTTGTATAATTGGAGCAACCTGTCCGTCAAATTGGCGTGTAAATCTAGCGTTAAATGTAACAAACGAACTCTTACTTATATTTCATCCAGAGATTATACATATATTAAAACAACATCGTTCTATATGACGCTATAGTATAAATATTTATTCTTTTACATAGTCGTGTGACACATAAATTTAAAATAGGCAAGCAACACATATTGAGTGCGGATTATTAATAATCCGCTTAATGATGCAAATGGGTTAAGAAACAACGGAGTAAACATCTTCCGTTTCGCAGTCCAAAGCGAAGAATTCGACGATAACTGTTCGATATACTGGCACGTTGATTCGGTGAAAATTCGTTTAACGAAGCAAATACGTTCACCACGAGCGGAATAGCCGGGATCCTCGAAAATGTCGCGACTTTGTCAACAGGGAGAATTATATGGAATGGCGGCGTGGTCGGAACCCGCCTGCCATGTTTGCAAATGGGAATCGCGTGTCCCGGATAAAATCATTTCGCAATATCGAAACGGTTGACGGCTCATGTGCATGACGAAAATAATATCTCCAGGTTGACAATCGGTGTGCACGCGTGTCACTTCCGCTCGCGTGATCCGACGATCGATGGTTTCCGGCGGAACCGCGGGCTGCAATGGCCCGGGCCAAGCAAAATAATTAGCCGATTCGTTCCTCGTTTTCGTCCGCAATCGGCCATCCGATCGCTTCTCCGATGACTAATCGACCACCTGGCGTGTAAGTTAATCGCTAACACCGTACAGTAATGTAAACACGGTTAATCCTCGCGGCCGGTCGTCGAGGGTAATCTTTGCCGCGTTAATTCCGGCCGCGAGTCCGCGGCAGATTTCCCGCGTTTCCAAACCGACGCTCGACTCGTTAATAACCGGATCGATCCGTGACCAGCGTCCCGGCGCTTTGTTTTCCCGCTGCTAGCCGATGGAAAAACACGAAGATGCATCGGGTCCGCGAGTGAATATTCCGACTGGAGTACACCGTGTATCGACAGGATACAAAACAGACATGGCCGAATCTCGATAACGCGAGGTTCGACGAAAAAGCCGAAACCTTGGAATCGCGTGGGTCGAAAGGAAGTGTAAAAATGAAAAATTCGAAATTTCTCAGAGTTATTACAAAGATATGTAATATAAATTGATTCTTGGTTTCCGTTGATTTTTGGTCCGCAACCACGAGTGAGATTCGTGGTAAGGAATTTGTGCCAACGAATCTGAATAGCTGAATGACTCGGCGCGCCACTGGCTTTCTTGTTTACTATGGCAATCGGGAGATAGGTCAAGGGGTTAGTTGATAACGCTTTGAACTATTCACGATCGGTTTTCGAGATCTCGCGAACTCCCGAAGCTCATCTGAGGATCAAAGAGTAAGGGTGCGACGAAAGTCGTTTGAATGTTTAAAACTCTGCTGTTATCGGAATCAAAAATAACTGAATGACGGCGTGCGACCGACCTTCTTGTTTACTACGATTCACGCAATTGAAAAATAAGTCAAGGGGTTAATTGATAGAACTTTGAACCTTCTACGACCAATTTCCGAGATCTCGTGAACGCTCGTCTCAGAATCGAAGAATAGGGGTGCGACGAAACACGTTCGAATGTTTAACCCCTTGCCATACTTTGACGTGTATTATTCGTGATGAGAATTTTGAGCCAAACCTGAATATCACGGACCATACTCGTAATCATTTAGGCACGAGTAACGAATTATTAGACTTATTTTTATCGTACTCGACGAATATTTGTGGAACATGCTAGATACGGAAATAAATCTTGTTTATATTACGTTTCAAGTTCCGACACTATCTCTTCCTCACTTTGGGTCCCTTTCTCGACCAATCGGCCGCATAACTTGGGCCCGGATTCTTCCGAAATAAATAGTATGACAAGGGGTTAAAACTCTGTTATTATTGGAATCAAAATTAACTGAATGACTCGGTGTGCGACCGACCTACTTGTTTACTATGACCCACGCAATCGGAAAATAGGTTAAAGGGTTAATTGAAAGAATTTTGAATCTTCTACGACCGATTTCCGAGATCTCAGGATATAAAAATAGAGGTGCGACGAAAGCCGTTCGAACCTTTAAAACTCTGCTGTTATTGGAATAAAACATAACTGAATAGCTCGGCATGCGACCGATCTTTTTGTTTACTATGACCTACGCAATCGGAAGATAGATCAAGGGGTTAATTGAAAGAATTTTGAACCTTTCACGACCGATTTCCGAGATCTCAGGATATAAGAATAGAGGTGCGACGAAAGCCGTTCGAACCTTTAAAACTCTGCTGTTATCGGAATCAATATTAATTGAATGTCTTGATGTGCGAGAGACCATCTTGTTTACTATGACCCACGCAATCGAAAAATAAGTCAAGGGGTTAATTGAAAGAATTTTGAACCTTCTACGACCGATTTCCGAGATCTCAGGATATAAAAATAGAGGTGCGACGAAAGCCGTTCGAACCTTTAAAACTCTGGTGTTATTGGAATAAAACATAACTGAATAGCTCGGCATGCGACCGATCTTTTTGTTTACTATGACCTACGCAATCGTAAGATATGTCAAGGGGTTAATTGAAAGAATTTTGAACCTTCTACGACCGATTTCCGAGATCTCAGAATATAAGAATAGAGGTGCGACGAAAGACGTTCGATCGTTTAAAACTCTGCTGTTATCGGAATCAATATTAATTGAATGTCTCGATGTGCGAGAAACCTTGTTTACTATGACCCACGCAATCGAAAAATAAGTCAAGGGGTTAATTGAAAGAATTTTGAACCTTCTACGACCGATTTCCGAGATCTCAGGATATAAAAATAGAGGTGCGACGAAAGCCGTTCGAACCTTTAAAACTCTGGTGTTATTGGAATAAAACATAACTGAATAGCTCGGCATGCGACCGATCTTTTTGTTTACTATGACCTACGCAATCGTAAGATATGTCAAGGGGTTAATTGAAAGAATTTTGAACCTTCTACGACCGATTTCCGAGATCTCAGAATATAAGAATAGAGGTGCGACGAAAGACGTTCGATCGTTTAAAACTCTGCTGTTATCGGAATCAATATTAATTGAATGTCTCGATGTGCGAGAAACCTTGTTTACTATGACCCACGCAATCGAAAAATAGGTGAAGGGGTTAATCGAAAGAACTTTGAACCTTCCACAACCGATTTTCGAGATCTCGCGAACCCCTAAATATCGTCTCAGGATCAAAGAATAGAGGTGCGACGAAAGACGTTCAATCGTTAAAAACTCTGCTGTTATCGGAATCAAACAAGGCGAATTCCAGGTTAACCAAACGCGGTTGACAAGCGAGATGGCTTAAACGGGGAACAGAATGGCGCGTATGCGAACCGAGGGGTACCCGCGAAGCATCCGAGGAATCGAATACGCGTGGACGAAGACGCAGGCTTCCTGCACTTCGGTTTCATCGACCTGACCCCGAGAGAGGAACGTGGACGCTGGACGAGGAATCGGTGTACCAAACAGATCGATAAGCAAGTCGAAGGATAATGACCGGATCGAAAGGCAGAGGATGCAGCGTGGAAACTCGAGCGTGCATGAAAACGGGCTTCTTTCATACGGCGACGGCCAGGAGAGATTCGAAATGTCCGCGGCTCAGCTCGCAGAGTGCTTTTAAGCCACTCCAAGGGATTGCTGCCCGCCTCTTACGGGATTACCGTATGCATACACGTGTATTTTGGATCGTATCGTGCGGCCGCTGCTGCCTCTCGAAAAGATTATTACGTGCATTCACGTCGGCTCGCCGTTCCTTCGCCGACCACGGAATTATCGAGCACTTCAGCCGCATTGCTGCATTTTTCCGGGCCCGCAAACGTAGCAACGGCCCGGTAAACTGATTCGTATTATGCCAAACTGTTACGATCCTCGTAATCCACGGAGAACAAGGCACGGGACGTTTGGAACGGTGCTGGAGGATCGCGGGATCGGGTAGCTGGCCAGAATCCGGTTCACCATCCTCCGATCTCCATCTTCTTGGGCCAACCAGACCAGATGTCCGATTTAAATACGTATAATCGGCATATATGCAGAGAATTACCGAAAGAATACCGATTCCAAGACTTTGAGCCGTAAAGTCCACGATATTAAGACGTAGACTTATTTCACTTCGACGTTCAACCAATCGTTGGATAATTTTAAATTCGGTATATTAATCAATACCGATTTTGAAGAGTTAAATATTTAAATGATCCTTTCCGCGATCTCGATCAAAAAATTTGTACTCGAGTCGATGTTCTATATGGAGCTGTTGAAATTTTTTACGAACAGTATCGCTTGAAGATTGAAAAGGAAACATCCATTGGACTTGGTTCCATTTATAGATTTAAACGATATGCAAAAGGTACCTCGATATCGAGGTTACAATTACTAATGGATATTAAAATTTGCCGAACGACAACGAAGACAAAATTTGCGTGAAATTAATTCTACGATATCTACTGAAGTCCCGTATAATTCTCGTGATTCTTATTCGAACGGCGAACGTCGTGTTTCTCTTTGTACCGACAATATGGATTACCAGATTGCTAAGGTTTAACCGGCGAGTTAACTTTGCTAATGAAATTTCAACGGACATGGAGGGGGAAAAAAAAAAGCGTAGCTAGGAAATTGGAGAGAAATTGTATCAATTACACGGATTGTAAGGAAGTGTTGGATAGCTCGTTAAGCGGATAACTGGGAAATTTAGATTAGAATTAGGGTTTCCTCTCGGCCGGCGAGCTGGTATATCGCGGGGGTGAAAAATTGAAACGGAATGGTTAATCGCGGCGAATTTTTCAACCGGTGCATCATCTGTCACGGTTCCTTAGCCGTTTCCCTTCTGCAACAGCTCGTTTATTCGGAATAAAGTAACGCACAGAGAGCGAAGGGGGTTTTAATTCAATATGCAAGCGGCGTTCTTTACAGCGTTACCTAAGACGTCGTTAACTTTCATCGCTTCCGGTGTCTAAGCACGTTCGGTGCCTTTATCATTGCTCGCATTTCATTTAATTCTCCTCCGCGCTACGTTAACGCTTACCCCCTTTACTATTTCACAATCCCGTGGAAGGAGAGCAACGGCGGAATTTATGCAGGCTACGGAAACGTAACGAGATGCCTATCTGTGATTCGAATGTACGCCTGGCTGTTACGCGAAATGTCTAGGAATTATTGCCACGAAAATAATAAATGGCGCTTAAGTTCTCCTTTGTGTCGAATCAAAAGGAGAATCGTGCACAACAACGCGTGAAACCGTACCCATTTTATGATGGCGAATTAAAATGAAAATTGAAAATTCCTTGCGTTGCGGCGAAAATCGTTCGTGAAATAGAATATACGTGACTCTTCGCAGAAAATGGTACTTTTGTACTTTTTCGGAACGGCGATTATCCTCTTACGCACTATGCGCCACTATAGTGGCTTTCACGGATGTATTATTAATTATTAAAGTAAATTGTTAAAGTTAAAATGCGTGTATCATATCTTTAACAGTTTTAGTGCCAAGGGTTTTTAAAAGTCTACTTCGAATTGTGCTGTGAAGCTCGATAGCGCTTCCTTCATTTATCTGCGAATAATGCCGATCGACGCGGTCGCGCTGCTCTTTTTTTTTTGTCGAAAGCTCGCGCTTCGAATTGATAGGCAATTTTTTAATCGTAACAATTTCATCAGTTGCGTTAGAAACGTTATACCGAGTACTGAACAGAAAAAAAATGAAAGAAAATTTGTAATTACGAGAGAAAATTCTCGTCAGATTCGCGACAAGATACATTCTGCATTAAGCGTGTTGCGAATTGATGATCGTGATCAAAAATTGCGACACGGTTCACTACAATACGCGAACAGCGCGATAACCACTAAAATGGTTAAGAAAAATTATAATTTAATCATCAAACACTTCGTTCCAATGTACTCGTGTAAAGAACAGCATTATCCGTTACACATTGCAGTGCTGTATCATTTACGCGTAATTCGCGTTGAACTCTGCAGTACAGAGAAAAATTGTCGCACAAAATTCAGCCATGCCTAAGAGGTTAACCCTTTGATTGTCATGTTGGTCATATAAAACCAGCAACGGTTTCTCCCGTGACGCCATGGTGTCATGGTGTCCAAAATCGGGAATTGGCGTATTTGAATACGGCCGATGTATAGAAGATACATTAAAATAAAATGTGCCCTATTGAACGATTCAAATTTTTTATTAGAACAATAAAGAATAACAAAATGTTAGAATAAATCTTGCATCTAACGGTGCACTTTGTTAAAGCGCTTCAAATATAAATGCGGCACACCAATACAATCCGGACAATAAGTGGTCACCTTCTTGGTCTTATTTTTAGCAATTTTTCACCCAAATAGTTTGGAATTTTTTTTCTAACATTCCCTGCAAAATTTTCGTTCCAGGTACGCTCGTCTTTTTTTTTTTTGCAATTCGTGCCGTAATCTTCGTCGAACCGTTACTAAGGCGCCACGGTGGTCACCCGTGACCACCAGTAAGAGAAACGCTCCATTTGATAAAAATATTGCCTTCTGACATCGATTCGTTATTATTTTGCCATTATATGCTTTGAATAATAAAAATAATACCGTGGCGTCCTGGGCGAAACATATGATTTCGACGTGGCTGTCAAAGTGTTAATATAATACAGTTTAACGCGTGGGTTTTTCGGAAGAAGGAGAGTAGAAGGTGACCGGATGTTGGTCGAGAGGAAATTTCGTAAACGGTTGCCCTGGCATCGTAAAGACGCAGATGCGCGGATAGTAAGGGTTGACAATGGTACGTGAGAAAGAGTCAGGTGAACGAGAGGCACATCTTGGTGGAACATATATTTCCGGGATGCCAAACGGCCGCTACGTGTTTCGTTTCGTGTGTCAGGCCGCGACAGTTTTATCCGTCAAGTCTGAATGAAACGTCCTCCCGAACAAAAATTCCGTCGTCGATCACGCTTTTTTACCCCCCGAGCTTCCGGTTAAAATGTTGCAAACGCGCGACACCTGACTTTGCAAGAAATGAAAAATACCCGTGCGTCGTTCGATAGCTTCTGCCGCCGAAAACTGCTCGATCCAAGCGTAAATTCTTTATTTTACACCGCTATCTACTTCCTAAACCGTTTCCCCGGACCTTCGCAGAGAACTATATTTACCGCCCATCTCCTCCGAAGAATAAATAAAAACTGGATTTTACGTTATCTCGAATATCGAAAGAGATATACAAGTTAATTTCCATTCGATGGTATTGAGACATTTGAGGCGTTTGAAACATCCTTTAGGAATTCGCAAATTACATCGACCATTGGCGAATCGCAAAAATTATCTTCTGTTTCATTTACTGTCTTTAGAATTGACTGCCTTATGAATTGATTATGTTAAGAATCGACTACCTTAGGAATTGATTACCTTAAGAATCGACTGCCTTACGAATTAATTGCCTTATGAAATGACTGCCTTAAGAAATAACTGCCTTAAGAATTGACTGCCTTAATAAATAACTGCTATAAGAATTGACTGCCTTACGAATTGACTATTTTACAAATTGACTGCCTTAAGAATTGACTACCTTAAAATGGATTACCTTACGAATTGACTACCTTAAAATGGATTACCTCACGAATTGACTACCTTAAGAATTGATTACCTTAAGAATTGACCACTTTAAGAAGTGACTACCTTAAAAATTGATTATGCTAAGAATCGACAACCTTAGGAATTGATTACCATAAGAATCGACTGCTTTACGAATTAACTGCCTTACGAATTGACTGCCTTAAGAAATAACTGCCTTACAAATTGATTACCTTAAGAATCGACTACCTTAAAAAATGACTACCTTAAGAATTGACTACCTTAAAAGTAGACAACCATACGAGTTGAGTATCTCACGAATTTCCTTAGAACTCACTAGCGCCACCACGATTCGTATCTCTTCTCACGAATACACGGTACTATCGTATACGATTTTATTCAACTCCCAAGCATAACAAATATAAATTTTCGAACATTTCCACGTTCGAAAATTCGTAAATATCCAAATTTCTCGTGGATATTAAAGATGCTGTATGTATCCTTCGGAAAAATCCAATCTTCACCGTCAGAATTCTTGGAATTTGGAGAGAACCGATCAGCCGGTTCTCGCAAGCAACAAGGTTCTTCCCGGCCGAGGGGTAATTCGATTCCCGAGCCCCGCGACGAAGGATCCGTTGTCCCAGGATGCCGTCGGGAATAGGACAGGCGTTGAAAGGACGACACGCGAGCCGATGTTCTCCGGTGTTCGCGTGTCGATGCATCACGAGGAGGCGAAAGATGGAATTGGAAATAGGAGAAAACGCTCGTATCTCCTGGTCGGAAGACGACTCCTGTCGTCTGAGCGAAAAGACCACGTGGACGAGGAGGAAATCAGATTCGGCTTATCTTAATTCCCTGTCCCTTGGCCGGGAGGCAGGGCGCGATTAACGTGCTAAATCCGGCGATCCCTTCGAGCGAGTCGACGCGAAACCGAAGCCTCATTCGACTCTGCCTTCCAACGACATTCCCGCTGTCTTTTCGACGCTTTCGGTTACGCCAGAAGTCGCGAGTCGCGACGAGAACCTTCATAACCTGTCCAACTTCAGGAATTTGTAATCAGCCTGTGGAGGAACCGAGTCTCGGCCGAGCGAGAGGGAGTTTTCTGCTCCGAGACTGCACAGGCTCCGCGATAAATTCTATCGGGATGCCTGGCTCCTTTATTGCGCCATCCCAACCCCTTCCCAAGCCGGATTTAACCTACCTCGCGTGCGCTGTACATCGATATCCTGCTCGGATGCACGCCGGTTTAATGGGACTTCGTGGAGGTAATAATTGTCGCGGACTTTGAATTAACTCGTCCAATTCGAGACACCGGCGTCGTGGCTTCTTCGTCGGAAACGTTGCGAAAGGGTAACGCAGAGTGGATAAAAGAGAGCTTTTGCAGGTCTACAGAGAAGTGTTCAAATTCCGGTTTGCTTTTCTGCGTTTCTTTTCTCTTCGGTTTTTTGGCCAGTGACTAGCTCGCGAGAGAATCGGTAAATCTGCGGGATAGGGTTAGACGGTAGCTCGCGAGAATTTAGAGCACCTGGCGTGGCTTGGCTTTCGGGGTAAAAGTTTTTTCGAGAGAACGCTACCTGTGTCGGGAGACACGGCTCTGCAAGCTTCGTAAGTCTCGAGCTTTAGGGGGGTCATGAAGAAGTAAGACAAGCGGAAGGTTCTCTTCTTTAATTTTACATGCTTTGGAACTCTGGCGGTGGGTATGGAGAAACCTGCACGCTTTGGAACTTCGAATTTCGACGAAATACATTTCCCGGCGTTAATTAACAAGGGGAGGAACATTTTCGTTCGCTTCGAGAATAATTTGATCGAGAAATAACAGAATCTTATCGCTTTTGACTAATAGAAATTAATAAAAATGTTACACCTTCTACTGACGCTGAATAAAGTTTTATGAGACACGATAAATATCGTTGAAAATGTTAAAATAATATGGTTGAAAGCTCGAGTGAATCGTGCGATTCAGAAGATCGCAATTTTTAAGTAGAACAAGTCCATCTCCGTCTCAGGAAAACATTTTCGTTCGCTTCGTGAATAATTCGATCGAGAAATATTACAATCCTAACGCTTTCGAATTGTAGAAATTAATAAAAAATGTAACATCTCCTATTGACGCTGAATAAAGTTTCATGAGACACGGCAAAATATCGTTGAAAATGTTAAAATATAACGTCGAAAGCTCGAGTGAATCGTGCGATTCGGAGGATCGCAATTTTTAAGTAGAACAAGTTCGTCTCCGTCTCAGGGAAACATTTTCGTTCGTTTCGCGAATAATTCGATCGAGAAGTAATACAATCTTAACGCTGTCGGATAATAAAAATTAATAAAAAATGATACACCTCCTATTGACACTGAATAAAGTTTTATGCGACACAAAAAATATAACGTCGAAAGCTCGAGTGAATCGTGCGATTCGGAAGATCGCGATTTTTAAGTAGAACAAGTCCGTCTCCGACCAGCCGCGCTAAGTAGAAACGGTCCGCGCCTGGTCAGACGTGTATCGCTAGAAACTACTAGCATTCGCATACGGGAATAACAATGCTACCACGTCGGAAAGCGCATTATCGCGAGTGTCAAAATTGCAAAGCGTTAAAACCGCAGACCCGATACAGGAACAACGGTGAAAATCAATATCGATTAATATCGGTTGATTAATTTCCATTAAACCGTTTGAATTATAATTATCAACGTATATCGCATTCTCGTACGCGTTTCGTACCGACAGTCGCGCCATTAGGACACGTCTATTTCGGACAGAGAAATAATCAGTTAATGGAGACGCGGCGAAAGTTCGGGAGCCGCGTAATCGAGGAAAAATTACCGCCACTTCCTTGTCCCCGCGAAACGAGATACGCGAAATACGATCGCGTTCTACCTGTCAAGCGTTAACCCTAAGTCCCTGGCGTTCCCCTAATCTAGCAAATCACTCGGTTCCAACGCAGTGATTTCGTGATACATGGAGTTGAAACGAACCCCAACGGGGAACCACGATAATGTATGAACACGGAGGATTAGTAAAATTTCCGAGAGATACGAAGGTGGACAGGGTGGCACCGCGAATTTCTCCCGTTTCAACCATGGTACCAACGTATCGCGTGCAACGGGAATATTCAACGAACGAATCGAACGAATCTCCGCGTTACACCGTGGATATCGACGTTTCGAATTGTCCGGTGTATTAATGATTAATTTCCGAGCGAACTGAGCCGCGCGAAGGGCGGACGATATCTCGTTATACGGAGATAAAGAGGAGAACAAAGTCCAGCGTCCATTACTCCATTTACGAGGTTGTAAAATGCCGCAGCTCGCCCGAAAACCACGGAATGACGAGACGGACGGATATCTGACGGAAATATGCAATAAAAGCTCGCGAAACGCGCTTCAATCTGTGCATCCTCCGTGTTGTCTTACTTTCGACTCCGCGTAACAACCCTGTCTGCAGGAAATTTCATTTCAAACTCTTACCGTTCCCTTTCGTATCTCCGATCTGCCGGCTCGCAAATTTTCAAACGCGGAGAAAAAAGGAATAAAAGAATCGAAGGAGGAACGACGAAAATTGCGAGACAACTTTTTCCCGCTGTTTACCTGTGTCAAAGCAGGCTTCGTGGAAATAAACAAACGAAAAATCGAAGGAAACGAAACGCGATTCAACGCGGGACATGAGATCGCAAGCGGAAATTCGTCGGCTATTAAAATGACAGAGAAAAAGATGGAATAAAACGGTAGATCGAGTTGAACTCGTGGCACCTAACCCAGATCCGTCCGTAGCTGGACTGAAAAATATCCCCGATTCACCTGTACGATGAACGAGAGGACGAACCGATGGCAGGATCATCGTAGGACAGCGAGTGGCTAAAACAAAGGCCGAAGAACCGGGACCGATGAAGGTGTAGTAACATGGTCGGCGAATTTCAGCAAGTAACCCGCCGGTTACGACGGGTCAGGCTTGTGCATAGCTGCGTTTCGACGATAACGAACCGAGGGTAATGCCATTAGGCGTTTGCACGGCGGCTCTTCCGCCCCTGGAGGTCCTCGAAAATCCCTGAAACGACTTTCGAGCGCGAGAGAGACGGGGACAGGAAGGTTTGGTCGCGGAAGGGATCGATCGGACACGGACATTGACCGGTTGGAATCGAAGGCACAGCTCGCCGAGGGGAAAAAAGGACAAGGAGGGGACGGGGAAAAAGGACGAAGAGGGAGCGGGAAGATCCTTGATCGGGACGAAGAAGAAACGCGGAAGAAAGTGGGGGCCCGAGTGTCCAGGGGCGTATTCAAATCGAATGAACCGAGGAGTGGCTCCATTAATTAGCACGGAATTGAATTAATGCGTCGATCGCGCTCGCACAGAACGGCCAGCCGGCTGAATGACGCTCGAATTAAACATTCATTCGGCCGAAATGGGACTTATGTAGCGGAGGACGTCGATCTGGCTCAATGAACCGGCAGAGAGAGGGAAAAACCGGACCGCAGACGGGACGCGAAGAGAGAAGAGTGGAGGATGGTAACCGTGTTACAAAAGTCAAGTACGCGGGAACGCTCGTGGCCCACTGGACGGAACCATTGTTGCGCCAACACAGATGTCCAGAAGAGTCGAGTGGCCCATATGGTCGATACCATGGTACACGGGCCGGAGAACTCGCTGCGAAGTATCATCTTCGGCTGCTAAATGCAGTGGCCGCCGGGATAGGTGCCGGATTTCTCCATGCATCCGGCAACCTTCCACTTTTATTTCCTCCGTTTTATCGGCGATTCGTTAGAATTGCCTGCCGGGGTATAAACTTGACATTTCTCTACCTCTATTCCGTACCCGCTCCTCTCCTTTCCGTTCAGGGTTATCGTGAAATTTTATAAACAGATATCGGGAATAAAATTGCGATACCGCGAATATCAGAAAATATTCGGGATAAACGTAATCTCGATATTTCTAACGTAGAATAATACCGATATTTCGTTAGATAGGGAAATATAAAATCTTATTTTTAATTCGAAATTTGAAATACGTTGTAATTTAGATTTCAACTTTTATAGTTATCCGATGTTTCGAACGATTAGAAATTTTTCAAACGGGAAACCTGCACTGGATTGCGCAATTTCGGTTATACGGGATTAAGAACATTCCTTTGTAATGGAAATCGCGGCAGTAACGGCACTATGTTAGTAACGTAACGGCAATAGCGCGGTAATAATAACAATAATAATAGCGGAAATATAATAGCGACAAGGACGGTAACGCAACGGTGACATTGCACGCGACATTGGGCAAATTGCACGAGCGATGTATCGTATCGCGTTGTTCGGAATCGAGCCGGGCTCCCATTATTATTATAACCCGCCGATGAAAAGCCAGAAATTCTCGGGCAAACAGCGAATTATCGGTATTTGCAGTTCGGTCGAGCCCGAAGAATCGGAGAGCCGCATCTGAACCCTGTGTTCTCGCGAAACAAGAGACACAAAGCTCGTATAGATCACAGAGCTCGAGGATCACGCGTGCTCGATCTCTCGATTGCGCGTCTCGAAGCGTTATTTCGTTAAGTATCCCGATCACCGGCCGGGAACCACTTCTGGGTAAATAAAATAAACCCGCTGAAACATCGCGTTCATGATCAATAAACCCGAGATTCGGTCGCGAGTTTGCTCTACTCGTGTAAAGTTCTCGATCCTCTTTTCTTCTCCCGGCAATCCTGCGAATCTCGATCGTTTACGTCGAGCAAACAACCGCGAGTGTGTTTGTCGAATAATTTTTATCATGCGAGGGAAGCCGGCAAAAATCCCGGCCACGTTCCACCCTGGAACCCGAACTTCCCTAACTTCCAGACGAAGCCTCTCCGATCTACTCTCCGACCGTTCCCGGGAATATCGCGTTTTGACCGATCTAACGGTTGAAATTTATCCCCGCGACACGTCCGAGTTTCGGAAATTCGCGAGATAAGGGAAGAAACGGAGGTGAGATTCCGAGCTCCGAAGAACACGGTCGAACGGAGACGGGTTTCTCCACGGATCTGACCGATTCCACTGAGAAGAAGGACCGGCCAATGAAATGCAAAACAGGAACGTGCCATCGGATGGAAGATCGCACGAACGGACTGATGTCAGAGAGGAACGGAGAAGGAAATAAGAAGAGAATCGCGAGGAAGGGGTTAATTCTGCACTCTTTGTCGCGACGCGCATAATCCCGAGCCGCGTTATAGCTGGATACCGGTGTAAAAGTGTCTTTGAATTATATCCGTGACGAAGAAAGGAAAAGGAAGCAGCGAGTTCGACGGAAGGACCCGATAGCCATCTTCGTAGCTTCTTCCCTCTGTAAGTTTCTCGGATGGAACGAACGTGTCGCGAGCTGGCAAGGTGACTAATGGATTTTTATTCTCCTTGAAGATTCCGAAAACGACATGGCCAGGTTATTTCCTACTTTTCACACGCATTTGCATCGTTTGTTGTCACTTGACAGTTTGACTCCGGGTTTATTTCCGAATAGCTCGAGAAATGTATCCGAATCTGCGGAAAGTGGATAGAAGAATTCTTTTCGTTATCAAACGTCCTCAATAGAGAAAAGATAGAGCGTGGAGACGCTTTGAGATCTAACAGCGTTAGATTACGCTGTTCAACACGATTTTTACGCGATAATAGGTGATGTTTATAGATCTCGACGAACAAAAACCGAATCTGAAATCAGTTTTTGTCTATCACTGTCAGGCTTTGAGGAAATCGATTTTGAAAATCGAAATTTTTCAACTTTGACTTCTATTTATAACAAAACTACTAAAGCGATACGATTCCCGTTGGATTCAGAAAATTCCGTGGACTTCAACTAATACATCGATATACTATAGTTTTCCTATATTAATTTGCATATACCTGTAAATGTTAAGTAAACCTGACGGGACCAGTTTTGCCCCTAATTTAGGAATACTTTATTACATTTTTCTCAAACAGTAGAGGTCTGTTTTCATAACCGATGTAAGGATTAACCGGCGCTCTGCCCAACATGTTTTGAAAAATTACGTTAAAAAATTAAATAATTATGTTATGTTTATAATATTGAATTGTTATGTTTTTAATATTGAATTTCTGTTTATAATTTTGAGAATTGAAAAATAAACATATTCTGTACTATCTATTTTGTGAAATACAAGTGTGACCCGTCGTGAAGCACGCCGGTGTTAACGTGTTAAAACATGGAGCGTTCGTTCGACACATTTTCATTCAACTTTTCTTGGTACCCTTTCATTGAAAGAAATACTACGACAGAAGTTACATTGGAATGCTTTGTTTCAAATATATTTTGTATGAATTGAATAAGTAGAAGGTGGCCAAATGGTCTGGAATGTATGATACTGTGAAAGTTTGAGGATCGAGAAAGCTATTTACTATAGCAAGAAGGAGACAAAAGTCTAGAAGATGTTCGTAAACGGAAAAATTTCGATAAATCCAGGAATAAAGACTCGTTTCCTTTGATCGATGATCGATATAAAGAAGTTGAAATTTTTGAAAACCCACGTGAGCCAGGTTTCCTTGCAATCGCAGGATATACGAACTTCTTTCTACGTTTTTATCCTCGAAAAATCAGTGGAATATTAAATGCCTTAGAATACTCGCTGAAATATTTACGAATCTAACGTAATAAAAGAAATTCGCCGATAAGGGAGGAATTTTTATTATTTCACTGGATGCCATTTTATTCTGCGGGTATCGAGTAGCGAATATCGAATGTCGATTCTAAACCGATGATACATCGAGGTCTGATAAATAACAGGTTAACTTGTATATTACTCTGGTTTATAAAAGAATAGTATTACAGTTTCGGTTGGTCCTCCTCCGCCCTTTTGTTTCCTTTGCTCCTTCGTTTGTTTTTCCATTGTTCCGCGGTATCAAACGCGCGATAGCCTGTAATATACTGCGGGCACGGACGCTGCCTTGCGCGAGAACTAATCTGCATTTTTAATCCTCCATTTTGCCGCGAAGAAGCGATTCTTTAGCGGTCGCACTTGTCTCGCTGCCGGAGAAAACAACGTTTCCGCCCTTGCAATTTGTTCCGCGATTCAGCATACATTTTTCAACGGGCGCATAGGGGTGCACCGGGTTTATTAAAACACGAACGGAAAATCGCGTCGCGATGTAACGGGTCAAAAACGCCGGAGATCCAATGAAATATTAATCGTCGCCGTATTAAACCGAAACTTTCCTCTTTTCCGTCGCGTGAATAATAAACGCAGGAAACCCCGTTCAGATACGGACAGGAATTAAAATTAATACTGCCGCACGCGCCGAGTAATACGTACTGTCCTTGATCCTCTCGTTCCATCCAACCAGATATCTGCCACTCCGTCCCTATCGAATCTCCTTTAATTATTCTATCGATAGCGAGACAGTATTTCCTTCTTATTCTCCATCTTTCTCGCGGTATCTTTATCTCGATTCATTTTTATCAGCTAAAATTACGACTGAATCCTATCCACATTGGTGAAATTTGGAGAAGATGTTTTAAATGTGAATCGTTAGCTTTCTTTTTATTTCTTCGCTGTTTTGCAACTGTACGATTATTTTACCAATCTAAATTACTTTACGGGTAACTCATCCGTAAAATAAATAAATAAATAATGTGATATGTAATTTCTTAATCTAAAAGTTGTAAGAAACACAAGGAAGAGGTCTATGCTTTGCAAGTAATTCGTAAGACAGGCGAGACCGGAATAAGTAATTTAAAAATATTAATAAAAATTGAATCCTTCTGTCTTTCAACAATAGTAAGTAAATATACGTATATGAAATTTCGTTTCGATGAAATAAACGTCGACATTTGCAAGGGTACAATATCCAAAAGCAGTTATTTCGCCTCGTTTATTTCGATATCTAGCACCGACTCGCTCACGCTCCCCTGACAGTGCCAGGAAACCTCATCATCCAGGAAAATAGCTCGTAGAACGTCCAAGTGACGCGATCGTTCTCGCCTATTCTCTCCATAAATCCTATTTACGATACACGCCAGGATCCAGACGATAGATTTTAAAACTTCCGGACAGATCTCGACGCGCGTTAGCGGAACACGTACTCGCTTCCGCGCAACTGCTCCGAACTTTCCATGGATCACTCCTCGTCGGATAACCAAATTTCCACAGAGAATCCGCGTTCCCTGTCCTTCGCGGGGCCAGACTGCCGTCGTATCGGCGAACCGGCTGTTAAACTCGTTATCATACATCGTCTCGAACCACTGACAACCGGCAAACGTTCAACGCGTCCGCGATATAAACGTCCACTTCGTCAGAAGCGTTAAAATTCGAATGGACGCGCGAATAGCGTATTTCCGAAAAATTCCGGTTAATTCGCGGATGACACGAGGTCTCGGAATTTGCGTCAAACGCGATTGGCGTCTTCAAAACACGGTTTTAATGGAAGTGAACCTGGACAGAGAGAGAACCGAATTACCAGGGTTTGCACTTAGAAATTAGATGAAAATACTAGTCACTAGAGCAACGGGACAGTTCAAAGATTGAAGAGATAATGTCCGTGAATTTTGAGGCGAAAACTCTGATTCGGGTTTGATTCTATACAGAACAGTTTTGGAAAAAGAGATCGTGCATTCTGGAAAGTTTGATTAGGAGAAATTGTAGAGCTTTAATTAGAGATTTCGGGTAAATTTCTTTTTAATAGCCACGTTAAGTATATTTTTAGAATCTCTCAAATATAGACCCAAGACTTCGTTGCAAAATAAAACAGAGATAATGGATCAAGACCTATTCTATCTTTACCATTCGCGAGAAATTTCACCAAATTGAATCTTTATTGCTGGAATTATCGATTTTCATTGGGTACCTAAACATAGCAGGTATAGATAGTAGTAATATTAATAGCTCGACGAAGATTTTATTTCTGTACCAGACAACGATTATTTTTAGAGAAGCAGGTATACAATTTTAACACTAAACCTACCACGGTTAAAATGAATAGGAAAAAAGTAGAAGCTTCAAAAAATATTACACGTGACATCGCAGAAATGACTTTACGTATATTGGAAGAAAATTCGCAAAGACGAGTGATTAAGATAATAAAGTTGAACGCGAAACTGTTAATAAAAATTTGGAAAATAGTGATTTAAACCATGGTAGGTTCAGTGTTAACACATTGCGTACGACGCTCCCAGGGCCCGCTCTAGAAACACTTTATACGATGCATATATTCACTTTTTTAATTCGCATTTGGTAGTAGATATTCACAAAAGTATTCATAAAGTATTCTTAAATACTACTATATATTTTTTATACATCTTTTACATTTTTTACATTTTAAAAAATTTTAATTATTCATTTTAAGAGTTTGAATAATCCTTTAGCGTATGATACCGAGTGAAGCACTCTCCACTCAATTGAGACACAATTTGCAATAATATCTTGTTTCTCTCCTTTTTCCATTGGACAGACAAATCTTAAATTTTTTTGTTGGGAATTTCTTTATTCCTTTGCCTATTATTGGTATAATGCACAGAGACACAGAGCCTCCAATGTAATTGCTATACTGACAAACTGATTTTTACGCTGATTTTACGTTGACATTCATTTTTATTTTGCTAACCATTTGTTAAGGGGATACGCAAGGCGTCGTTACCCTGGTAACGTAACAAGAAAGTCTATTTTTTAGTTCCTTAAATCGTCGATTGAGTCGAAAAAACGAGATATCTCATCTCACGTACGCAATATGTTAATAATTGCTAGAAGAAAAATTCCGGGACCAGTCTACTTGACTGGTTTGACAGTTCTATTAAGATATCATGGAACATTTTGATATAAAAGAACATCCTGTCGAATGATTACTTCATTCTTCTCACATCAGGCCACGAAAATTCCTATCTATCACTTTAATCATAACTCAGTGGACATCGACGTGATAGATCCACGCGCGAAACGCGCGTGTTTATATATAAATCAACGGAGTAAGAGAATCCTGTTACATTAACTCGGTGCATTGGTTGGAAATTGACGGACGGTGCGTGTGCAGGTTGGCACAATGCGATACGAATAATCGAATCAGCCGATCGACCCGGCCAAGAGTAAATTATGCAGACTACGCAAGGATCATGATTGACAATTTGATTCGGCATTATATTCAACGCGCACGGGTTTCTACAATGCGCCCTTTAAGGCGGCCAAATTGATCCTTTTGACGGATTCCACGGTCCCTCGTCCGTAAAACGTGATCGCTGTTCGAGCGTGTGTAAAAGCAATATGTGCAACATCGGCTCTGAAATTGAACGAATTGCTCGGATTTCTCAATGAAATTTCGCGTCAGAGTTGCTCCCGAGGATGTAACTGCGAATGACTGAAATGGAGAGAGAAGGGTTCTCCACAGCGAGAGTTTAATTCGCGAGTGTGTTTCGATGAGCAACCTCGAATCGGAAATTTGCAGCAGCGATCATGGAGAGATGGAAAAAGATGCAAGAAATATCGCGTGAAAAAGAGAAATAAAATAGACCTTCTTTATTTACGATGCTTCTTATTATATTCATCTGAAAGACGGATAAATAAGATTACTAAATAGCTTTTGCACCCGACTATAGCGTAGGAAAATCGATATCGATGAAAAATAAATTCGTACAGGAATACCAAGTTGGCCAGAAATAGCCGCGTATTTCCAGCAATTGCGAAAATAGAAATCTCAAATAAACCCGCGACCCTGGACACTCCTATCGATAATCCATAGACATTAGATTTTTCATAGATAGCAACGTTGTATCGATATATTCGGTTAAACAAACACGGCTGTATCTAAATTTATCGTTTGCTATTTCGAAGAGTTATGAAAAGACGATCATAGCCCGACCCGATAAATAAAACAAATACCTCCGATAAATAACATAAACAAACGAAATAAATAAACCTCCGATAAACCCAATAAACGGAATAAACAACCCTTCAAAAACACTTCTGCCCCCTGCACACCGACCGATCATAATTAAAATAAATTCTCATACCGATATCTCTCGGTTCCCAAATTTTCCTTTACACCAAACTCGCCTAATTTCGTTCCGATTATTAACAAACCCATCGTAAATCACCGCGTAAAACGCCACAAAATCCCATACAGTATCAAAATTACATGGAAACCTTGCTAATTGACGTTTAAACCCGTTTTTTCCCTCGATAATATCCCGTCCACGATCAATTCGTATCAGCTCCGTCTCGCGTAATTATCCACCCGCGCAATTAACAAACCCCTGAGCGGAGCAGCTCGGGGAGGACCTTAATATCGCGGGATCCTGGGTACACCTGTTCCAGCGGGATTTTACGTCTGCCAGGACAGCGATGGAATGTAAATTCCGCGAAAGACAGACAAGATTTACGGCCGGGGATATGTAAACTGCGCGAGGTCCGTGCATCTATGTTCCTGTCCGCGAGTACAGCTCTCGTGCCGCGAAAACGGCACGTTTTCCGAAATTTTCCGCCGAGGCTGGACGCGATGGTGGCCGGTTCTACCTTTCTCCGAGCTTCGACCTTCGTTCGCGAGCAAATTAAAACGACCGGGAGTCGGTAGATCCACGAGAGATCGACGAGAGATCCATGAGAAGCCTAAGCGAGTGGTTCCAGCGATATTCGCGGCAGGGTATTTATTAGATTGTCAACGGGCAGTGTTATCGGCGGTGTTTACACGCCAAACCGAAACATCGATTGTTAACCGTGGCTGGTGTACGAGCTCGGCCAGGCCATAAATCCTGGGAAATTACGGGAAACGATTTTATGCAGAGGCAGCCGGTTTAAATCGAAGCCCCTCTCTCTCTCTCTCTGCCATTTCGTATTCCAGATTTAAAAGTCCGAGGAGTCCTGGAATGCTGGCAGGCACGCGATCAAACCTCGGGCACGTCCAGTTCGTGTCGCGGCAAGCGTGTCCCGTCGACGTTTCTGAAGCAACCGCGAATTTCGGGGAATTCCAGACACTTTCCTAGCCGCGAGATTTCGGCTAGACCGGATCGGCTTTGAAATAAATGTCAGCTGATGTTCTTTAAGGTGTCACGAACGGGTTGCTTGATTTTATCGCCAGTTATCGTCACGTCCAGTGTTAGGTGAAGATTATTCTAATATTTTTTCTTTTTTTTTTTGGATTGTTAGGGAAATTGAGAGACCTTGATGTTTATCACGATACGAAGCTATGGTGTGCTAAGTACGTTATGGAAATTTTTAGGATTCGTGTTTCAAATCCGCGAAGATTTTAGGAATTTACTTGTTTTTAAGCCTTTGCACTCCGAACAATGTTGTTCATTCAATGAACATGTGGATGGTCGCGTTCTTTTTATATATCTTAGTAATTTTACTATATCTTGACTTCATTTCTTCTGCCATATTCAGAGAAAACATCAAGGAAACATACATTTCTCTAAAAGTTGTGCTGGAATAAGTTATTATTTGATTTCTTATTACTATTCATAATCACTAATAAACAGCACAGTGCAAAGGGTTAATTTTCGTTAAATAATTCCTTATAAGTCGATGTTGAAATTGAAGAAAATCGAGAAAGGGTTCGTAGATCTTTCTTTGAGATTAATTGTAAAGTAATGCAGGAAGTCTACCTCGCAAATAAACGATGGAACGTGTAATACATCGTGTAACGAGTAAATAAATAAAATTGAAGATAATAGCCTTGTTACAGACCCCTAATTTTGTTCGAAAGAGCAACGCAATTTATCGAGGCTGATATTCCATTAACTAACTACTTAAATCCACGAACGAAACGTTGGCGGAAAACAGGCTAAAAATCGATGTCGATCGATATTTCCTTCCAGCAGGATCACGCGAATTCTAACAGTTAATTATATTTCATAGTTACAACGACGTTATTACCTTTTCCGCTTCTCTCTCTTTCTATTAACTTTTTTTCTCCCTTCTACCCATTTTTTCCACCATTTTCGCTATTTGTTTCGCCGTTATTGTCTGTTATTCTATGCAAATTGTCGGATCGGCTATTTTCCACGGCCGTGCAATATTCCAACGGAATATTTTTATATCGGATGTATTCGGGAGAACACGGTTTACCGATGAGGAAACTGAAATGTGCGGAATCGGCGAAGTCGCCTGATAACAAGAATGCAAAGTGGAAAAGTTGCAGGGCTCGTCGTCGCTAGTTATTTACGCAATCTCGGCTTGAACTCGAAATCAACGTTTCACAAGCAATTTCGAGATCGTACGAGAAAACTTCCTTCCCAGGCAACCTGGAATATGCTGACCCATCGACAAGCGGATAATCAGGCACGCGGGAACTTTCTGGTTACGTCGCAGCTAGCAGGATTAAGAACGAGAAACGAGCGTTGCGCGTTCAGAAATTTTTACCTCCGCGGACAACGCGAAGATTCGAGGAATATTTTAATTCACAGATTCGTCGTGGAAAAATTTTAACCTCGTCGGACAACGCGAAGATTCGAGGAATATCATAATTCGCAGATTCGTCGTGGAGAAATTTTTTACCTCGGCGGACAACGCGAAGATTCGAGAAATATCATATTTTGCAGATTCGTCGTGGCAAAATTTTTTACTTCGTTGCATAACACCAAGATTCGACGAATATCGTAATTCGCAGATTCGTCGTGGAAACATTTTTTACTTCGTCGGACAACGCGAAGACTCGAGGAATATTTTAATTCACAGATTCGTCGTGGAAAAATTTTAACCTCGTCGCACAACGCGAAGACTCGAGGAATATCGTAATTCGCACATTCGTTGTGAAGAAATTTTTTACCTCGGCGGACAACGCGAAGATTCGAGGAATATCGTAATTCGCACATTCGTTGTGAAGAAATTTTTTACCTCGGCGGACAACGCGAAGATTCGAGGAATATCGTAATTCGCAGATTCGTTGTGAAGAAATTTTTTACCTCGGCGGACAACGCAAAGATTCGAGAAATATCATATTTTGCAGATTCGTCGTGGCAAAATTTTTTACTTCGTTGCATAACGCCAAGATTCGACGAATATCGTAATTCGCAGATTCGTCGTGGAGAAATTTTTTACCTCAGCGGACAACGCGATGATTCGAGGAATATCATAATTCGCGGATTCGTCGTGGAAAAATTTTTTACTTCGTCGGACAACGGCGAAGACTCAAGGAATATCGTAATTCGCAGATTCGTCGTGGAGAAATTTTTTACCTCAACGGACAATGCAAAGATTCGAGGAATATTGTATTTTGCAGATTCGTCGTGGAGAAATTTTTTACTTCGTCGGACAACGCAAAGATTCGAGGAATATCGTATTATCAATATCGGAATTATCGTAATTCAATGGTTGTGAAATTTCGCTCGAAAACTATCGCTTGACCGATCATTCTGCGTCGAAAAATGACTAACGAAGAATTAACCCTTTACAGTCGACGATTTTTTAGCTACAGAAGAGTAGAAATGTACAGATTTTCTGCTACAAAACTGACGTCATTTTTTTTGAGTGATAAATAAAGAATCGTATAATAATTAACATCCAAAATTCTTTGATTTCGATATATCACGTATTGTTATATTTCCTTAAATTTGGTATATCAATTAACCCTTTGACTACTATGGACGCCTATAGACGCTCAGAAATTTTGCGTTTGTGATACTGAGAGCGCCTATTGGAGCCCACAGTAGTCAAAGGATTAAAAGGATAAAAAATCTTTATAAGAAAGTTAAAGGACTATTTGATTTTTTATGCTTTATCGGAAATATATTTTCTATATCAAAAAAGACAAGTACGATTGGGAAACCATATGGAAAAACATTTTACTTTGTTTTCTATAATATACCTCCGAACTTAAATTGTATATCATAAATTCATAATCACATTTTGTGTAAAAGTTCGCCGTAACGAAAGCGCTAAATTTGATATATTAATTAGTATGGGTCTTCAAAATTTTATGATGACTGACAGTTGCCTCTCGAATGCAAAGGGTTAATTATGTCGCAGGATTCGAATGGACAATAAACAGTTTAAGCGAGAATCGAATAGAAATTGAATCCATCGCGGAATTAATCCTATTCTATCTGGTTTTATTATCGGGTATGAATTATTCTATTCTCTACTCGGTGGCGGGAATTAATCGAACAGCGATCGTCAGCTGCCGGCAAAAAGATAATTCAAAGTTGCGGTACAAAGCGGCGGATTACCCGAAAGGATTACTCTAACCGCGTTTTCGCACCTGCAAGGAAACAATCACTCCGAATCAATGAAACCAATTACCGACATCGCACCTCAGACTTCCATCTATTTCTCCTGATCCAATAATTCCTTCGGGAAAGATCCGAGACGCGATGGATCTAGTTCAACACCCGTCCCGACGTTTCGCATTACGAGGTTATAATTATGCTCCGTTTATGGTCCGATTCGAAGTCTCGAGGAAGCTTCGCACTCGCCTTAATTACCAGAGCAAATAATAAATGGATATTTCGAGCAATTTATTCACCGCCATCATCTGGACACTCGACACTCCGTTAACACTTCGTTAACACTTCGTTAACACCCTTTATAAGCGTTAATGCAACGAAACTGCTGCATTGTTCTCTTATCTGCTCGCAATTAACACCTCGCAACGAAACTCGATCTTCGTTCTTCGTCATTAATTATACCTACGGTATATTTCTTTCTACAGGGTGGTTCGAGGAAAGCTTCGCTTTTCCACGATGTTAGATATGATTCAAACAACGATACTAGCTCTTTATAAGTATCCCGAAACCCTGAGAGCATCTTCGAGTTTGGTAAATCGAGGGAAATAAATAACCGAACCCTCGGGTTGACATTGGATCCAGATCCCGTGCCGAATCGCGTCACGTGCAGGTAGAAAACCCGTTTAACCCCGTGATGCTAGGCTGAGAGCTGGCAGTATCGACTGGTTGTATCGACTGGTTCGATACTAGGGCCGATTCGTTCGTTTCGAGGCTTTTAGGCCGACGTTTCCTTTTTTTCCATCGGCGCGCGTTCTTCGACGCGGCCGGCCTATGAATCACCGTTTAAAGCGTCGCGTGTGCCAGCGTCGAAATCATTTTTCACGTCGCCGGCTGATTGATACAAACGCGATCTAACCGTGACGAAAGCGGCGCGGCGCTGCTCCCGAGCAGGGAAGGAAACGGGAGGACGATGGAAAAAGGGTGGAAAAGGGTGGAAACACGAGCCGGGAGAAGGGCGGAAGGAGACGAGGCGGAGAAAAACGACGTGTCCAGCTGGTTTTTACGCCTCGTTCTTTCCCGGCGAGATCCCCGACAATGAGAACGACACCGGCGACAGGGGCGGACCTAATTAAGACGCTGAATTCGTTCTCGATGCTAATCACCGCGACTCGCTGCGCCCGTGTATATTTAAACGTTCATTAAACGCTTCATTGTGCCGGGCCCGTGCCGGGGCCGTTTTAAAGGGATTAGGCGACGTCAAAGTTACTGCGTAGCAGGCCAACGGAGAAAAAGGATCGCCGAAGTCGAGCTACCGAGTTTAATCGCCGCGCTTCTTCCTTCTCCCTCCTTATTTTCCCTCCCTTATTCCCAACCCCGCCAAGCTTTTGTACTTGTTGCAGTGGCTCTCGCGGCCCGAATAATACGCGCCTCTTACGGAAGCTTTTTCTCCGAGGAAACCCGCGATATTTCATCCCTCTACCCGACTCTCGCTATTTTACTCTATTCCACGATTGTTTCCCATTTTCGGGATCAACCGGCTCCGCAAAGTATCGAGGAATCGAGCTTATACGAATCCCGACCGACCTTTATATTAGGTTGGTGCATATGAAATGTCGGATTTTCTTACACGCGAACGTTTGTCTTCCTGTTTTCGTTACACTTTTGGTTTTGGCATAACCTCGTTTATAGTCGTACTGTCCATTGCCAGAGTCACATTTCAACAAAGGAGATTTTCTCGAAAGTGTTCCCTTTTGTTATTTCATTTGAATTTTCTACCGATATGAATCTAAACGATATTCGTATAATTTTTTTGTACGAGTATAAACTTGGTAATAATGCTGCAAAAGCTGCACGCAACATAAACCAAGCGTTTGGGGAGAATACAGTTAATGATCGAAAAGTGCAGCGTTGGTTTGAAAAATTTAGGTCCGGTGATTTTTCACTACAAAATGATCCGCGTGGGAGACCCAAAACGTCTGTGAAAAATGATGATCCGAAGGCATTGGTGGAAGCGGATCCAACTGTATCCACGAGGGAACAGGCTACCAGGATGAAAATTGACCATACAACAATATTGCGACATCTTTCTGAAATTGGCAAGGTGAAGAAAATGGATAAGTGGGTACCGCACGAACTAACTGAGCGAAATAAGCTGGATCGGTTGAACGTATGCTCATCGTTACTATCCCGATTTCATCGAGAGCCATTGAAATATGAAGTTACGCAGCACCCAGCCTATTCACCGGATCTCTCGCCAACCGACTTTCATTTTTTTAAACATTTAGAACTGTTTTTACGAGCTAAACGGTATGAAAATGAAGACAGTTTGAAAAATTCGATATCAGAGTTTATCGATTCTAAAGATCAGAATTTTTTTAAGACAGACATCTATGCTTTAAAGTCTCGTTGGGAAAAGTGTATCGAAGCGAATAGAGCATATTTTGATTGAATAAACAGCTTTTGAAAAAAGATACGCAGTTTTATATATTCACTTAAAAATCCGGCATTTCATATGCACCAACCTAATATTTTGTCGAATTTTTACGAAATTCTCGTGGAGTTTATTTCGATGAATTTAAGGTTCTTAGAATCTTGAGAGTTAGATTGAATATAGAAAAGATAGGGTAATAGCTTGGAAGCTATGTATGATAATTATCTAAGAGAAAGAAACCGTAAAGATCGGAATATTCTTCTCGTTTTTCCGCGAAAAAATTGTCGCGAGGAAAACCGAGGAAAATTACTCGACCGGAGAACATTGCAGTATAACAATGGTCGACGCACTCGAGGATCGAAGAACCGGAATATCCTTTTTGATTTATTCCAAGCAGTTAACCCACATATGCACGTCGATAACAATGGGACGTGGCAAACTATATTCGACGAAACAACGCGAAAGAACAAGCGATCTCGAGGAGATAGTATATAGGTGTCGCGAATTTCCGTGCGATTTCTAATTCGATACAAAAGAAATTTCGAAATTATCGTCGATTCCGGAGGATCGATAGAAAATACACGCGAAACGATCCATCAGCCCGTTTCCCGTGGCGATTGCGCCAGATCGAATTATCGGTACGCGATATACTAATTTCGCGGATAACGAAAATCAGATAGCGATATTCCATTTGCCGTGGAATTTTCGAATTCGCGTAACATGATAAAGTCACGAACCGCGCGCCGCGTTTGTCAAATTAAAAAGCAATAGACACTTTCGACAATCGATAAAGTATATATGTATGTGCACGCGTGTGTTCATATTTCATTCCCCTCTTTTCCGCTTTTTTTTCATTTTTTTTCTGTTCACAGAGATCGTTAAAACTCCACGGAGAGTAATTTCGAAAAAAATTGTAATACCTGTATTTTATTTTTATTTTAAACTCGCGTGCGTTTACTTAATCTAGCATTGAAATTCGTTTAAGAAAGTTTTAATGTTTTAAATCAAAATTGCGAAGTTATTTAATTTCTACATTCCAGGACAACTTCTTCTTCTTCTTCTTAGTTATTAATTACAGTCGAAAAGTAAGAAGAGATAAAGAAAAGCTTCATCTCAAGATATAAACATCAGTACCACCCTATATTCCTATTTTCTTATTTTTCCATTCCAATTATAAGTTTATCTTGTTAACCCTGTTGAGATAATTGTTTCTGCTTTAATTAATCGGTGCTTATTATTACGCGAACGTTCCTTGGTTTATATATTTCTCAGGATTGCGAACCTCTTTTCGATACAATTACAAACGAACAGATTTTTCGTTCGTCGAAGAACCCGCGTGTTTTCACAAGTTCGACAACAACTGCGTTACGCCGAGCGAATCAAAATTCCCTATAATTTCCCTATGGTAATCCACATTCCCTGGACCAAAATGGCGAAACTCTTCGCCGATAATTGAACTTCTGTTGAACGGGTTAAAAACGGGCGGAAGATTGGAGGAAATATGATTGCCGGAGACCTGGTTCACACGAAACGATCGGCTAGCTGCAGTTTCGGTAGGGAAAATCCAACGATCGACGAGCGTTAAACCGTTCCAGGTTATTTGTCGATGGCGATTATTCCGTTGTATGGCGGCCGGCACTTTGCCATGGGATTAATTCACCGTTGCATCCGTCAGTCATGAAAACAACAAGCGTGCACAACGTGTTCCGTTGGCGAATGCAGTCGGTTCAATGGTTCCGGTGGCGCGTGCTCGCCGAAATCGAGTCCACGGACCGTCCATTTTGTCGCGTTCGCTATCCCGCATGATTTCACTCGGTCGCCGACGAAAGAAGCACGATCCGTGCCGAAAAGAGAACAACCACTCGATGAAAACCGATTTGCCACGCTGCGTTTTGCATTTCCGTTCTCGTCCTTCTTCACGAACCGTCCCATCTACCTCCGAACGATTTCGAGTAAAACAGAAAGAAAAACGAAGTTAAATCGTGCAACTTGGATCCGAAGATTCGTCAAGATGAACGCGAAAAGAGATTCTATTCGAAATACGTAACGAATTTTTCTATTTCGTATGAATTTATTGCTTATTGTATCTTTCTTTTTAACAAAGTTTCGCGGATAGTTATCTTCTATATTTTCGAACACTTTGAAGTTTGTTTGGGATTCGTTAAGATTCCTTTTGTTCGTTGAAATTTTATTTTCTTCCATTCCCGAACAAGCTCTGTAGAAAATTTTCTTTTTATTATATCTGGTTGGAATAAAGCTCGTCCCGTAATATTCAATCGGCGACGTTTCTTCACGTAAACACTTTTTTCGCAATCAAACCGAGATGTCGAACGGTAGAGCCGAAGCTGCGCAATTTGTACTAGCATCGATGCAAAAGCAAGAGCTTTCGAAATCATTGAAGTATTCGATTACAGAGTATGAACTGTAACGTTAAACGCAACAATGAGCCGTTATCCGGTTCGTTAAACAATTAAACACTTCGCCAATTACGCGGAATGTTTTCAGGGAAAAAACGCTGGAGAAAAATGAGCAGCAGTTGAAACCACGTTTATCCCTTCAGTTTTTGTTGCTTCTAGTTATTTACCCGATTAAATTTCCCTTGTAGTATCCAATCGAACTCGAACGACACTCAACCCAACTCTTCGTGAAATCAACCTCTTTAAAATTCAAAAAAAATCCTGCAATCTCTTTTCTTCCTACGTCTCTCACAATTCCATTAAATCGTCAAAACAAACAAAGTTACAAAAAATAACAATCATTAAATTAATTCTAAACCAAAGATACAAGATTCCTGTTCGCTTACTATAAAATTATCAAATTTCACCCCAATTTTTGAGACAAAAAAAATTCTAAATATACAAATACAATAACTAAACAAACACGATCGATCGATGCAACCAGCGATTCAAATCGATTCGCACAGAAAAAGGCGCGAAAAGTGAGAAGTATCGCGAAAAATTTCAAGTCCCATTTGCGTAAACGGAATATTCAGGGATGTTGGAACAACGCACCCCTCATCCACGCTTTTTCACCCCGAAGGGGTGAAGGGCGGGGCGGACAGCGCGTGCCGAGGCGGAAAGAGAGAAAGGGAGAGAAATTGGAAGAAATAATTCGCGAAGCTCGTAACTAAAAAGCTCGTGGGTTCTGAGGTATGGGTGCGGAGGTTGCACAAGGGCTGACACACGCTACAATATCGCGGCAGGGTTGACTTTCGCGAGCAAAAGCGCGGGGAACAACGTTCCAGCTGGAAATAAACGGCCGCCGATAAAAGTTGCCGCCGTTCTGTTTGCGGGGACCCCGTTTATTGAACTGTTTCGCGGAATAATTGCCACTGAAAGTCGCGGCTTCCCCTTTGTCACTCTCTCTCTCTCTCTTTCTCTCCATTTTCTCCCGCGAAACCAATGCCGGTTCGACGGCGAAATAACATCCAGGCTAATTAATACCTTCCGGCATCGGAAACATAAATTTCCGTTTTTTCTTCCCTTTTTTTTCGCCTTCTCCCGTTGGAACTTTTCAGCACCGGCAAAAAACCTCGCATTAGTACCGAGCTAACTTTTTAATCAGCCAGATTAATTCCTGACCTTTGATCTCGCTCCGAGCATACGTTTGTAACGAACAACGTCTTTTTTCCCAGAGAAATTTCCCCTCCGATTTTCCCGGTTCAAACCCTTAGCTACCATTCGATTTTTAAATTTCTTTTATCCCGCGAGAACGGAGTTCGAGGTAACGTAGAACCCTGTAGATACATATATTCGCGTTTACCATAATATCGAGTATTTCGTAATTTTAATTGCGATAATTTCTAGGGTATAACAATCGTCTGGCAAGGATAAGTCGGTGATGGAAAAATTT
This sequence comes from Euglossa dilemma, assembly GCA_002201625.1. NCBI lineage: Eukaryota > Metazoa > Arthropoda > Insecta > Hymenoptera > Apidae > Euglossa > Euglossa dilemma. Next base: position 2,470,519 of record NIJG01000055.1, on the reverse strand, counting down.
CAGGATCTTGGGCCGATTTTTTTTAAATAATTCGCTCATCGAGAAGTCGAAATCACGAAGTTTCGCACGTTTATCGACGCCAGTATATACATATATCCGTTATTACCAAAATATCGAGTATTTCGTAATTTTAATTGCGTTAATTTATAGGGTATAACAATCGTTTGGCAAGGATAAGTCGGTGATGGAGAAATTTCGGGATCTTGGACCGATTTTTCTAAAATAATTCGGTCTTCGAGGGGTCGAAATTGCGAAGATTCGTGCGTTGATTAAAGCTAGTGTACACATATATCCATGTTTACCAAAATATCAAGTATTTTCTAATTTTGATCGCAGTAATTTATAGGGTACAATAATCGTTTGGCAAGAGTGAGTCGGTGATGGAGAAATTTCTGGATCTTGAACCGATTTTTCTGAAATAATTCGGACTTCGAGGGGTCGAAATTGCGGAAATTCGCGCGTTGATCATAGCGATCAACGCCAATAATCTCGAAGATTCCAAAGTTTCGCGGGGATGGAGGGAAAAATTGGTGAAAAATTCGGAACTTGGGTTCGAAAGGAGAGATGGTCATTTGGCCAAGCGAATAAACACGCACGCTCATGCTTGGACAGTTTCAAAGGGCCCGCGAAACCGTTTCGAGAGATGGGGTCGATATGAAAAGGGTCGGCTAAGACTTTCGGGCTTTCACGGGGCCAGCGGATCGTAATCTCCTGTCCATGTATATTCAAATACCCGACACGATAAATCTCCTTGCCTTTCGTTTATTAACGAGACGACGATTCCGCATCGATTTCCATTATATCCTGCCAGCCGGGATTAAAGGGTGCCGTTCCGCGCGACGCGTTGGGTATCGAAGGAGACTCGAGAAGGTAGAAAAAGGAGCGGAAAAATTGATGAAAAGGATCACTTGCTTTGGCGACGGTAAAGCGAGTTTAATGGAATTTGTAGGGCCGTAGGCTAATTCGAGAGAAATGACCTAAATGGTCCGCCATTACGGCGAAATTCATCGACTGTTATCGCACGCTCTATATGCTAATCCGAAAAATTAATAACCGCAATTCAACAATTCAAATCGTATCTAAATAATTCTCATCGGAATATAACTGCTGTTACCTTTTCCTAGCCAACAGCGTATCTACGTTGATGCATTTTTATTTAATTAAATTAAACCACAAACTTTCTACAGTTTCATGTATGCAAATTGAAAAAAAATCGAAGCTCAACGTAGTACATAATAAAACACATAACTCCTACGAAATATCTAGCATATCTAGTATCTCGAGCAAATCATTCGGTATACTACGACAAAAAATATTTTCAAAACACTATTTATATATTTCAAAACGTTTTCAAAAAGTCGATTCGTCGTTCCTAGAACTGAAAAACGATCACCACGCACTTCATCCCCACTGTTAACCCTTTACCCTACAATTTAAATCCCGATGACGCGTGCCATGATCAACAGAGTCGACGACTAATAAAAATAATCATCGAATAGAAGCGCGTCTGAATAACTATCCCTCTAACTATGTAAATTACCAATTTTCCTGACAAAATAAACGCACACGTGCTTCTCTGTGTCTAACAAAACCCTCACACCGATTCCTCTACTATAAGTCAATAGATCGCTCTATCACTCACCCAAAATCGTTCTTAACACTAGGTTTACGGACGTTTTTGAATACCTATCTTCATGGAGACCCGTCAGATTTACCGGTAAAGAAAACTACGTACTTTCTCTAAAAATAAGACCATGAGTTTAATTTAAAAACAATTATGATATTAACAAACTTAACATAAGTTGATTAAATCTATTAATATCGTATAATTGGAGGAACTCATCCGTCAAATTGACGGGTCCCGTAAATCTAGTGTTAAAACAGCGAAAAAATAGTATAAAGACGTAATTTGAATATTACTAATCAAACTCTAGTTGGAAGATCGTGGTAATTCTGGTGGGGCGTGGCAAGGTGAGCAGAAAATCAGTTACATGTCGAGCTACTCGGTCCTAACCCGAAGAACAACACGCGACTGAGAGACGAAAACATTCGCGAAAATTAACCGCGAGCCTGTTCGAACCTGGCGATGTTTACATTCAGCTCTATCTACGAACCACGCCTCTCGTGTTTGGCCTGACTTCCTTACAACGAGTCTTCCAAGTTATCGTCGACGAGCAAGTCGAATACCGAGGAAAACAAAGAACGTCCTTGAGAAGTGCTACCGCTCCGGAAACGAGGAGAATACGGAGAAAAGATCATCGCGCGTTAACGCGGCATCGAAATGATCTGTACAAGTGCCATTTATAGTCGATGGCAACATTTATCTTTATCGGCAGAGTATTTTCCGTTGATTTTTTTGATTTTATTACATTAGAGCAATGATTATTTTATTCAGCACAGTTCCTATTTAACTTTGCACTCGAGAGGCGACTGTCATTCGCCATAAAATTTCGAAGACCCATATTAATTAATATATCAAATTTAAGATAATACAACAATATGCGAAATATCGAAATCAAATAACTTTACGTATCAATTATGAAACGATTCTTTGTTTACCACTGAAAAGAAATGACGTCAGCTTTATATAAGAAAATCTGGAAATTTCTGCTTCTTCGTAGTGAAAAAATCGTCGAGTGCAAAGGGTTAAGACTTAGAACAACATATATATAGAAACCACGCGCACTGTGCATATTTCCGGACATATTTCAGTGACGGTACTTCGGCGGACGATGCTGCCGTAGCGAAAGGGTTAAATACCATGTAAAACAAGGAGGATTCGCCGAGACGAGTAGATTCGCAAGCCATTCACGCGCAGATCTCCGGAAGAAACTATTCCTAAATTCAGTCAAGAGAGCACAGGGTCTAAATTCGATCACAGGATCAGTCTTGATCCTATAAAATTTAGAGAACAGGAGCGGCGAGAGAGGGAAAGAAAAAAAAAAGAAAAAGGAAGAAAGGGAGGAGGAGGAGGTGTAGGGAGAAGGAAAGGAGGAAGGAAATAGAGGGGAACAAATCGAATCCGTGTCTCGCGAGGCACGGGAGCAGAGATACGGAACGAGAGACACCGGCTAACAATACGCTGCTCCGGGCCCACTGAAAGGATTTCCACGACACCCTAAAGTGGCCGTCGAAATCTTGTTAGGCTGCGAAAATGCCAGCGTGGAGAGCGTGCCACCCGAAAAGGCACTCGTTCCACGTTTTTCCATCTCCTTCCCGCTAATTCAGCCCCCCAGTCCTCGCCCGGTCGCGCCATTATTAAGTCACGAAGGCGACGATTCCGATGCGACTCAACCTGGCAATAAACGGCAGAGAAACTCTTCCATAACGAGACACTGCTACGGAAATTGTCGTCGGGAAGCTGAGATCCGGCAGATGCATACGGTATAGCGATGCAGCTACCAAGGGATGAGATCAGCAGGCATTGTCTTTCGGCAAAGTGACTTGGGAACCGAGTCTCTTGTTTTTTAAGCGTAGCGATTAATTTTCGAAAGAGGGAGAGCTCTTTCCCTACGTTTCGCAGTCCTGAATACCGGTAGAAGACGAGTAAAACGAGAAACATTCGTGCAAAACTAAACAGTCATAAATTGGAAGAAAAATAACGAATATCTGATATGAAATCTGTGAAAATTCTTAAGTGGATTTATGTGAAATAAATTGCAATTAGAATATAGTTTTGTGTAATTTGACCACTGTGGATTCTGACTTTAAAAAAAGATAGTGACTTTAATGTGACTGTTTGGATAACTGATTTATTCACAGGAAGATTTATGAAGATTTGCATTGAGGATCAATATGCGATTGTAAAAAGAAATACTGAATTCCACAATTTCAAAAAATTCTGACTTAGTCATTTCCTGATTGTCGTATCTACATTACAAAATTAAATTCTTCGACATCTCCTCGTGTTTCATTTTGTTTTCAAGCCTTCTTTATCTTACTTTCTCGTCTATCGGCCGCAAATGACGGCTATAGCCGTCCGATCTTTGCCAATATGTAGGCAAACGACGGCTATAGCTGTCCTGCACGTTTTAATCGATTAAAAAAAGAACAACGTTAGTACGAAGTGTAAAAATGATATGATGAGCAAATGACGGTTATAGTCGTCAGAGTTTTTTTGGAAAAATTGTTGCCAAATGTGATAATTTTCACTACCAAACGTACAACTTAACACAAGCAATTGACAAAAAATGTGTTTCTGAGCACGATCGTCAAATTGAAAATGTGCGACAACGTGTTAATTAGCTTTAATCGGCTTTAATTAACTACACCTGAACTCAACGTTTCGCCGTAAATCAAATTTCGATCCTCACTCGTGGATTAAACTCACCATAACCCAAGAATTAGCTATGAGACCCGGTGCCAATCGGAATTAGAAAAAGAACGGTTGGTCGCGCGATTCGAGAGCGATTAAGAGTCGCAGTTTCACGGTAGAGGGAAGAAAGGCGTGGAAAGCCCGGCAACAGCAGCGAACGCGATGCAGGGTTGGAAAAAATCGGGGTGTGTCGCCAGTGCCGATTTCACTGGAGCTTTTTGTCGCTTTTTATCGCTTTCCGGCCGGCCCTGGTGCGGGTAATCGCGAGATCTGCGAAAACCGGCGAAAGAGGGGAAAAGAAGGTGCACGCTCGGGAACGCGTGTAATCGAATCGCGAGGAATTCGCGCGATTTACATCGAATTACGAGGAATACCGTTTCACCGTTGGTAATCGCGTCGCAAACGAGTCTTTGAGCCGACCGGCGCCCGTGAGAAAGCCAACAACCGATCTACCCCGGCGAATAATTCATGCTCCGGGGTGGTTCGATGTTTCGAACGGTTTAAATTATACGTTGTCCGAAGGAAATTGCGAATTCGAGACTTCCAAACGCGTGTTTTCCACTGACTAATGCATGCCCTCCGCCCTGCAATTTCCCTCATATTCCGGCTAATGTCCCGCGCAGCTCGTGATCAGCGAATATTCATTTTTTATCATTTTCCTGACGTGGAAACCGGAAATGCAGCTGGTGCTTTCCGTGCCGCGACTTCCAGAAAAGCTTACGAAGGCTGAAAACGTTGAACAATACGAGGTTCAGATTGCTCATAAATAAAAGGGAGGATCCCGACGAGGGGTTAGAAAATGCGCTTCCGAAAGTGCTTTCTCGGAGAAAATGTATGCTCTTATTTATTCTAATCGCGCGGATAGAGCAGAATGTGCATCGTATAATGAAAAATTTACGATATAGGGTAAATAAATATAAATTCTTCAACGTGAATTATATTTTGAGCAATCAATTTCAATTTTAGGCCTTTGCGTTTCATTATTGCCATAATAAAACACAATTTTAAAAAGAATATTCTTTTTTTAACAGCAAAACAAGATTTTCAATCTTCTCGTACTCTAAATTACTCAGAGTACAGAAGGTTAACTTGATAATTTAATTCCAGAAAAATTTAATCGAGAAAATATATCCTTAATTAGAAATCAGACGAAATAAAACATCGCAGACGATTAAATTTCCACCACTTTCCTATTACCAAATATCGAGCATTATACAAATATTTTCCTAGCCGGTTAAAGCCACGAAGTCTCTCGAACGCTAACAAAAAAATTCTACCTCCTGTGCTTCGAGGCGAATATTATTTTTTCAACCGCCCAAAATGAACGTTGTATTTGCCCACTCTAAAGGCAACACCGTATTTCCTACACTTCAAAAACGATCCCGCTTCCCAGACCCTTCTCGCAACTGGATTTTCGTCCATCCACGACGTAACGATTCGATGATATTTTCCGCTCGCGGAGAACGGGTAACAGAAATTACCGGAAACAGAGCTCTGTGTTCCATCGAGCGAAACGTACAGCAATACGATGAATTAGTCGAAATAAGTATCCTATTTCCGCGAGGACACAAAAGTTTCCTTGATACACGAATTCCCGTTAACAGCGCAAATCGATGTTTTGATATCGGTTAATAACTAAACGAGACAACGAAAGAAAATACATTAGTCAACATCAGACGCACGATTATGCGAGAACTTACACCGTGAGCCGTTTAAATGAAAACGGTATCGCTGCCATTTTCCGAATAAATCGGTATAGGCGCGGTAATGCCGCGGCTATGGCGCCGAAACGCGAATCAATTCGAATGGTAATTTAGTGCTGGTGCTTGGTCGGATTATACCGGCAGAATTTCGGATTCCTCGGGAACACGCATACGAGCGTACATGCGATGGTACGTACGTTGGTAATATACCAGGAGAACCGATATTGCTCGATGTAAATAAATATAACATTTTTCGTGCGCCTTTAAAAAAAAAAAAAATTGAAATTTGGTGTCCGTTTACGCCCCNGGGCGACATTAATATGGCGGCGTCTTGGCGCGGCAGCTCCTCCGCTGCCAGTTAACACGCGCCCTCTTAAACTTCCGGGCAACTTTTCGCCGCTAAAACAATTTGGCCGGGGCAACAGCGCCGCGGATAAAGCCGCCGCCGCGCGAACTTCTCGACGACGTTGCCGCGCTGTCGTAATACCTTTCACACCCCGATCGTTTGATAACGTAATCGTTCAGATTAATCCTTTTTAACGAGCGGCCGCGCGTACGCGTAGGCGGCGAGCTAACGGCGGCTACGTGACTTTCACGATCCGGCTAACCATGGCTACCAACAGTCGCGCGCGCCTCAATTTATGACTTTATACGCCGATAAGCTTGCCGGAATACAGAACGATCCGTTGGATTATTAAACACCGCCGGGTTTCCCGAATATCGGTATCGGATACGCGTGTCCACGTTTACCATCGAAAAATTTCGCTTTTCGTCGTTCGTTCACGCGGATGAAAATCGCACGGAGAAACCGGTGGAGAAAATACGCGTGCAACGACGTTGATCGCTGTAACATGTCGATTATCGCGTGTGGTACGCGTCGGCACGTTGCGGGGACCAAGTACGTTCGACGACTTCCGTTGACGCAGGAAAGTTGACATTAATTCGAATTACGTATGATTTGCCCCGCTTCGGAGCAATCATGCAATGCCGGATGCGCTTCGCCTCCGTATTTCAGCTCCACGTGCGATTTAACGCGGCACCGTATTATGCGAAAGCACGACGATCTGTCGTCCGGTAAATATCACAGGAAGCATCGAGGCGAAACGTCATTGTACGACCGACACAACGTGTAAAATCAGCGAAGGGGGAACGGTGACCGGAGACGGGAGTCGATACACTGATAACGTCAACATTTTCGCGCGGCTCCGAGACCAAGTTGAATAAGGGAGAAATGTCAGAGAGAAACTTACCCGATGCTCGATCGTTGAGTCCACGACGAGATATCACAACCGGCACCCACTCGATCCTGTACCCCTTCGCAGATGTCGTCGAGTTTCACGGAACTTAGTTCATGACCACTAACCGAAAACGACGTGCGTTCGTTCGCATCTAAAATGCAACTTGAACCTTAGCCCGCGCTTTGGTGACTGCCAAAGAACCGAGAGTGGGGATTCTCTTCCCTACGTCGCTCTGTTTACCCGAACCCGCCACCAGGTGGCTGTATGCAATTGATACGGTTTTTTAGTAAACCACGTTAAAGTTGTTCCCTACCTTGACTGTAGCGGATGGACAAGTTTTCGAATAGGAAATGATTTTATCGACGGCGAGTCGTTGATTACCCACCGTGAAATTGTTACGTCACCTCGAATTCGCTTGTACCGATCCGTCGTTTCGCGCCTTTCGAAGTGTCACCGTGTAAGTATCTACAGTTCATTTTACTATAATTTCTTCGGTTAAATAAGATGTGCAGAAACAATGGCGACATTTTTCGTATCATTTTTATCTATTTCTATGCAGCTTCTGAGATGTTCGTAAGATATACCGCGTGCAATAGTTGAGTATTCATGGAAATCCGATAAATGTGTGCACTGACGTATCGAATACGAAAAATTTAATAGATTAAGGAAACCAATTAAAAATTTGGCGAATTCCGATCAAGCGTGGATTCGCCATTGTAATCGAGACATCGAAATTGGAGTAAAACAATGTTATTCTTTATCTATCTGTTTAATTATCATTTGTATCTTCTCTTCGGAACTTCACCTTTCACAAAAACACAAATTACAGCACAACAATACGAATATTGCAACCGAACCGATAAATCATTTTCCCGCACACGATATATTCAAACGCCGAAACAGTTAAACCGCACTAACTAGAACTGAAACTAGAAACCGGAAACGATGACAGTCACGTGACATATATTAATATATAATTATTTCAATTTTTTAGTCAAAATTCTTTCGATAAATACATTTTACATTTGATAATTACGAAATATTTAAGAAAATATTGTCAAAAATAACTTAATTAAAACCAAACTACTTATTTGTATTATATATTATTACAATTCGATTAAACTAATATAATACTCAAAATGCAATAGAAAAATCAAATTTTGACTATTACAACTGTTACTGTAATATACAAAATCTGTAACCGTATATAAATACATTTTTAAATAATAACATTAACACACAAAATATCGTAAATATATATTTTCCTGATATTTTATTATATATATAAACACGTTTATATCGCGAGATATAATTTTTCATATAAACAGAAAATTTCTAGTCGTTGTATTTAAAAAATAATTTCATCTGTAGCTATTACTATGCGTATCTAGTCGTAATCTTTGATTCGTTAACATATATGTATATAAAATATACACCAAACTGTGTTGTAAATTCTAAATGTATATAGTTTGCCTTTAAATTTGCCGCTGAACTGGATTATTGAGAGAAACAGTCGCGAGATGTCAGGAGCACGGGCGACGAAAGCGCCATCCCACTTGCTGTCGGATCTTCCTGTGGGCAAGAGGCAGGGCGGGGTATTACTGACGTCACTTTCGGCAATGTCCGTGGACATTCGAGTGGCCCGATCTAGCCCGAACGGGTCAATGTCTGAGGAGGCTTCGAAAAATTCGTAAGTGGTGTGGTGTTCGTGTGCACGGTGAGGAAGAGAAAACGTCGTTGATCGTCGAGGATTGGTTTTGCCGCGTAAGTCTAGCTCGCGCCTTTACCCCTTTCCCGCCGTCAGGCTCGAGGGACGTTCGGTTGTATAGTGGTTTCACGATTATCGAAAGCAGAGGTGAACAACGACGGTGACGACGACCTCCCCTCGAGCAACGTCGACACGGACGACGACGAAGACGTCCACGTCGGCGTCAGCACGATCCCTGCTTGTTTCTCCGCATAGCACAGCAGTGTTGGCGACGGGACGTGTAGAAGGCTGGCAGCAAGTCGATAACGTCGGGCCTGACAAGTCAAGAAGCGTAGGAGTGAGGAGTAGTGACAAGATTCAAAGCATATCGAGAAAGACAGAGCGAGCGAGAAAGAGCGTGGCAGTGGAGGAGGTGAGGCAGTAGCGCTTCCCCCGCACGCTCCAAAAGTTCGAGCGCAGAAGTGAGAGAAAACAGGAGAGAGAGAAGAAGAGGGAGAGAAAGGAAGAAAAGCGGGAGAGCGAGAGAAACGGAGAGAAGCGATCGACGACTACGCCGTTAGGCCGAAAAAGAGAGGACGAGTGGAGAAGTACGATGTAACTCCGACAACGGTGGTCGCAGGTATCGGTCGAAGATCGGAAAAATTACCAAGTATCGGGGAGGAGTACCGTGTGCTGGAAGCCACGGTGAAGAGGTACACAGCGAGATCAGCAACGACGAAGAAATCCGAGCCGTCAGCCGGATCATCGTGGAGTAGTGCTATATAGGAAGGCTACCAAGTGCGGCGGTGTGTGCCTCCACTGGCGAACGTGTACGAACCATTCCGAAAACGTCAACCCCTGCCTCCCCTCGCGGTATAGCTCTCCGCGACACTCCGCGCCCTCGTCAGGTTATTAGGTAGTAGAACCGCACTTCTCGGTGCGTGATACTCCCTGACAGTCAGCGGTTAATACGAAAGATTGTCGCAAATTGTGTCAATTCGTGTAGTAGTTGGACGCCATCGACGCGGTGTATCGTATTCGCTGGTGGACATTCGCCAGAGAGAAAAGAGAAAAAGAGCATCGAGTGAATCGTATCGGCGGGCCGAAGCCTGTCGCGCGAAGTTGCTTGTGCCAACGGAGCGTATAACCCAGTGTGCGCTGTTACGACGAACGTTTTCATCGCGAGAGTCGCTGCCGTCACTCTACCACCGCCACCATCCTCAGCGGTGGCCTGACCGTACTTCCAACCAAGTGTCCGGAGTGATCGGGAATTTCGACCGCCGCCGCCGATTATCCCCGTTTCCCTTTTTCTTTATTTTAGTGTGATTTAACCGATCTCGAAGCACGGTTCTCCGCCGTGGTTTCCGTTTTCTCGATCTTGCGCGCGCTTTGCTCGCTCGTAGCTCTTCCCTCCCATCTATCCCTCCTACTCCCTCCCGCCCTTCCTCTCTTTTTCTTTCTCTCTCACTCTCTCCCTCTTTCTTCCCGTGTCGTCCCATCTCGCTCTCTTTCTCTCCCTCCATCCATCGATCGAGCGCGGCCGTGGCGTAATATAGAAGAACCGAACCGTGCGGACGTGCATGCGTGCGTGCGATGTAATTATCGTTCGTGCTGTCATTGATGTCCGAGGTGGTGTCGACGACGACAACAACGACGACGGCGACGACGACGACGACGCGCTGCTGGCTATCTTCACGTGAGGAAGTAGCACGGCCAGCCGAGGCGGCGACCAGCAGAGGAAGAAGCAGAAGCGGCATATTATTCTAAAGCTTGGAGTGTCAGGTGGCGGTGGAGAAGCGGGTCAAGAAGATTTCAGAATGAGCAGCCGACCGAGGACCACCTCCTTTGCCGATTGCACCAACGCGCCCTCGAATCCGCCCCTGGATGGCATGAGAGTCAGCAGTGAGTACCGTAGGACGTGCCTTAACCTCTAGCACATAGCTTTTACTCGGGCCTCTCGGGCTTCTCCCCCCTCCTCTGCCGTCCCCCGTTTCCCCCCGCCGCGCTGCCCCCCTCCTCGTAGAGTCTCCCTCCCAGGCTGCCCCTTCCGCACTTGTTGCCCCTCTTACCGCGCTCTTTCTCTCGCCGCTTCGCTCGTTCGCCTGTCCGTCTCCGAATGCAGAGCTGTGCGTCTGCGTGCCAGTGCCTGGGTTACTCTTGGGAAAGCGATGGAGCGGGTGCCCGAAGAAGAGGGTAGGGGGGATCAGCACTTTTTTACCCGATGCTGTTCTTCGGATACCACCTTCGTAATTCTCCATTTTGGCGGCTTCTGTCGAATCCGATGTTTACGCGACACGCGTACCCCGTCTGTGCTCGCGTCTTCTCGCTCCTCGTTCGCGCGAACCTCGTGAAAACGCCATCCTCTCCGCGGGTGTCCTCCAAGCCAGCTCTATGCTTCTCCACCGTTTCTGCCAGAAATCGCTGTTACGTATTCCCTTCAACGGACGTGTTCTCTTGTTCTCGTGCACCCAGAGTAGATGGTTAACCGTTCGGTATTAATTCTAATATAATTGTGTAGAGACATGACAGTGAAATGTGTTGGACAGTAAACATTGTATTCGGCTGATACCGCTGCACGGACACATAGTTCCTAACGAATTAGATACTTTAATAGTCTAGTACTGTCTGATGTACGAATAACCTGGAGTATCAAGTTTTTTAATCGAGGAGTGATATAGTTGCTCGACAGTCCTAACCTATGTCCAGTCTTGGCATGTTGAATTATTTGTGTTGATTGCATGACTATGGATTTTATAGATGATTCTTACTTGAGAGATTCTTTGGATAATATGCAAGTGAGACTGTTTTTGTAATTTCAATCCGTGATCTATGCTCGGAGCTACAGTTTTCTTTGTACGACAAGAGAATCTCCTTAAGCAAGCGCCATTAAGTGTTTATCGGTTAACTTTTCTCAGACTTACATTCGGTAAATGGTAAATCATCGGGTTTTATTTCGGTTTTACAACTTGACAACATGTCAAGTACTGGAAAACGCAATCGAACGTGATAAGATTGTTCTGAACTTTATTAGCATACAGCTTTGGACTTTTACTAAGTTATAAAGGAGGTAAAGTTGGATACGCAGATTCTTTAAAATCGTATTATGAAACATTAAAGCTCTAAAATTACAGCCAGATGACTTTTAATCGCTTTTGCTACTTATATCTTCCATTCCATTGTGTAAAATTGCGATTGACTGTGAAGATCAATCGACATAGCTTCTTTTTCTTTGACAAGTGACTTGTGCAACATCTGTTACCAAAAATAGCATCTACTTATACGAGAGACTGTCTTTGATCGCTTGTACATTCAGATTCCTTTGTAATAGCTCGAGTGAGTAACTAAATGCAACGTGCAGAGTTCATCAAGTGCACTGTCATTTCTCACGGTCATGTATACATTCGGAGTTTAAACATTTTCTGTCCCTTTAGTACAATATGACACGGCATGAGACATAATTTCCTTATTGAAAGTTGTTTCGAGCTTGCAAACTCTGCTATTATGATTCTTTGAATATCGATAAGCATTGTACTACACCCGTATCAACAATAGGCATGTGAATTTGTACCGTTATCAAAAACTTAATCTCAAAGCTTGTATTTTGCTTCGATAATTGCTTAATTACAATACAAACCAGCCTATCTACCGTGATACTCTTCTTATCACTTTCAAAGCGTTATTTACTGAAAACTACTATTTGGAAAGCACGGTAATCTCTATTGGCACAGTGTTACTCGGAGACAACCGTTCTCAAAGACCAAGTTTCTTCGTTCTTTGAACGCAAATACCAAATTCCTCTGTATTATCGTCCCGAGCTCTCCGTTTTATCTCGTTTAAAGGCCACGTTTTTGGTCTGCGACCTTAGAGCCGCTAATTGTCGGCAAGAATGCGGGAACATCGGACGGGATACGTTTTTGGGAAAGGTGTTACGCGATGGTATCATGGCGGTGAACAATCGGGGGTATCATCTGGTCGGTATTTGGGCTACGCCCTTCGCAGCCCCTTTCGAAATTCAGGTATATACGTTCGGTTCCCGCGGCACAATGAGAGAATCTATAATGCCAGAGGGGAGAAGAAAAATCGAGATTCCCGTCTGTGTTGCCAACTTGACACAGAATTCGTAAAATCGATGCTCCTTTTACGTTTCTGCCTCGCAGTCAGCATCCTGTCTCCTCGTTGTCTTTAAAAGAAAGGGAGCTGGGATTCTTGAACCTGTTTGCCCGTGGAAAATTTTTCCTAAGGAAGCTTTTGTGATTTCCTGCCTTTCCGCTCTTTCACTCGGTCTTCAAAGGAAGCATTTGGACGTAGAAATAATTTACCTTTGGGAAACGTAATTGTTATGCTGGAATAATCGTAGCCTATGGTATTCTTTCTCATCCGCAGTAGATCTAATTTTTCCAAATAACACGTACACATATTTTTTTCACCTAATTTTACCAACTTTTCCGAAGACACGGGTAATCTTGATCCTCGTAAACGCACGTTTACGTTTCTTTATCCAATTCCTCGCGATTTCTCTCAAAGACTGAAAGCAAAAATAATTCGACTTAGCATCAGAGGTACCAGGTGAATGTTATGAAATATATCTTAATATAGTGTATACATAGCGACTAATAAATAAAACGGTAACGGATATATAGCGGAAGTGAATATGCAGATATTTATAATTACATTTCTACCTCGGCGAAAGGGAAATAATATTATTTTCGCTAAAGTCAATTGCACAATTTCAACAACGAAGAAACAAAAGATTCGAAAGGATTCAAATTCGGACACTTTGATCCTCTGTTGATAGTTCACGCGTTAAACGGCGACGTTTTCCCCGAAAAAATATCTTGGAAGTGCACGCAGCGCATCGTCATTAATTATTAATGTACTTATCGGCCTGTTGGACGATTGATACGCTCTTCTTCAATGTCGCACTCGAAAAGGCAGCCATCGGCGATGTAATTTTTAAAACGACCGACAGCTCTATATATACGACGTCGACAAGCCCGAAATAACGAGCTTTCGTTCGTGCTGTTGGTGTCAATCGCCGTGTTCCTATCATATCGATATATCGAACGCAGCCGTGCGTCGCGTGCATCGTATATTTTTGGCGGACCGCCTCTGCGTGAAGGTGGATGCAGAAAAATCATTACTCCCTCCAACCTTCCTCCATTTTTCGAATTATCCCCGCGATCTCTATTCGGTCTCTGCTTTCCCGGGTTTTTCCTCGATTTCCAATCGTTTCCACGTCGTTTCTTCATCGTTTCTTCACCGTTTCTTCGCTGTTTCTTCACCAAGTCGTTGCTACCTTCGGGATCGCGAGCGTTACGAAACAAACAGAGGAATCGACTTTGATCTCCTGGTAAGATCGACACAATCGATACGACGTCAATAGATTCGGAATAACGAGCTTTCGTTTATTCTCTTCGCGTTAATTAATCGTTTCTACCATTATTAATACACATATCACAAAACTCGAATCGTAGTATAATCTCGGTGGATCACCTTTGCGCGAAGATGGACGCAGGATAATCGTTGCTTCGTCCATTTTTTAATCCTCGCTAAGTCGTCTCTTCGAATTTCTAATCGCTACTGCGTCGTTTCTTTGGCATTATTAATTTCCCAACGGTCGCGACCGTGTTCGGCTGGTCGAATGCGTCATTTCTTCGGTTGTTCTTCATCCAATTTCTAATGGTAATTCCAACGTTTCCGCGTCATTTCTCCGTCGAGACTTTGCTACCTTTAGGTTCGCGGTTGTTACGAAACAGGCGGCGGGGTCGACTCGGCTGTTCCGGGAGAGCCGATACAACGCTTCGTTATCTAATCAATTTGCATGATTGCATAAATGAAGCGGTCGTACGATGATTATCACCGCGGCTGGTACCTGTGTTTATGGCTTGGATTACGGATTAACGATATCGATCGCCGGCCGTTAATCCGTTCGTGCCGTCTCGCGAGGCTGGACGATTTCCAAACGGATATTTCCTTTCCCTCGAACGGCCGGAGGAAGTTACGAAGTGGACTCGCGATCGTTAATTAATTCCCGATTGATGGCATCTGCTTTTACGCCCGGTACCATGATGGAGAAAAGAGAGAGAGAACGGATTGCCTCGCGATGTTGGATCGCGCGATCTGCATTAATCTCGCTTCATCCGAAGCTTGGCCCGAGGTTTAACGAGACGGCGAAGATAGACTATGCAAATTTTCACAGTCATCGTTGTCAGAGCTGATCCGATAATCGCGAAACTATACGACAAGTTTCGGTGGGTGTCCTACTAGCTCGAGCTCTTCTTTAATGCAATCCCTTTTCATTGATCCAACCAGAGAGTAGGTTCTCTTTGGCAGCAGAGATACGTCCATAAATTCGCCATTTTCCTACTTTCCCCTGACAACACTCAAAACTCTGGCGAAATAAGAAAATTCGAAATCCCAACAGAGATACGTCGACAAATTCGCCATTCCTAATTTTTTTACTTTTCTCTAATAATATTCAAAACCCTGTCGAAATAAGAAAATTCGAAATCTTAGCAGAGATACGTCGACAAATTCGTCATTCCTAATTTTCTTACTTCTCTCCGACAATATTCAAAACTCTGTCGAAATAAGAAAATTCGAAATCTCAGCAAAGATACATCGACAAATTCGTTATTCCTAATTTTCTTACTTTTCTCTAATAATATTCAAGACCCTATCTAAATAAGAAAATTCGAAGTCTCAGCAAAGATAAGTCGAGAACTTTGCAATTCTTGATTTTCTTACTTTTCTCTAATAATATTCAAAACCCTGTCGAAATAAGAAAATTTGANTTACTTTTCTCTAATAATATTCAAAACCCTGTCGAAATAAGAAAATTTGAAATCTCAGCAGAGATACGTCGACAAATTCGTCATTCCTAATTTTCTTACTTCTCTCCGACAAAATTCAAAACTCTGTCGAAATAAGAAAATTCGAAATCTTTCAGCAAAGATACGTCGAGAAATTCGCCATTCTTGATTTTCTTATTTCTCTCTGATAATATTCCAAATTCTGTCGAAATAAGAAAACTCGAAAACTTACAATTGGGAAAGAATCACAAATAACGCGAATTCGCGTCGATGATTAAAATTTGTTAGGATCATTTTTCAAGGTCGCCGAACTTTTGTTCATGAAGCATATGATTTCATACGTTTAGCAACTGATTAGGATCAATTCGAATTAGAAGCATTTTCTAGGCAAGAAAGAAAGGAATTGGATAGTTCTTCGATGAATCTTCGTGGTCCAAATTTTGCGACAACCTGTTTATTTACAAGGATCGCCTAATCGATCATCGTTCGACAGAGTCGGTAAAAACAAATGATTCGCAACTCACTGTTTATCGGAAGTTTCTTTCCTCTGACGCATCGTGTACCCGTGCGATATCTTTTCCAGATGCATCATCGGTCGAATAAATAGAGAGTACCAGCGAAAAGATATTTGGAAACCAGGAAGATCTATTCGGATATCGAATTTCCTCGAAGCAACATACATTCGGTGTAAATTGTTATTCATGCTTCCTAGATTAATAGCTTTTCGATTCCTCTCGTATCAACTTTAGAAACGTAAATGCTCTCTTAGTTATGCTCCAATTTTGCCATAGAGAGGTTGAAAATATCTTAATATTATTTTATCGAATTTATTGTTATCTTTTAAATAATTGTATATTTGTTCTTTATCAGCATCGCTGCATAGAATATTTAGAAAGGTAATAACTTCTGAAATTTCCTTTTTATATGAAATTTAAAAAGCAGTCTTCTATAACCAAATCACAAATTTTGAAAAAAGTATCTTCCAAGGTCTGTCTTTTTTAACACCAAGATTACCAATCTTTAATGGGTAGTACGACGAAGTTAAGTAAACATAATTACAGTCGTATCTCGATATGAGTCAATGTTTAAAAAGTACGTATACGCTTTTACTAACTGCGGAAAGGAAAATTCTGAGACCAGTCTATTTTCCTGGATTATTAGTTCTAGCGTCAGTTATCCAATACCAAAATGTTATTTCTCAAAAATCTGGTATCACGTAAAATAATCTTCGGTAAACACAGGTTTCCAAAATTCACGGTCAGAGCGGTGCAATTTTTCAAATAAAATAACGATTGCCACTGTCAATTGTAGAATTAAACGCCCAAAGATCGTAAATACTGTCGCCCAAAAAATTTAATCCAGTACTTCGAAATAAAAGCATGGCCGGAGTCCACTTCCGTTTTCTCGAATTTCTTTCTTTCCTGGATTAGTACTTCTAGCGTCAGTTATCCAATATCAAAATATTATTTCTCAAAAATCTCATATTAAATAGAGTAATCCTCAGTAAACACAGGTTTCCAAAATTCACTGCTAGAATAGTCGAATTTTTCAAATAAAATAATAATCGTCACTGTCAATCGTAGAATCGAACGCTCAAATTTCGTAGAAATTGTCGCCCAAAAAATTCACACCTGTACTTCGAAATAAAAGCATCACCAGAGTCCACATCCGTTTTCTTCAATTTCTTTCTTTCCAGGATTAGTATTTCTAGCGTCAGTTATCCAATATCAAACTATTATTTCTCAAAAATCTCGCATTAAACAGAATAATCTTCGGTAAACACAGGTTTCCAAAATTCGCGGTCAGAACGGTGCAATTTTTCAAATAAAACAATAATCGTCACTGTCAATAGTAGAATCGAACGGTGGGTAAAAACGAAAAAAAATTCAACCCTGTACAGCGAGATAAAAGCATCGCCGGAGTCCACTTCCGTTTTCTCCAATTTCTTTTTTTCCTGGATTAGTACTTCTAGCGTCAGTTATCCAATATCAAACTATTATTTCTCAAAAATCTCGCATTAAATAAAATAATCTTCGGTAAACACAAGTTTCCAATATTCGCGGTTAGAACGTTGCAATTTTTCAAATAAAACAATAATCGTCACTGTCAATAGTAGAATCGAAGATCGTAAAACCGTGGCCTAAAAAATTCCACCCTGTGGACCGAGATAAAAGCATCACCGGAGTGGACTTCCGTTTTCTCGAATTTCTCCGTGGAAACGGCGCCTACCCTGGTTTCGACGTCGCGCTGAAAAAGCTGGCGAGCGTAAAAAATTCATGCTCGGGGCTGCGGGCGCATCAGCTCGAAATGATCGCATGACACATTCATGGCAGCCGGCGGTCGGCCGGAAAACTGGGTCAATATTATGGCGTCGCGACGGCACGCGTCGTGTCCGCGTGGAGCGCGGTTTTTCCAGGACAAAACGCGATATATCCCGCCTGGCGTTGGACAATGGGGAAATTTCCAATGGGAATCCGGACGGACGCGCTTCCGCGACGCTGTGGCGTGCACGCGTCGCGAGAATAGTGTCATCGACAGCGGCGCTGATCGAAGCGGATCTTCGTAAGAGCGGCGCGCGCCGGATCCTTCCACCTACGGACCCGCGCGCCGTGAAAAAAAGCAGAAAGCGTGTCGAGGAATCTCGGCCTGAACGAAACCGCCCGTGCCCGGTGTTTCTTCTGGCCTTTACTCCGATCTGCTCCACTGACGATCGACTCCGCCATTTCCTCGGGATATATAGGATGCTCTAGCAAGGCGGTCTTATACCTGTTAAGGGTACACGCCGAAGGATATGGACGATAGGATGTTACACGCGCGGTCAGAGAGACTTCCAACTGGCTCGGATGATTTTCGGCAGATAGAGGTCTGGGTCTGTTGGACGGCTGACAGAGGGTCTAGTCGGTGCGGTGTTATAAAAATTCTGGGAACGTCGTCGTGTGCCTGAAAGTGAACGTGGGAAGGATTATTTTATAGCGAATAGACGCGTCGAGACTTGACGCTTACCCTACTGCATAGCTAACATCGATCCTTTGTATTCTGCAGGATTTTTTATTCGAGAATTAAAGTGATATGGATATTAGAGAAATAAGATGGAATGAACGTTGTATATCGAGATAGGGATTTTTAGTAATTTTTATAACTAAAGCTTTAGCATTGTTAAACTATATCCGTATGACATAATTGGAGATAACGATTAACCGGAGAGATTTCTCTCGGAGTGGCTCTTATTCAGGACTTTTCTTCAGCCAGGTTTTTACGTTATATCGATGTTAATCGAATCACCGAGGTTCCACGCACGATCGTCGTAAAGAGGTAAATGGAGACCATATTCTGGGAAGCAATTTGTTCCAAACACTTTCTAACGCTCGTAAGAAGAATATTACCCGGTTTCTAACTATCGTAAATCCGTGCTTCTCCTCGTCCTGAGATAGTCGTGTCTAGGTGAAAAAAAAAGTTCCCCCTATCTCCCGGTCCCATCGTCAGCTGTCCTAATCCCTGAGGAGATGCCCATCGGGCTAGAAATCGCTGGACGAAACACGCGGCGAAGAAATTTCGAAATCTACCAATTTCTCCGTGAAAACGCGTCAACCCTGCTTTCTATCGATCAAAGAACCGCATTGAACATTCTATTTAAAGCCTCCGTGTAACTGCCCTTCGTAATTACACGAACGCACGTAACCGCATCCGCATTAAACGGGGTCTTTCGCGAATCTGGGCCAAAAAGTAGGAGGTTTTCCGGGAATTTTTTCCGAACGAACCGCAACGCCTTTTCACTCCGGGTTTCTTTCTATTCGTTCACTAGCGCTTCGAGAATACTCCGAATTTTTTTCCACGCGAGACGGCGAAATTTATAGGAGTTATGAGAAGATACACACGGGCAGGTTCGAGAAACAGGTTCGGCCGGCCGAACGCCATGGCGGCTGTTCTCTGCTCGTCGGAAACGAAAAATCGACCAGAATTTCGACCAGTAGGGTTGCAGTTACAATCCTGTCTGCTGAAAAAAGAGTACTTCGAATTTTAAACACCGACAGTTTCCTCCCCGTTCGCGGGAAAGATCAATTTCGTTGCTAATCGAGTTAGCCAAGTCGCAAATTCAACTTAACGAGTCACGGAAGGATGGATCACTCCTAAAACGATCAACTCCTGCCAGAACTGTACCTAATAATTATTAACACCAAGCCTACCGACCTGTAACGCGTACCTAAATATAGCGGACATAATTTAATATGCTGTAACGAAAATAAACAGGTGTATATATATAATTGCTTTGAGAATCAGCATTAGCTTCGCCGAAAGTGCAGCCACCGATTAAAAATATGATAAAATAATTTCTCTTTCTTAATTACAACTTATCAACCCTCTCGACAATTTGCACGCAGAATTTCGAATCATATACTTGTCATTCTACCTTTAATTTACCGCGAAACGCTCAGCGATCGTTAACAATCGCGACAATTTTATTAGATTTTGTCGGAACATTATCTTCACCGAAAATTCAGCCATCGATTAAAAATGCGATGAAATAATTTCCCTCTCTTAACACTAAACCTACCACTGTCAAATGAACAGAAAAAATGTAGAATCTTTAAAAAATAGAACAACGGAAGACAATTCAATTGAGACATTAATTATACGTATATTGGAAGAAAAATCGCAAAGACGTTGAAGGTGGAATTTCGAATAAAAATTTGGTAAACAGTGATTTACATCATGGTAGGTTTAGTGTTAATTTCAACATATCAACCTTCTCGAGAGTTTCCACGCGTTTCGAATCAGATATTCATTATTCCGCCTTTAATTTACCGCTAAACGTGGCGATCGTTAACAATCGCGACAATTTCATTAGGTTTTGACGGAATATTAACTTCGCCGAAAATGCAGCTATCGATTAAAAATGCGATGAAATAATTTCCTTTTCTTAACATTAAACCTACCACTGTCAAATGAACAGAAAAAATGTAGAATCTTTAAAAAATAGAACAACGAAAGACAATTCAGTTGAGACATTAATTATACGTATATTGGAAGAAAAATCGCAAAGACGTTGAAGGTAGAATTTCGAATGAAAATTTGGAAAACAGTGATTTTCATCATGGTAGGTTTAGTGTTAATTCTAACTTATCAACCTCCTTGAGAGTTTTCACACGTTTCGATTCGGATATTCATTATTCCGTCTTTAATTTACCGCGAAACGTGTCGATCGTTAACAATCGCGACTATTTCATTAGGTTGGACGGAACGTGTGCACTCGCAGTTGAAATGGGCCGTGAAAATCGCGATGGTGATTAGAAAGTTGGGAAATGCCGGCGGACCTCGGGAGAGAAGAGAGGCCGGAGTTGGTCGGTGGCGAAAATAATCCTTGGACGTCGGTTGGATGTCGGTCCGCAGCGTTTCCACCCTCCCGTTCTATGAAAGCGTGTCGGCGTTATAGACCGACCCAGTTCCGCTTCTTCCCTTCCGTTTGAAAAACCCCTGTCCGAGCCGGTGCAGAGCGCGTGGCAGCGGCTTATCTTCCTCCGCGTCGCGGCGCCGCGGCGCGGCGCGGGTACACGCGCGTTCACGTTGAAAGTTCGCGGCTGTTTGCGTTGCGAGAAGGTTGATCACGTTACCGGCTCACGTGTCGCTATCTGGGTCAATATGCCCCCATGATATTAAGCCATTCGCGACACGCGAGTTTCGCAATTCGACCATCCGATTCGTCTCGTTTCCGAACGGTTTTCTCAGAGATCGATAGATCTTCCTCGCGATTTCGCGAATATCATCGTGTCGAGGATTTTTCACCACCCTCTATAACGAGAATTTTCAATCGTGAGAAAAACCGGCTCGCGGTAATCGGTATCGATTTTTTTTGATTAAAATAATTTTGTAAATTTTCTCTCCCATCTTTCACCGCATTTTATCTTACTTTATTTTTTCTTTTTGTTTTTTTAGATTTGTGGCTAAAGAAAATTGGAGTGGCAGGTAATTTGCGTAACGCTAGACTTTTTTAATTTAAATTATCTATATCTCTTTCCTATTTTTTTTTTTTTTTTTCTTTTTTTTCTTTTTCTCTGAGTTGGACGGAGTTTGCGAGTGGTGAGACTGTTAGAGTAGAGTTAGTTATAACTCGCGCGATTCCTTTGCGATTGAAATGATCAGCTTTAACCTCCTATTCGCGATTTGCAATTTCCCTCGTTCTTTACCTTTCGCGGGGGTCGGTCAAGGGAGAAATTGGCATGGCTTTCTTCCACTGGAGATTCGGTGGACTTTAGGGTTAGAAAAACGCGTGGTTACGAGTAGATCGTTTAAAGATTCTTTCCCGTCGAGCCAAGCCATTTCGTCAGAGATCGTTATGGCAAAAAAAAAAGAAAGAAAACGATGGTCAGGGTGTATGGTTCGCGATACCGAGGATTATGGCCGGTAATCGTAATCAATCTTCGAGACGTTCCCGAAGGATGGATAACTGGCAGCGAGTGGGGTTAACGTGGAAGAAAGTAGCGAACAAACAGGAGTCCAGATGCATTTCGGGCCAGAGACTCGCGTGCAGCTCGTTAAAGAACGATTAGTCGGTTCGGGGAACGATAACTGGTCGATAATTTCGCGGCACGTTGTTCGACCAGAATAACGACGCCCGATCGGATTTATAAATAATCGCGCGTGATGGCCGATTAAGTAATTACGAATATCGATATCTCGCGGTTGCCAGGCAGAGCGGAGACAGTGCTGGTACCAGTGTTCGCCAGCCAAGTATCGATTATCCTTTCTCTCTCTCTCTCTTTCTCTCTCTCTCTCTCTCTCTCTCTTTCCTCTCTCTCTTTCCTCTCTCTCTTTCCCTATTCGGGCTTCTTCTGACCCCGAATCAAGTTCACAGAAAGATGGGCGTTGCTCGAAGTTCTTCTCCTAGCAACTCCTATTTTCGTCTTTATATTTAATTAATGATATTTCATATCGATCCCTTGCAAATATTTCAACGTCGCTGATTCCCCGTTAAATTTAACCATATTCGAATATTCCATCGTTTAATTTATCCGTTTCGCGTATAAAGTACCTCGTCTTTGCTCGAAGCTTCTTCGAATTGGAGCAGTCGAAGTAAAATGGATCGCCACTCGGGTTTCATTTTATTTCCCCTACTTCGAATCGAAGTTTCGTTTAACGCGTTTAACACTGTTATGCACTCTTTTTATGCGCTCCATCCAGACCGTGATAAAATTCCCATTATTCCTGGAATATAACGAATTATCGAACGAGTACGTATTTCATTCTGCGCTGTTCTGTGTTTGTTCGAGTTTTCGCGAGCAGAGAGGCAGTCAACGTGTTAACGAAATTGTTTATTATCGTTTATCGCAAATATGTGGAAATTAAAGTTCAGGTTTTCAGACTAGCTCGCGAAATTAATCGTGATTCGGGAGTTCTCGCGTTCCGCGCGAAGCATTCCGTTTTGGATTCGAGGTTCTTTTAATAAAAGTTAATCGATATCCGCGCGTTGTTGTGTTGTAGAAGTATAAAAATACTGGCAAGTTATCCGCGATACGGAGCGGCGGGGATAAGGCTGAACGCGATTTGGACCACGAGGTTGCAGATATTCGAAAAAAAATGTAGGAAAGAGAAAGCGGAGAATAACGAAATCGCGTGGAATCGACTCGATATCGAGATCGAATCGAAAGGTGCATTTTCATCAGGTGCGTTTGTATAGCGAGCCCGAATTCCGGAAGTCGAGCGTTTCAACGAATCACGTGGTCGTAGATCCGTTGTGAAATACGGTATTAATTTCTCACCGGTCGTTTAACGTAATATTAATTTCCAATCTTTTATCCTCGATTTTTCCTCCGCTTCGAACGCTATTTTAACGCTCGATTGTTTCAGTTATAACCTCCGCGAGTGTACTCGACTCGGGCAATTATTTTTATTCGTTAATTACACCCGTGGTTCGGAATATCTTGGGAAAGGAGCCGCGAGAGAGGGAATAGTCTCGTTTTAATTTCAATTCCCGTCGGAAAACGATACTTTCGCGCTCGAGTATGCGAATTCCGGATAACACGGCTCGATACGCAACACGCGTGGATATTATTATTTAAGGATGGTGGAAGGGTGTACAGATTCCGTTTTGTACCCTTGCCAGTCCGGTATTAAAACGATACCGTGACTCATTATCTGCCTCGCTGTTAAACACCGACGTTAGACAAAAATATGCCGCAGCGCCGTTCGAAATTTCCGAATGCTCGATCCGGTGCTCGATTTCGCGATCGTTGAACTGCCTCTGAGTACCGTGAAATTAAACGAAACGTCGTTCTCGAAATTACATAATGAAAAAGTGAAATAACCAGCGGCGATCGCGAAAACCGCGATTTATTCGAGAGAAAGAAAGGAACGAGTCGAGATAAATCGCATCGCGTTATGCAATTAATATTAATAACCGAGGTTCCGAAAAAAAAGAAATATATATATGCTCTTCGTTAATCATCGCTGCGATAACCGTGTAAAACGTACAAAGAAACGGTTATTCGAGAGTGAAATGGAAAAAAAGAACGCTATTCGTCATCTCGACAAATCGAGCATTATTCTTCGATGTTCAAATAAACCATCCATCTCCGACCTTGGGCAACTTCAAACACCAGCCTCGTGTTTGCCTCGCGCGATATATTTTCTCCGATATCGTTCCTTTTTAACGCGAAGCTTCGCGATGGAAAGCAGCAGCTGCCGAATATTTCGTCCCGGCCTGGAATTCTCCCTATTAAAAGCTAATTAGTCGCGGTAATAGCTTTTAAATTGCAAGCTAATCGCCGGACACCGGGCCGATCGCTTCCTGTTCGACTTTCTTCCATTCCGTACTGCGTCTTGGATAATCGAAGAAAAATCAGGCCCGTTGCCGGTCAAATTCGAGCAACGGGCCTTCTAGTTCGTCCGAAACGACGCGTCTCGGTTCTAACACAGCGCTTCGCTAGCTATCATCGCCAAAAATCATGTTTCGAGTATCACTGCCAACTCGTTACGCAGGGTCGAACGCAAATTTAGGGATTAATCCTGTCCAAGATCGCGAGAATTTGGGCGTTGCGAGATTATCGTTCGTGCCACGCGAATTTCGCATAGTTAAAACGAGCGAAACGAGGATGGCCAGCCTCGATTGTCACGATGAAAACAGAATTTGGATTGGTTTATTCTAGACGCATCGGTAGATCTCGCAGATTCGAGTATATTCTCGCAGGTTCGAACGAAACGAGACTTTGATTCTGGATCAGTTTGATTTAAGTATTCGGCAGAATCACGTTTCAGGATTCGGTTGATCAACGCGAAAATTGAACCGCGTACACTGAAATTATTCTCGACGTCGGTCGTGCCGATATCTTCGACTCTTCTGGCATTAATAGCAGGTATCTATTGATATTCACTGGATATTTCAACGTACGATCGACTTGGTCGCGAATCCTCGTTCCCTGAAGTCACGCTTTGACGGATTTTTTCGCTAGATCCAGCTCTTCGTCGGACACGTGACGGTTCTTTTTATCACTGGCAGACGGAAAAAAGCGTAGAGACCGCTGGAGAAAAAAGAAATGGAGGGACAGAGGAGTTGCGCAATCGAGGAAACTTACACGTTCAAAGAACCCCGACGGGTCTTTATCTTGGCGTCTGCCAAGCGCCGCGACGAACTCGTCTAATCTGCCGAATAGCCATGGTGTTGCGCGACCTCCGAAATTGCACAAATTCTGCTACGCAGTTTCAGGCTTCTTCGGCAACCTCGAACTCGCAGATATCGCTTTCTTTCGCTCATTCAGAGGTCATCGGGTGGCCGCGAGGAATCGCCGCTATATCTTGCCAATATGATTTTTATCCGAGCCAGAGATCTCGATTCGCTTCGCCTGAAACGCCGGTTTAATCCAGAACTCGTCTGTCCTCGTGATAACTCGCGATAATTCGCCAGCCTACCGTTTAAATTCGATTCCCTTTAATCACGATCGAACGATTATTAACGTCTCGCTGTTTAATTACCAGACAATCGGGAAATTAGAAAACGGGAATTAAATAACGCTGCAATCTCGGGCCTCGTATCATCGTCAGCTGACTTATTGCTAATAGCTTTCGCGTGTTATCAGAATTATCAACGCTTGGTTGTCTGGTGATCGAGATGATCGATAGGTCGCAATTGTTCTAAGGTCATCGTTTCTTTCCCTATCGCGTCTCGTGATTTCGTTACAGCCTTGTTGTCTCCGTTCGATTTTTATTCCACGACAATTCGTGAAATTTTATCTATAGAGGTAGGGAAGAATCTGAGTTTTTCCTGGAAAAGTATAGAATTAGCACGGTTTCGTTTCCCCTTGAACTAGGAAGCGTGAAAAATGGCGCGATATTGGAATTCTCGCCGGCATGGCGGCCGGGTAGACCGCCATGCTCGGTGAAATTTAGTTTAAAACCGGGGTATTTCAATTTACTAATTATAGTGCACCGATGATATTGATTTCGAAGCGTCCGCGTATAAAAAAGCTGAACGACTCCGGGCATAAAGGAGCTTAATCTACCATGAAATTTTATTACCTGCTACCAATCCTAATGATAGTACTCGCACAGCCGGTTATAGCCGGTTTCTAATAACCAAATTAGGATTAAAAAATCATTAAAACGATCCCCGTTCCATTATTAACCGGATAATTCCGAGTTCCCGAGCGGTGGTTACACCGTATCGTACATCATACTTATCGCCTATCGGAACCCGTGTTCACCTCGAAAAAGCGCAGCCGCGTTATCTTTGTTTCGCGGGGAAACCGGCGAAAACAAACGGTTCGAGGTGCCGCGACGCGTATATCCATCGAAATGAAAAGTCAACGAGACTAAACAATTTATTAATTTCGCTCCGACGCTCCGTTTTATCTACCCTCGAAAATAATCGTCTCGTCCCTGGAGATCGAAAACGTCTTTATCTGCTGGTCGGAGAGGGAAAAATAAATAACTCCCGGTGGATTTATCGAACGGATTCCGCCTCGACGAAATAATTATCCGCGACTTTCGAGTTTCGTTTGCTTGTCCCAGGCTGCGATTCGCCACTCTTTCCGAGCCACCGCTCATCTGCATATTAAAACGAGACATCCTGTGCGTCCGTTCTTCCAAACATAGCCGTCCAGTCGCATCGTGAACCGTCATCGATAAATCTCGCGGTATCGAGGCGACCGCGCCGCGTCACGAGGACACACCGCCATTGAAATTTTCCCCATTACACGGCATTTGTCGGCTAACCCACGTCTCCGCGTCGCATAAATTAATTAAACATTCATCCAGCCGACTCCGCGTGTCGTCCATCCTCCTCCTGGCCCGGTGCTCCGACGACGTTGCTCTCAGAGAATAGCGGATTTCCACGAATTTCTGGAACAGTCCCGCGAGCATGCTCGGCTTTTCCGTGGATCGAGGCGTTTTGACCGCGAGCCAGGGCGTGGGTGAGCCTTTGGTCCGAAAGCACCGGGTCACTGCGTCGAATTATGGTCACTTTACTTCGTTAAGTGCTAAAGAGACGAATGCTCGTTGCTCCATGCACGTTTTCTTCCTGTTCGTTTTTCTCGCGCCAGCTCCATGGCTCCGATCGACCACAGTGAGTACTCGGTTTTCCTTTTTTCCGCGAGATAACCACGGTCTATAGATCGTCCGAGTCGATACAGGGTTCTTCTCTGAGTTCTCTTCGGGAGAAGCGTCCCAATTTTTTGACAGACCCTCTGTCAAGTCTATTTCACTCTCTCTCTATGTCTTTGTTATCTAAGATATCGTTTCGTTCCTGGCGAATCGCATCTTCCAGATCTCTCGTCGAGACTCGTTTCGCCATTCTGGATAAGTTATTTTCGAAAATAAAGTTTGTTTTCGAGATGGAAAAGGGCCGAGACGAGGTCGAGTTGGCTCTGGACGTGAGCGGTTTCTAGGAACGGTTAGTATCGACGTTAGCGAGAGATTCGGGTGGATGTATGCCAATAGTTTTTGCATCCAGCTCGTCTCGGAACTCTCGATTCTTTTCCGCGTAACCTCTCCGATGCACCGGCATGCAAATTCAATTGCGATACGAGCGCAGGCGTTCGGAACGACGTTCCCAAGGATAATTAATCAATTGGCGGGGCTCGGTTCGCCGAAACGGATCGCGTTCCGCGTAACGCCGAACGAGCTACGGTGAAAAAAAATTCCTGTTTATCCGCGGCGTTATATAACGAGCGTTCACGCACAATCGGGACCGCGCTTGATAAACTAATTAACCGGCAGATAAACCGGGAAAGGCGATGAAAGCCTGGAAGGTTGCGTGAACGTGAGACAAAAAAAGAAAACGAGATGAGCGATCGATGGAAACGGTATTTTAGTGCTTCTAACTAGACTCGAGATATATTTGCGCGATGACACGCGATGACGAGCAGGCGATGGACAAGGGGTGTGTTTTCTTCGAGATAAATTTGGAAATCGCTCATCCTCCGCGGTCCTGAGCTTCTTCCGTAAACCCGAGGACAGCTTCGTCCGGTCGCTTCTCTTTTGGATTGTCAAATGAAAGAACGATAGATCGATCCAGGTGATACTCTTTCACGAGTTTAATTCTGTCAATTAATCGACTTGTACTACGAGAAATAGGTTTGAAAATCACCGATGCGATGGATTAGGTTTAAATTAGAAACTCTTAAAGAAAACCAAAGATCGGGAAATGGCAGAGACCTTATCGTTTCGACCAAGTTCAACTTTACGATTTTCACGACGCGAAGTGGAAGCAACGGGAAAACACCACCGGTGACTTTTCCGACTTCCCTTCCTCGTGGTCCACCGAAAGCTCTCGGGGCCGCGTCGCCGAAGGATAATGAACGCGGATCAACCGCGCATTTTTGGATTTATTAATAACGCGAGATTCTGGTAGCAGGCCAAGCAACTTGTTTTTCCGCCTGCAAGGTCAACCTCGGCGGGTTGCGTTACGAGAGCCGACGAGAGACGAGCTCGTTGACTCTCCGTCTCTGCCGTTTCCCTCTCTCCTCTCCCCGTGACACACTTTGCCCCGAGTTTTCCGTGCGGACGTAGTCGCGGGAACTCCCGTCGCGAGTGGAAAGCGTCTCCGACCCCGGAAACCGACAGACGTTTCAGCAAAGTGGAAGGTGCAGCAGGGGACAAAGGCTGCGCGGCCAAGAATGGGAATGGTTGGATAAAGGGAAACTGGCGTCTGTGAGCGTGACACTGGTCCTCTCCTCTCCTCTCTTTCTCTCTCTCTCTGGCCGTTGTACGTGTTGGACCGGTCCGTGGGGTTATTCTTTGCCGGGAGAAAGGTTTCCATGCATTATTTCGGATCGATGCCGTGAATTAGCCGGAACAAAGGGGGTCGCAGGCGACGCTGGCTGCTCGTTCAATCCTCTAAACCCCTGATCGGCCGTTTCATCTCTTTCAGCCTCGGTCTATCCGGCTTGGCAACACCTAATCATCCGTCTCGCGGGCTGCTTTCCTCTTTCATTCCGGCCGTTTTCATTCCCGATCCTCCTCGACACTCCTCGCGTCTTCCGAACGAGCTTCCAATTGTTTGCCCGGCACACGCCGAGCTGTTTGCTTTTCGTTAGTATCGCCCGGCGATATCGAGCGTCGGGGCGCTGCCACGCATCCGCCGGACTTTATCTGCCTATACGCCGCAGAACCGTGTGTACCGTGTGTTTGTTTGCGCGCTTTCGGTGGCCGAGTGACCATTATTCCAATAGCCGGCTGGTATATCTGTGTTTTTCGCCCCGATAAGGGCCGGCGTTCGTTAGCGACGTCGGTAAATATTCCTACGCCGCGCGATCCGCGAGCGTGTTAACGCGAATAATTATCAGCACGGTTAACGAGCTTCCGATAGCACGCGAATAGCAGTCGGCGAGATTCGAAAGAGGAAGTGCTATGCGTCTTCTAGATGTGGAGCAAATTGGGTGTGGCAGCAGCTCGCGTCCTCGCCACCAGAGGACTTTCCATCAATCCCTCTTCTCGCGAGTTCCTTCCAAGTCATCCATTCCTTCCCGCGCATCGATCCACCTTAGACGTCCCTAAATCCTAGCCTCGAGAGCTCGCCGGTTAATCTAATCGGCCAATCTATCCGCCGATTGGAAACCAACCTTCTACCCTAGATTCTTATTTCCACGACCCGAACGGCCAACCCATAAATCTACCGCGATCCTCGGGAAAATTCTATCCGACCGCGTCCTATTTTTAAGTTCCAACGTGAAAAAAGGATATTTCGCCGGTTACTCTACTCTTTGAGGCATTCGGGTATACCTGGTTCACTCTCGCTCGAGAATTAGATTGTGGAAAGTTGGTTAGAAAAAAGAACGGTGGGTAGTAAAAGGGATTTTCGAAATGAATGGGAAGATGCAATTTCGTGTCGGGAAAAATGCATTTAACGCGGTTACCCCGGCAGAGGAGGCTATGCCCTTTAAGGTGGCGCAAGGTCGCGTGGAATTCGAGATCGAAACGAGGGATTAGAGGAATCTCGAGGCTAGATCTCGATTACTCGTTACGTTTCTAAATGGTCGCCGTGAAATTTCTCCGATCAATTCGCAAAGCGTGTGTACACGTTTCTATCTCTCTCTCTCCCGGTGAATTGGATTTAAACGAAGTAACGGAAGTTATTCGCGGCTGCCGCTCCGGTAACTATTGTTCCGTTTACTCGGTCTTCTATTTCTGACAGCAGGTGCCGACCTTGACTGGCAACTCCACCGAAAGTTAAAGTTGAGCGAACTATCGCTGGAAAGCGGCGGAGGCGCGGAAAAATTCAAAAGCATCGCCATCTGTCGTGCGCCGCGCGCATAAGCTGCGAAAAAAAGCTTCTCGATTATTCGCCGGGAGATCGGTCAAGGCTTCGGTTCGGGTAATCGCTTTGAACGCGGCGCGTTAGTCATTTGCAGGGAAAGGTAAATGATGCCTAAGAAGGAGCGGTTGATTGCTTCTCTAGTGACGCCATTTTGCGCCCACACCGATGCTCGATTAAACGGCTGCCGGCCGAAAGCGGCGCCACTTTCCTCGCGTTAAGTGGCGCCCCCACCTCCGGGGCAACCGTCGCTCTCGGTTAGTAAAGCAGAACACAGGCGTCCGCGGATCAGCGTCGGGCAACGCCGCCGCCGCCGCGACGCACCCTTTTCTCCCTTTCTCGAGCCCCGCAGAGGACCGTTCTTCTTCGCCTTCCGCGCGTACACATTTCGAGGTTAATCGATACGAACGCGTCACGCTTTCCCGGTGGTCTCTCTCTCTCTTTCTCTCTCTCTCTCTCTTTCTCTCTTTCTTTCTTTCTTTCTTTCTTTCTCTCTCTCTCTGTGTTCAACGGCCAATTTCCAACGCTCGAAACCACGACACGGGGGCACCGCTTTCCGAATATGAATTTATTGATTTTTCAAACTTAGCCGAGCACGCCTTTGTTGTACACACGAGACACGACATAGTTGTATAGCATAATATGAATTTAGAACTACATTTCCTGTGTTTCGAAACCCGGCAGTTTAGTTTATTGTTTCATTTTCAGGTCATCCGGCTGGTGGTGTAACTTTAAAAAAAGGTAAATCTCCGATTGCTACCGTAGACGCTTATTCGTGCGCCCCGGGAAGTAAGGAACCGTAGACGTGAAACGTTCGCAAGAAGGGGTCGGAAGAGAGAGGAGAGGGTTTGTCCGTTGGTCGGCAGTTTTCGGTGCTTGGATTTCTCGACGCGGCGTCGCTGCGCGTCGCCTCGCGCCGGCTAGCGACGCGGTACTCGCGGCCCTCTGTCGGTCGACGCCGCAAGCGCCAAGCCAATCTATATCATCGATACTCCATGATCTCAGGGCGGGAGCGCCGTTTGGACTGCTCGTGAAACGAATCGGAGATCCAAGTGTTAAAAACTGAGCTTCTAGCGTGTAGAATCTAGTCTAAACCGTTAATCGCTCGTTTTCCGCGATTATTTTCATCGTTTTAATCGTCGTGTCAATATTATTCTAATCCCACGGACCAGTTTCTCGTAATACCGAGTACGTCTTCGCGATCTCGAGGAATCGGCTCTATTTCTAGAGACTCGTCGCGATCACGCTTATGCGTCCAGATGTCGAGCACGTGTCGCGGTGGAAGGGTCTAAACAGCGAGCGGAAAATAGACGCATGGAGGAACGTAAGGAGAGGAGAGAAGCGCGTGTCTCTTGGTGGTCGGTCTCGAGGTCGCGTGTGGTACTCCTGCTCGCGGGACGGATCCCCGCGAACATCTGGTCCACGTTCCATTGATTTGTCATCGCGCGGAGAAGGAATCAGCTGTTCGCAAGGCTGCCCTTGACGAACACGAGTTCACCTTTCTCCATTCATGCCGCGTCGAGTGGCTCGCTGCGCGGAGCCTGCGGTGAACTCTCCTCGCCCCGGCAATACCATTATCCTCTCTCCTCTATTACCCTCCACTGATTTCCAATTATTCCCGCTCCCGCGACCTCGTTCTTATTGATCCCAGTCGATAACGTGCCCCACTCTAATTCGCTAATGCCCGGCCTCGCTCGTGGGACCACCTGGCGTCGTCGATCCTCTCCCAGCCATCTCTCTCGACGTTCCAGTTATCCATCGTCGTTCCTTCGATCAGACTAAAGTACCCGTTAAACGACACTCTCGCGATTTTTATTCCCATCGATGTAACGATTTTCGGGATCACACGAAGGAAGAATCGATCGAGATACGAGTTTAGACAGAGGTGCAAGGAACGGAACGGCGTGGACCCGGTGTCTAGAGATTTCGAGAGTCTACTACGGATAATTCGCATCGAAATAATTATCTCCGCGATCGTACGAATGAAGAATCGATCGGTAGAGAGAGGTGGATGCAATGGAACGACGTGAACCCGGTGTCCAGAGATTTCGATAATTTACTACGGCTGATTCCCGTCGAAATAACGATTTCCGCGATCATATGAAAGAAAAATCGATCAGGTAGACAGAGATGAAAGGAACGGAACGACGTGGACACGGTGTCTAGAGATTTCGATAATCTACTACGACTGATTCTCATCGAAATCACGATCTTCGCGATTATACGAAAGAAGGATCGATCTAGAAACGAGTCTAGTGCAGGTGTAGATAGAGATGGAAGGAATGGAACGACGTGGACCCCGTGTCCAGAGATTTCGATAGTCCACGGTTAATTCGCATCGAAGTAACGATCTTCGCGATCACATGAAAGAAAAATCGATCAGCTAAACAGAGATGGAAGGAACGGAACGACGTGAATACGGTGTCCAGAGATTTCGATAATTTACTACGGCTGATTCCCATTGAAATACCGATCTCCGCGATTATACAAAGGAAGAATCGACCGGGTAATCAAAGATAGAAGCAACGGAATGATGTGGACTTGGTATCCAGAAATTTCGATAGTTCACGGCTGATTCCCATCGAAATAATGATCTCCGGAATCATACGAAAGAAGAATCGATCGGGTAGACAGAAATGGAAGCAACGGAACGGCGTGGACCCGGTGTCCAGAGATTTCGATAATTTACTACCGCTGATTCTCATCGAAATAACGATCTCCGCGATTATACGAAAGAAGGATCGATCTAGATGCGAGTCTAGTGCAGGTGTAGATAGAGATGGAAGGAATGGAACGACGTGGGCCCCGTATCCAGAGATTTCGATAATTTACTATGGCTGATTCCCATTGAAATACCGATCTCCGTTATTATACGAAAGAAGAATCGATCGGGTAAACAAAGAAAGAAGCAACAGAACGGTGTGGACCCGGTGTTCAGAGATTTCGATAGTCCACGGTTGTATCCCATCGAATTAACGATCTTCGCGATCGTATTAAAAAAGAATCGATCAGGTAAACAGATATGGAAGGAACGGAACGACGTAAACCCGGTGTCCAGAGATTTCGATAGTCTACTACGGCTGATTCCCATCGAAACAATTATCTCCTCGATCATACGAAAGAAGAATCGATCGAAAAACGAGTTTAGTCCACGTGTAGATAGAAATAGAAGCAACGGAATACCATGGACCCGATGTCCAAAGATTTCGCTAGTCCACGGTTGTATCCCATTGAAATAACGATCTCCGCGATTATACGTAGGAAGAATCGATCGGGTAAACAAAGAAAGAAGCAACGGAACGGTGTGGACCCGGTGTCCAGAGATTTCGATAATTTACTACGGCTGATTCCCGTCGAAATACCGATCTCCGCGATTATACGAAAGTAGAATCGATCGGATAAACAAAGATAGAAGCAACAGAACGGTGTGGACCCGGTGTCCAAAAATTTCGATAGTCCACGGTTCTATCCCATCGACTTAACGATCTTCGCGGTTGTAGCAAAAAAAGAATCGATCAGCTAAACAGAGATGGAAGGAACGGAACGACGTGGACCCGGTGTCCAGAGATTTCGATAATTTACTACGGCTGATTCCCATCGAAATAACGGTTTTCGCGATCGTACGAAAAAAGAATCGATGAGCTAAACAGAGATAAAAGGAATGAAACAACGTGAACCCGGTGTCCAGAGATTTCGCTAGTCCACAGTTGTATCCCATCGAAATAACGATCTGTGTGATCCCACGGAAAAAAAATCGATCGATAAGCGAGCTTAAACAGAGATGGAAGCAACGGAACGACGTGGACCCGGTGTCCAAAGATTTCGATAGTCCACGACTGATTTGCAATTCATGAGTCGGGTCTAGCCGGTGTCTCGTTCGCATAAACGCGACGCGTGAGTCCGTTGTTCGGAAGTGGCCGAGGTAGACGCTTGTAAATTTCGAGCCTGCACGTGATCCACGTGTCCTCCGCTAAAATCGCGTGTTCTCCGGTTCACGAAGCGATCGGCGAACATCGTTTCGTCGAACCGCGTGACGAACCGTGCTAGGTGTCCGACGTGCTTCTGCTAATCCTCGGAATCCTTACATGTGGTGTCTTGACAAGACGACGGGCCGAGGTTAAAACTCACCCTTACCGACGCGGGACAGAGAGAAAGAGAGAGGGTTCGAATATTCGCAAGCCGGTTAGTATAATAGGCGACCGTTGTGGCTCGGTCGATAACGCGTCCCGATTGGCCGGTGCAATTGGATTCCGATCGACTTCTATGGCTCTGGCGTGAATTCGATAGAGTACGCGGGATTTTTCCACGCGTCTAGCTTTGCTGGACCGTTCGATTGATTCACCCCTCGGGAATCGCTCGGATTGTTTTCCTTCCCGGTGGAATCCCGGTTATCCGAACGATCGACGTTAATGGATAGCCTTTCTCGTAAGCCGATATGAAAAATCACGCGGTTCCAGGCAGAGAATCGACTTTTAACCGCGACTCGTTTCTCTTCTCGTGGACCTAGGTCAGTAAATAGACTCGTTGCTCTTGTTCGCGGTGTAAGAAAGATATTTTCGTTCCAACAGCGCGATATTCCGAGCAAGCTTCTCTCGTAACGCTGTCTCGAATATTTCTTTCCTTCTTTTTAAACATCGACTTTCAACCACGGTTCTTTGTTCCCTCCCGTTCGCCTAGGTCAGTAAATGCAGACGTCGGGAGAGATACGAAGCGTAGCAACGGGCGCAATATTTTTTACGACGCTGCCTGCCATTTTTCCTCCCCTTTTCCCGAGATCAAATTTGCTCGGCAAGATTAGAGAAATGGAATGACATCCTTCGTGTCTTTCCTACTTTCCACGGAGCGTCGGCAGAGATAAGCTTATCTCGGTTACGAGACGAAAAAATTCCGAACACGTCTGAGAAGAGTACCGATACGTAAGATCGATCTCGATTGTCTCTGTTCGATACCGGATCGCGCAAATGACGAGGGAAAGGGAGAAGAAGAAGCGAGAGAATAACGGATGACTGTTTGCAATTATGCGTATCGGAGATACGAGTAAATATTCCCGTTCAACGATGTCTAGACGAATAAAACGCGAGGTCAGATCCGACGAGACCGGATGAACGGTCCGGGGCAGTGATTCGTGTGTAATCTGACGAGATTATTCGTGAAATTCTCGAATTCGACGTCGCTGCGATCTTGGGATCTTTGATCTTCTCCTTCGTTACCGATTCGGTTCGTTGTTTACTCGCGAATCTGTCGAATTTCCCGAAAATATCCCGTCAGCTCGGGAAATTAGCGAACCTCGGGGTTTAATCACCGCGAGATCGTCGCGACGCGTGATGATGGTGGATAATACGCGAATACACGGTTAGTATACCGCGAAATCACGACGGCGGTGGTGACGAGAGGAAATGAAAAGCAATCGGAACGTTATCGACGACGGTAAGAATCGTTAATCTCCGCGGACACTCGGCAATCTCGACAGCGGCTCGAATTAATCCGATTCCTCCGGCGCAATTGAAATTCAAACAGACTCGACGCCCTCTGCTCGCTTGTCCATGCGATAACGCGGATTTAGGAAAATTTTCCATCGCGCGACGCATAATCTTGCGTCACGGGGTCGCGCAGGTGTCGTTTCGATAACGCGCAATTAAAATTCGCGTAGCGGGAAAACGCGGCGAGATCAGGTTATCGCTGCTGGCCATCGACGCTTGTTCGCGAAAACGATTCACGTGTCGGTGGTAATGGACCCTCGTTCAGACGATTCTATCGGGGATCGGTTGATTCTTCAGTATCGTACGTGCTAACTTCAGGCTCGTTATCGCGATTAACGCGCTACATTGTCCGTGGAACCACCATCGTGTCGCGTGATAGCGATCTCTGCTGATGATCACCGAATCGTTGCTTCCTCGAGGTTCTCTCGTGTCGGATGAATCGATTGGAAGTCAGTAAAGCAGACCGGAAGTCGAACGAGCCTTCGAAGCATCGATGTTTCCCTGTTTGCGCGTCGCTTTTCCGCTTCATTTCGAAGCTTGCGTTAAAAGCCTTCGTTTCAACGGGACGTTTCTCAAAAAACACGAGTGTTAAGATTTTTAGATGACGTAGCAAACTCGTACATTTGTTTTTAATTAATTCGTTATCGCGATTAACGCGACACATTGTCCGTCTAACCACCATCGTGTCGCGTGATAGCGATCTCTGCTGATGATCGCCGAATCATTGCTTCCTCGAGGTTCTCTCGTGTCGGTTGAATCGATTGGAAGTCGGTAAAGCAGACCGGAAGTTGAACGAGCCTTCGAAGCATAGATATTTTCCTGTTATTTTTGCCAAACTGTTTGCGCGTCGCTTTTCCGCTTCGTTCTGAAGCTTCTATTGAAAGCTTCGTTTCAACGGAAAGTTTCTCGCAAAACACGAGTGTTAAGAGTATTAGATGAACTAGCAAACTCGTGCATTTGTTTTTAATTAATTCGTTATCGCGATTAACGCGACACATTGTCCGTGTAACCATCATCGTGTCGCGTGATAGCGATCTCTGCTGATGATCGCCGAATCGTTGCTTCCTCGAGGTTCTCTCTTGTCGGATGAATCGATTGGAAGTCGGTAAAGCAGACCGGAAGTTGAACGAGCCTTCGAAGCATCGATGTTTCCCTGTTTGCGTGTTGCTTTTCCGTTTCGTTTTGAAGCTTCTATTGAAAGCCTGCGTTTCAACGGGAAGTTTCTCAAAAAACACGAGTGTTACGAATATTAGATGAACTAGCAAACTCGTGCATTTATTTTTAATTAATTCGTTATCGCGATTAACGCGACACATTGTCCGTGGAATTACCATCTTGTTAGTTGATAGCTATCTTTGGCAATGATCACTGGAATCATTGCATCCTCGAGGTCTCTCTCGTGTCGGTAGGATCGATGCGAGGTCGGTAAAGCAGACCGGAAGTCAAATAAGCCTTCGAAGCATCGATGTTTCCCTGTTTGCGTGTTGCTTTTCCGTTTCGTTTTGAAGCTTCTATTGAAAGCCTTCGTTTCAACGGCAAGTTTCTCGCAAAACACGAGTGTTACGAATATTAGATGAACTAGCAAACTCGTGCATTTATTTTTAATTAATTCGTTATCGCGAATAACGTGCCACATTGTTTATGGAACCCCCATCGTGTCGCGTGATAGCGATCTCTGCTGATGATCGCCGAATCGTTGCTTCCTCGAGGTTCTCTCGTGTCGGATGAATCGATGCGAGGTCGGTAAAGCAGACCGGAAGTCGAATAAGCCTTCGAAGCATTGATGTTTTCTTGTTTGCGTGTTGCTTTTCCGTTTCGTTTTGAAGCTTCTATTGAAAGCCTTCGTTTCAACGGCAAGTTTCTCGCAAAACACGAGTGTTACGAATATTAGATGAACTAGCAAACTCGTGCATTTATTTTTAATTAATTCGTTATCGCGAATAACGTGCCACATTGTTTATGGAAACCCCATCGTGTCGCGTGATAGCGATCTTTGTTGATGATCGCCGAATCGTTGCTTCCTCGTGGTTCTCTCGTGTCGGATGAATCGATTGGAAGTCGGTAAAGCAGACTGGAAGTTGAATAAGCCTTCGAAGCATCGATGTTTCCCTGTTTGCGCGTCGCTTTTCTGCTTCATTTCGAAGCTTGCGTTAAAAGCCTTCGTTTCAACGGGAATTTTTATGTCAAAACACGAGTGTTACGAGTATTAGATGGACTAGCAAGCTCGTGCATTTGTTTTTAATTAATTTGTTATCGCGAATAACGTGCTACATTGTCCATAGAACCACCATCGTGTCGGGTGATAGCTATCTTTGCCGATGATCGCCGGAAACGTTGCTTCCTCGAGGTCCAAAGT
Organism: Euglossa dilemma; assembly: GCA_002201625.1. Classification (NCBI taxonomy): domain Eukaryota; kingdom Metazoa; phylum Arthropoda; class Insecta; order Hymenoptera; family Apidae; genus Euglossa; species Euglossa dilemma. Next base: position 2,432,188 of record NIJG01000055.1, on the reverse strand, counting down.
CCGCTGGATCGATGCGAGGTCGGTAAAGCAGACCGGAAGTCGAACGAGCCTTCGAAGCAACGATGTTTCCCTGTTTGCGAGTCGCTTTTCTGCTTCATTTCGAAGCTTGCGTTAAAAGCTTTCGTTACAACGGGATGTTTCTCAAAAAACACGAGTGTTAAGATTTTTAGATGACATAGCAAACTCGTACATTTGTTTTTAATTAATTCGTTATCGCGAATAACGTGCTACATTGTCCATAGAACCACCATGGTGTAGCGTGATAGCAATCTCTGCTGGTGATCGCCGGAAACGTTGCTTCCTCGAGGTCCTCTCGTGTCGGATGAATCGATTGGAAGTCGGTAAAGCAGACCGGAAGTCGAACGAGCCTTCGAAGCATCGATGTTTTCCTGTTATTTCTGCCAACCTGTTTGCTCGTCGCTTTTCCGTTTTGTTTGAACGCGTAGTTTTTCACGGAACACGAGTGTCACGAGTATTAGATGAACTAGCAAATTCGTGCATTCATTTTTAATTAACTCGTTATCGCGATTAACGCGTTACATTGTCCATGGAACAACCATCGTGTCAATTGATAGCTATCTTTGCCAATGATCACCGGAATCGTTCTTTCCTCGAGGCCCTCTCGTGTCAGTTGAATCGATTGGAAGTCGGTAAAACAGACCGGAAGTCGAACGAGTCTTCCTCGAAGTATCGATGTTTCCCTGTCGTTTCTGCCAACCTGTTTGCGCGTCGCTTTTCCGTTTCGTTCCGAAGCTTCCATTGAAAGCCTTCGTTTCAACGGGAAGTTTCTCACAAAACACGAGTGTCACGAGTATTAGATGAACTAGCAAACTGGTGCATTCGTATTTAACCGTTTGCGTACCACGGACCGCTTTCGCGCTCTTCAGATCTGTTGTCGAAAAAAGCCAGAACATTTGGTCGAAACAGACAAATGACGGTCCACCCGAAATTGGTCAAAACGCGCTCAGCCTTTCTCAAACGCATTTACATCGCGGTCTTTGGCTTTTTTCGATACGTAATTAAAGGAGCGCTATCGCGATCTTTGGCTTTTTTCAATATGTGATCGGATAAGCGCGATCGCGCTCCTTGGCGTTTTTCCATCATGTTTTGTCAAAACCCTCTGCTACGCAAACGGTTAACTATCGTAGTATAGCTATTAGAATTAGACGTTTCCCTCTGTTTTCTCCTACAATCTTGATCTATCTTAACACTTATTAGCTATCGAGAGAACTTAAGTGATATCGAAGCGAGTCGGACAGTGTTTAACTTAATTTAGTCAGAACCGGATTTGCCATTGTTCCCAGACGCGTTATCGGAGTCGCAGCTATCCGAGAGACTTATCGTTCGAGCGGTGAATCGAAATGATCTATCAGGCGTTCCTAGAATCCCACGAGTTCAGGTGCCCTTAGTCATAGAGTCGAAATGATTTATCGAGAATTCCCGGTACATTGTGCGCCGGGGCGCTTAGGTATGAATCGAAATGATCTACCACCCGTGTCTAGCCGGCGGTTAGGCATAGAATCGGCATGATTTATCGAGCAGCCCGGCACCTCGTGGGTCTAGCGTTCGCCTATAGAATCGAAATGACCTGCGAGCAACTTCGTCCGGGCTGAAACTTCGCCTGAAACTTCGCGCACAGACTCCTGACACCTACAACTAGATCTCGCCGGCTCGGCTAATCCGATCCCTGAACCTTTCCCCCCTTGGTACCCCGTCCAAAGGGCACACCGGTCTTCTACGGTCCGGAACACGTAGCTAATTGGGAATTATTCCGAGCCGGAATAACCGAGTCGTGAATCATCCTCTCCGGACTACGAAATAGAAGTCTCGCGGCTAGTTTTCGAAACGTAAAGCCGCGTGTGTACGCTCGGTATCGATCGAGCGATCGCCGATAGCCATCTTCGCGCGATTTCGAGTGGAATGGCGGCTATTTTTGCAGGTATCGCCGCAGGGTACACAACTGGTTCGCGCTATTAATAGTTATGGCGTTATCGCGGTTTTCGCCGGTGTTCCGGCTCTAGCCAGCGACAGGATCAAAGGAAAGGAACGGCCTTTGAAGCGGCCATTGTTGCTCCCTCTTAAAACATCGCGAATTTATATCCGTACCACCTTCGCTCGTCCGAGCTTTCTCTCTCTATCCCGAGAAACATTCGTCAGCATTGGTCGAGTGGGAAAAATTCTAAAGCGCCGATGATTCTCCTTGAACCTCTTTTTTGAACCTATGCCACACGCTCGTGGCAAGTGGAAGATTCGCAGGAATGGCCGGCGTGTTGAACTGGCAGGCTCGACCGGGAGTGACGTCACCGTTACAAAGAATTATTAGTTTCCCTCGGCCGAGACGTCAGAGGTGACGTCGCCGAATTTAGACGCGTTTGATCCCGGTCCAACGGACGCTCGTCACCGGTGCACCGGCATTTTTCTTCCCGTCTCATCGCCGCGACGCCAACAAAAATCGCTCCACGCCCTCGCGTTCGCCCAGTGACTCAACATCGGTATTTTTACGAGTACCGAACGGTAGACGCGCGTGAATGATCGAATTCGAAGTTGACTGTCGGCTTTAACACTAGATTTACGGGATCCGTCAATTTGACGGATGCGTTGCTTCGATTATACGATATTAACAGATTTAATTTACTTATATTAAGTCTGATAATATTGCGATTGTTTTCAAATTAACCTTCTGCACTCGGTTTTTTCGTTACTGAAAAATAGTAATTCGAAAATCTTATACCATAAAGTTAAAGATATTTTTAAAACGGTAAATAAGGAATTCTATGAAAATTAAGACATGGAATTATTTTATTTAATTGACTTATATTAAGTCTGATAATATTGCGATTGTTTTCAAATTAACCCTCTGCACTTGGTTTTTTCGTTACTGAAAAATAGTAATTCGAAGATCTTATACCATAAAGTTAAGAATATTTTTAAAACGGTAAATAAGAAATCCTATGAAAATTAAGACATGGAATTATTTTATCGCGATATTCCACGCATTGTTAGGTAATTTAAATTTGATATATCAATTAATATGGATGTTTATAATCTAATTAAATGGCGAATGATTAAGAGTCGCCTCTCGAGTGCAAAGGGTTAAACCCATCGTTTGTTTTTTAAAGAAAATATGTGGTTTTCTTTACCATAAATCTGACGGGTGTCCGTAGAAATAGGTATAGAAAAGAATTCCGTAAACCTAGTGTTAACCCATTTGCATCATCGCTCTGAAAGGAGTCTTCCAAGACTTTCAACGAAATTAAGTGTAAAAAACGAACTCTTACTTATATTTCATCCAGAAATTATACATATATTTAAACAACATCATTCCATATGATGCTGTAGTATAAATATGTTTTCTTTTACATAGTTGTGTGATATATAAATTTAAAATAGGCAAGCAACAGATAATGAGTGCGGATTATTTCGCTTAATGATGCAAATGGGTTAATATCGTCTCTGGTTGCCATCTTCTCGCGAGATCTCGGTTCTCTCGGGGTACCAAAGGCCCACGGGGTCCGTTAAGACCGCCACGCGATTTCGTCCCAAGTTATGATCGGTTTAATTATAGCACCGAGTCCTCGCGTGTCGCCGGCCACTTTTTCTCCGATCGTTATCCGGCACGTGTTGCTAAATTTGAACTTTGTCATCGCGGTTGCGTGGCCGCGCGTCTTCTTTATCGCGGCCGATTCGAAACGGAAAATCGCCTCCGCGCGAGCCACACGCTTCCGAGCTCTGAATCATCGGATCCTGTCTCTGATTTACGTCGCGAGCGAACGAACGACGGAGAAAAGACGAAGGACTCGGCCCGTCGTCGCGTTATTCGCGAGAATTTCTCTCTCGGTTTCGATGATCCCCGGTTTTAATAGAATTCCGATCTTCCGAGTATCTCGGAAAGAAGACGCCGACGTCACCGGCCGAAAATATGTTTCGTATAATTAGACGTGACATTCGGGAAAACGAAGATGAAGTATCATTTGGCAGAAAAGTTTGGTTACCTTGGCAAACAGAAAAATTTCGCACGCTAAATCGTTGTTGACCAGGTTCGTTTATTATCGAGAATCTTGAATTAGAATCTCTTATAATTCACTATCTGCTGCGTTCGAAGATGGTGTTTCTTTGTCGTAGAATTGACGATGTTTGTTTTGTAGGAGAAAGAGAAGTTGGAATATTCGCGGAAAGTTTGTAGAACGAGACGAAACGAGATTCGCAATCGTTCTTCGAAACGCAACGTTCGAGAGTTGCGTTTCGAAAAGGTTGAACAATTTGAAGAAAAAGCGGAGCTCGTTTGATCTGTTCCGAGTAAAAATTAAAGGAGGCAAATTGCTCGGTTTTTAAGAATCCGATCTCACCTTGCTTTCTGACGTGGGAAAACTGCCAGATCGTTTTTTAGAATTCGCGAAACTCGGGTCGAATGGCATTAGCGGTGTGGAAAAATCGATGTCAACCGTGTTTCTGCCAGAGCTTTATGTACATGATAGTTAAAGAAGCCTGTGAATCGCGCTGATGATTTATTCCTGATAAATTTCGACTAATTTTACCAAACTTTGGCGCATTGTGATACAATAAACAAGCTCAATTAGCTGCCAAAATGCCGAGACACTTCGACAGAGGCGTGCTATAAATATCCCTCGAGGGAATGCGCGGTTTTCTTAGCAATTATCCGGTCCGTTCCACAGGCGCGTTAATTTGCAAATAGCCGTATAAGGCGACTGAAAACTCAATAATACTCCAACGTTACATAAACACTCGTCTAACAGCATTTGTCTTCGAGGTGAGGCTCGTCTAATCACTGAACACATCGCTACTAACGAATTCGAAGAAAAATTGCAAGCTTCTTCGAATTTTGCTAAATATTCCGTCATCTCTGCTTCGTGTTTACAAAATTAGCCAACTATTCTAATTGATTGATACGGGAATTCCATTTCCCATTGTTAGAATGTTTTCAAACATTAGATTAATTTGAGTTAGACTCGTCGTAAAATTTTTCGAGAAATAAAATATTCTAAGCTTACTAATTCTTCTTTAGAGTTTCTAAATATGCTTCGTAAAACTTCTAACGAGTTATCCTATTTATGCAAATGGATAATAAATAATTAAATAACGGTAGAAGGGATTTGAGATTGGAAAGAATCGACGAGATTCATTCTCAATTTCTCTAGATTTCTTCTGTCCTCGAGGCTCATCAACATCGATAGCTAGTCGAACGACGAAGATCGACGAATATTCTTGTTTGCGGCCAAATTCGCATACCGCATTCTTTCCTAGGCAGCTGCCAGCACCCGGCTGGAAATTGTTCAACGTGCATGGCGAAAATTGATCGCGTTCGCTCGAAGAACTTTGTATCGGGGTAACACGCGAACCAGGCAAATTTTCCATCCACGACGATTCCGACGATTCCTCGTGGCTCATCGTGTCACGCGAATTGGCAGGAATTCCATGTGGCCTAGTCACGTTCATTCGCGCGTTTAATCGCCAGCCCTGAAGCCGCCTTTTTTCTCTCCTCGGTCTTCCCGAGTCTTCTCGGAACTTTACTCGCGGGCAAATCTTCCGTTTCTTTCTTTCCACGCGGCGATTAACCCTGGAATACGAAAGTACACAGCGTGGGTGGTAATTAACGGTGGTAATTCGTCAATAGCCTGTTCGAGGAAAATTCGTTTCCACTGGTAACGAATTCTAAGTCTCTTGAATTGTTCGACGCGAATCGAGGATCGTTTCGTTCTCTTCTTCTTTTATTTTTCATTTTCCTCGTTTCGCTTGATTTTTTATCTCATATTTCTTATATCCTTTTAACTTTTACTTCTTATATCTTTTTAACTTTTATTTCTTAACTCGAAGTGTCGAAAATCGAGAAATTTCACGGGATCCTCGGTTAATCGAAGATATCCTCTTCGCAGTCCCTAGAGAACCATCCTTCGACGTGAAAAATTATTATAATCGATGCAGGTAGCAGGTTTCTAGCGTACAATAGCGCGTCGGAACCCATATGGCGTCGACCTTTCGAAAAAGGCCACGTGAAATGCTCCTCGGACTCTGACTATGAGCTGTCCAGGGCTCAGGATACTTTCTCCTTCGCGGTTCCGGATTTCTCGACCCTACGGTTTCGATTACGCGAATCTGAATCCACGAGACGGATAAGCCTGATTTGAACAGGAAGAGTTAACGAATCGTCCGGCTTTCGGAGAAATAATTCTGAAAATCCTACAGGGAATATCCAGCCACTGATGTCACTCATATAAATAGAGAGCGTTGTAACCGATTTCCAACTAAATATTTCATCAGCAAGACCTAAAACAACACTGGCCAAATAGAACACCGACAGAGCGTCTAACAATTAATCGATTAGCATATCGGTCTTTCCATCCTGATCATGCCCATCCTATTTCCTCGTTCCAAGGTCTAACTTAACGTCGCAACTGCGAGTGTTCTTCGAACGAATTTTCCCTGAAATCGACTCTAAACAAAGCCTGTCTCGTGCAGCGACGTCGAGAGTAGGCCTCGGGATAGCAATTAAAAAATTTCCGGCCCGGTAATTAGCATTCCATCCATTCTGCTCGTATCCACGGCGTTCTGTCCGAGAATTATCGACTCGGAACCCTCGACGGCGGTTTACCGTGCACGCGAACGGGTTAACAATCCCTCGGCCCGTGGTTTAAGGACAAAGGAGAACCCGTTGGCCGGTTACGCAACCATAGGCATTCCACGGGGTCCCATGGAGAGTCACACGTCTATACCGCTTCACTTCGGAATCACGTTCAGGCGAAGAGAGTGGTTACAAAAGTCACGTAGGACAGAGAGCTGATCGGTGCATCTTGCGTCAGGTCGGCTTCCGTTGACGCGAGCTTCCGCTCGGCGTGTCCGAAAACGTTCACGAATTTTAATTTCCAACGCGTCCGACCACGGCCCTCTCTTGGAGACGCGCCGACCTGAGGGATTGCGTGAAACGAGGCCGGGAATGAGTCGTACTTTGATTTTATATGCACCTCGGTGAGGTAAGCCTCTTGACGTCACAATGGACGCTGTGCTCAATCCGGAGGAACGGCTGAAATGACGTCATTGCCTCTATCGAGTGTTGCTCGAACGAGAATTATCGGTTTGCTCCCTGGCAATGCCGGAGTTCGAGGCATCGATACGCTGTCTGTGTTCGATCTCTCGGATATTCTCTGTGCACACAGGCTCCGGTTATCTTCTGGCTTTCCGCGAATCGCAACTTCCACTCTTCGATAAGCGAACCACGCGTTACGGATTTTCTCGGGTTTCGCGAATCGGTTGCCGATCTTCCATGACCGATGTTCGAAACTCCATCGAAGGAGAGATTCCTCGAAACTTCCGTTGAATATTTTCTTTACCCGATAGCCAAGATGGAAGTTCGTTCGAAATCGTAAACGATCCCGCGTCGTGAAGATGAAGCTCTCTATTTTTAAAGACCGTAAAGGTTAACGATAGATGGAGGAAAGTGCTGAACACTCGCAAGCTAGAATTATTTATAAGTACACGGATCGTGGGAGGTCCCTGCGTCTTTTTCTTGTACGCTGGTAAATTCTTCAAAGGCACTTCGCGGTAATTTCGCTTCTAAAGCGTTCTTGAATCGGCAAGGAAATTTCTGTCGAAAAATTATTTAAAAGAAGAAAGATCCTGTCGGTGTAATCGCGTTTCTTGTCGCATGAATTCCAGGGAAACCTGCGAGAAGTTTCCACGAAGGAAGAGCGGATATGCAGCACACAGCTCGGCAGCGACCCTGAGAGAGTCCGAGTTATTGATTATATGGAAACACCGTAATTTCGCTTTGCTCTTACTCGTAAAAGCCTATTATTAAACGCGTATCATCCAAGCATGCCGAGGGATCCCGCGAGTACAACGGATCAGATCGAGCGGAATTTTTCTGCTCGTTACGCGCGTTGCACCGAAGATCCTAATCTCTGTGTGTGATTCGTCGATTTCTTTCATACCAATTCTTCGTCTTCTTTTTCCTCGTCTCTCTAATTTGATTCGCTGTCGTAAGAATCGTATTCGCTGGTCGTAATCCTGCTTCTAGACCAGTCTAGATTCGAAGATTAACCTTTGGCCGGATTGTCTCTGATTGGAATTGATACCCGATTCGACGCGAATCAACCGTCCGCCTCGATTACGTATTCGTTTAAAGAAGATTCTACGCATCGACTGGCTTTATCTGTTAGAAGATATTTGGATTCTCGAGATTCTAGAAGGTTCATCGTCGAAACAGGTCATTTAGCTAGATGCATAGGAAAATTTTGTCCAAACAGCTAACAACGTGCCTCGAGAGGCAATCCAAAGCCGCTACTTTTTGTTCCAAGCAAACCCGCTAATTGCCAGACGAAAATAGAACTATCAAGCTAAGGAACCACGCTATACACCGACTACTTCACTCTGCGAACCCTTTCAAGTTCCCTTTTGTCTCTAATTGCAACCAGCTAGCCACTTGCTCGGCCCGACAGCAATTTCAGCTGGCTCCGACCGGAGATCATCTTCGAATATTCGCGGTTCGACACGTGTCTCGCGAATCTGCGGTAACAATCCTCGCGATAACCGAGAAAATTTTGCGTCGTTGCGGTTATCTTTCGTCCATCGGCAACGTTTGCGTTAGTAGCAACAGCGACTACGTCAATGATCCATGATAGTCGGCGAGAAAAAGATTCCATCTCCGATATTAGCCGTGAACCTTATATCATCTGCATCCGTCATCTGATCCGTCGTCGATCGCGTGAGCTTATCTTCCAGAAAAATTTACTCGGTGAAATTATACGATTCGAGAATTCGCGACACGGCACTCGAAAGTAGAGATCGCGATATTTTGAATAGCATCGCGCTATTATATCGATGATCCATAGACCTCAAAGAAGAAAAATTCCATTCTGTGACTTAGGACGCGTTACTCTCACCTAGTTGCAATTATTTTTCGAAGAAATTATCCGGTGGAATTACACGATCCGAGAATTCGCGACACGGGACTCGAAAATAAAAATCGCGATATTTTGAATAGCATCGCGCCAGTCGTCGATGGTCCATAAAACTCGGAAAGAGAAAAATTCGAATCTGTGACCTAAGACGCGTTACTCTCACCTAGTTGCAATTATTTTTGGAAGAAATTATCCGGTGGAGTTACACGACCCGAGAATTCGCGACACGAAGCTCGGAAATAAAAATCGCGATATTTTGAATAGCATCGCACTATTATATCGATGATCCATAGACCTCAAAGAAGAAAAATTCCATTCTGTGACTTAGGACGCGTTACTCTCACCCAGTTGCAATTATCTTCCAGAAAAGTTATCCAATAGCAATTCCTCGTGATAAAAATGGCGAACGCGAGGCTGGAAAGCAAGTATGAGGCTATCCAGCGGTGGAAGTGGCTAGAATTTCTCGGAAAGAGATAAAGGTAGAATCAATTAGAAGTATCTATCTCTCGGCTGGCTGTCAATTAAGAAAGGAAGCACGAAGACTTCCTAGAGAGGAGATAGAGAGCCGTTCTTTCCCCCGCGAGGGTGGAAGAAAAATGTTGCAATCTCTGTCGCAGAGGCGTTGCAGCATCTCGCGGCTGAATTTGTATCTGGTCTCGAACGTCGATTAATCGCTGGCCGTGTACCCTTTGAGCCAGCCTGCGCGCCTCTTTCTGCTTCCCGTGAAGAGACCTGGAAGCTCGCCAGATCGGTACCAACCCGCCCGTTCGCGACACTATCCCGAATCTAGATTAGTGTGAACGAACTCTGCCCTAAAATTTCGTTCCGCGTTCGGAGCAGCGTGTCTAGGTCTTCCCGTTACACGAAACCCTCTAATGGGACTATCCGACGACCCGCGTCGTTAGGCAACGCTCTTCGAACTCCCAATTACCGGGATTTTTTTCCCTCCGCCTGTTCACAGGGCCTGTTCAGAGTTATCGAGGTGAAGATTGTTTCACCGGGGAACAGGATAGCTGATGGACGAGGCACCGAGGGTGGGTTTTAGGTCGTTGGTTTAAAATTCCGGAGACTCGGATCGGAAAGTTGGCGAGATTTCCAAACTATCGCGACTCCGGCAACTCTGCTACTACTTTGTTTCGAAAGAGAAATATTTTGTTTCGAGAACCTCGAGGGCTCGACCAAGTTCGAAGCATAAATCTTCGTTCGCTGTAATTAAACGCGACGGAAGCAAACGCGCGACGTAGAAGCGTCCCATTCGAATTCCCGTCTCGATGCTTCTTTCTTATTCCTCCGTCTTGTTTTCTTATCCGCGATTCGAACTCTCGAAACTCGAAACTTCCTTGGGTTTCCAAAGGGTTCGAGAAACCTAACCCCGTGCAGGACTCTCGGGGAATTGAAAGGCAGGTAGACGAGAGGGAAGGCCCAGGGTGTCTGGAATTCGGCACGAGTACTGCTTCTTACCGATTCGTACGTCGCTCCGATTTCAACTTCTGTCGAAATATTCGTTTCCTCGAAATATGTCGAATAAGATTGACAGCAGAAAGGCGCGTCGTATCTGATAAGATTGATACGAAATCTCGAAGAATCGTCGATTTTCATCGACGTCCGTTTAATCGACTCGAATCAAATTCGCGACGATCGTATCTTTGGGTTTGGTCGGACTGGAATTAAGCTGGTTAATCCGCGAGATTCAAAGTTTAATGCTCGGTTGGTCGCTTCGGAAAATGTATCTCTTTTCGCGGGAGTATGCCAAGTAGCACTTAGAACGCTCGTCGGTATTTGTACTTTTAATTAATCGCTCAACTCGGTTCGCGCGAAACACTCAACCCAAATGACGATTCCAGCCGACTTTTTTTCCAGTTCCCTTGCTCGAATCCGAAACGGAAGGGTACACACGGTCACGGAGGATTTACAACCCTGTAAATCGATCGGCGAAATGTCGAAGGTGCAGGGAAACGGTGGTTAGACCGAGCAAACACGAACGAACCGTAATCGCGAGCATTGGTTCGCAGTATTTCAAAACGAAACATCGAATGGGTGGCCTGTCGAGCTTACAGCCAATGATCTAATGCCAATCATCTGCATAGCTCGCTAAATAGCTCGTGCATTAGAGACTCGATGGATCTATTCCTTTGTGTCGCATAATTCACGATTGACGCGCGATTTCGTGGAATCTCGTTTCGCAATACCGTTACACGCACGCGAGTTTCGTTTTCGAATTTCACTTCGATGTTTTTTCACTCGTTTTGACGCACTCGTATTCGGAATAATCAAAGCCAGCTGTCAAGCACCGATTTTTTCGCAAATCTTTTCAGATTCCCGCAAGCTTTATCGCCGGAATTCTTATTCGAGAACCTCGAGTGTAAACTTCTCGAGAGTTCCGGTGATCCGACGTTATATCATCCGTGTTTTCAAGCTATCGATACCGTATTTCTCTCGCGGGTTTCCGTTCCCTGGTCAAAGATCCTTTGAGTAATCGCCTCGCGGTTAAACAGTTGGCAAAAGCGCATTCCGAGGATCATTAATCCTCTCGGATTCTATATCGACCCGGTTTCGACGTTCTATTCTTGTTATTCGCGATATCAACGACGTCGATTCGCGAGGATAAAAATTTTTCACGAGCACTGTTCCCAACTCTTTGCATCCTTGCCCTGTTCTTTTAATTTTCTGTACGCAAAATTTAATTTCTCAAAGCATACGCGCGTTGTTTACAGCGAGAAGAGAAGGCAGGCCCAGATACCGTCGATTTTTATTACAGGTAGCCCTCCTACAACACGGTATCCTACAATACGGTTTCGCTCTAACGCGATAAGAAAATTGTAAAAATTCAACACTGTACTTTTGCAATCGCGACGAAGCTTGCCGTTTTAACCGTTCGAGTCGCAGAAATTTTGGAAACAATACGGTCAAAAAACCCAAACGGTGCGATAGCACTCGTTTTATTTTGTGTCGAAAACAAAACAGCTACGTGATGTAAGTACGCGCGTCACTAAACATAAACACGAAGAAATTTATTAAATTAAAGTTGCGTTGAATTAAAATAATATTTTTGTCTTTTCTTGTTTTATGTTTTACATACATTTATATTTCTAATAAAAATTAAGTTTCTCACGTAGAATTAAAAAAGAAAAATTGTTTTTAATAAGTTTTCGGAATACATTCTCCCTTTTTGTATAGGCTCTGGGTTTCATACAACACGGTTTCACACAACGCGACATTTTCTAGGAACCTATCTACCGTGTTATACGAGGGTTACCTGTACTCCTAATATTAACCCTTTGCACTCCGAATAATGTTCGCCGAAGATGTGGATGGACGAGTTCTCGGCTCGCGAAAATCACTTCTTTTATTTATCTTAGTAATTTTACTATATCTTGACTAGATTTCTTCAATTAAGAAGAAAACCTCAAGGAAACATACATTTCTCAAAAAGTTCTGCTGGAATAAGTTATTATTCGATTTCTTTATTACTATTCTTAATCACTAATAAACTTTAACGTCCTGCAAAGAGTTAACACTAGATTTACGGGACTTGCCAATTTGACGGATGAGTTGCTTCAATTATAACTTACTTAATTAAGTAAATCACTTAAATTAAGTCTATTAATATTGCGATTGTTTTCAAATTAAACCCATCGTTTGTTTTTATACAGAAAATATGATTTTCTTTGCCCTAAATCTGACGGGTGTCCGTAGGAATAGGTATACACAAAAACCCCCATAAACCTAGTGTTAAGGATGTCAATTCGCAGTCGCGAAGATAGAAATTTTTGATCAGCTCTATTCCCAACCCTTTGCATTTCTTACCTCGTTCTGTTCTATTCGCAAAATTCCTTTTTTTCGTTCATACACGCGTTGCGTACAGCAAGAACAGGAAGGCAGACCCGAATACCATAATCTTCGACTATGAACTAGTTAGACCGGAAGACGAATCGGAATTCGGGGCGCGAGGTGTTAAATTAACGTTGAATTTTACTGCCGGTGTTATTCGCGTCTCGCGGTGTTCGCAGCTTGGCTGTAAATCTTCGCGAGGACGCGGCCGGTGCGATTGGCAGAGGCGATCCGCGCGCGGAAAGAGCGTCGCGGCGGAGGAATTGCATTGAGGAATCGGCGAGACGCGTGGAGATAAACGGCGGATCGTTAAACGGTCTTGCGTCAGATGATTTTCTGCGTCCTCGCCGGTCGAAGTGTATCAGTACCGAACGAGAATAACCGTTCAATGTACGGCCGATCTATTTATATGGTTGATCAGCTGCGCGGATTGCTCATAACTCAGTAGCGATGGCCTCGACGCGTGCACGGTGTTACGCGCGTTTGGCATTCTTCCGCGCGCGGAACACGCCTTTCGCGACATGCAAATCAGCTGTCGCGGCGCGATTGACGAAACAGGTGTCTTGCCATGGGGAATCGATACAGCCGGTCATTAAGTATGCAAAGGGTAGTAAACATAAACGCTTTCGTCCGACGCCTTTCACAGACTCTTTGGCAAACTCTTTGCCAGAGTTTTTGCCGCGTTTGTGTATTTCATACCTTTCACAATCTGTTTGCACTCTTGCGGTATATTTACGTCCCGGTAGACCGTGGCACAGGTTGCCATGGTGTGTTCGCGGGGAATATTTACGGCTTTTGTCGTACGGCATGTGGGTTCGGAGAATTTTTAACGACACATAACTATCAGACGCTTTTCATGCTTTACGCAGTTATTAACAGCCTGTCGCTTCTTTTCGCATAATTACTTCTGATTATTTTAATTATCGTTATCGGTTATTGGTGATAGTGTCAACTTGAATTGCAGAAGGTTTTGAGACTGGAAACTTAGGGCAACCCAGGTTGCGAAAGAATTTTACCTGTTACCACGAAACAAAACGAACAAAGCGTTTTATTATATATTGTGTGTAATTACTCAACGATGTGGGTTTGAGGAATTTTTAGCGACACGTCATAACTATCAGACGGATCTGAGCGATTAGATTTTTACTTTTCGCAATTATTTACAGCGTGTCGCTTTCTTTCGCGTAATTTATTCCGACTACTTTAATCATCGTTATCGGTTATTGGTGATAGTGTTAATTTGAATTGCAGAAGCTATCGAGGCTGAAAATTTAACCGCTTAGGGCAACCCAGGTTGCGAAAGAATTATACTTGTTGCTATGGAATAAAACAAACAAAGCGTTTTATTATGCTGTGTGTAATTAAGCAACGATATGTGGGTTTGGGAAATTTTTAGCGTCACGTCATAACTATCAGACGGATCAAGCGATTGGATATTTGCTTTTCGCAATTATTTACAGCGTGTCGCTTCTTTTCCCGTAATTTATTCCGATTATTTTAATTTTCGTTATCGGTTATTGGTGATAGTGTCAATTTGAATTGCAGAAGTTATTGCTGAAAGCTTGACCACTTAGGATAACCCAGGTTGCGAAGGAATTACACCTGTTACCATGGAACAAAACGAACAAAACGTGTTATTACACCACGTGTAATTAATCAACGATATTTCTTAACGATTAGTTGAACTTGGAAATTCGCGGTATTCCATGGACAAGTCTCTCGAGTGTTTCTTATCGCATAAATCAATTTTTTGAAATCGATTCTCAGATTCGAAGCGTACCCGGTATAGCTAGATTAAAATCCGATCGTTTTTAAACGTTTCGTAAAATGGCCAGTTACGAAAATCGGTTAATCTAGCGTTTCATGGAGCCTCGGTATTTTCACCTCGATATTTTTGCCTCGAAGACAGTAAGAAATTCCTCTTTCGAGGCACGACGTACTCTGATAAGCGTCACGTGTCGACATTACGAAACGATTAATCGAATTGGTCAGAATTTTTCTCTAACCGTACACTGTGTATACGTTCACAGGCACTCTAAAGATTTCTCGCGAGTACATTAGACGATATCTTGCACGTGACAGCCTCGATATCTCGCTTATCGCGATCGCGCTTCTTGGTTTCTTTGCTCGACCGTTTTATCGTGGGATTCGGTAATAAGAAGCGCGACGCATCGAGGTGTTTCCTACACCTCGAGCTTTCTGAATATACCCTTTTGTATCTCCCACGCCCAATCATTCCCGAACTTTGACCTATTCGAGATTTTGTCCGTTCCGGAACAACGAGAACGTTTCTCATCGATCCGTCGGACTCTAAATCAACGTTGAAGATAGTCTATCGGCTACTAGCGGGTCCAAAATCCCGGAACGTTTCACAGGAAAGCGAGAGCCACAGATTATAGCTGATTTGTCGAATCCTAACTCAACCTCGAAGATAGTCTATTGGCTACCATCGAATCCAAAATCCACGAATGTTTCCCAGAAAAGTAAGAGCCACAGATCATAACCAATTTGTCGAAATCTAACTCAACCTTGAAGATAGTCTATCGGCTACAAAATTCCCAGAGCGGATCCAAAATCCCGGAAACTCACGCAAAAAAGCAAGAACCACAGATCATAGCCGATCCGTCGAATTCTAACTCAACCTCGAAGATAGTCTATTGGCTACCAGCAGATTCAAAATCCACCCATGATTCCCTCAAAAGTGAGAGCCACAGATCATAGCCAATCCGTCAAACTCTAACTCAAGAAAATAGTCTTCCTATCGGCTACGAACGGATTCAAAATCCCAGAACGTTTCCCACAAAAGCGAGAGCCACAGATCATAGCCAATCCGTCTAACTCTAACTCAAGAAGATAGTCTATCGGCTATAAGAAGATTCAAAATCCCGGAACGTTTCCCAGGAAAGCAGGAGCCACAGTTCATAGCCACTCCGTCGATCTCTAACTCAAGAAAATAATCTATAGGCTACGAAGGGATCCAAAATCCCGGAACGTTTCCCAAAAAAGCAAGAGCCACAGATCATAACCAATCCGTCGAAATCTAATTCAAGAAGATAGTATATCGGCTACTAGCGGGTCCAAAATCCCGGAACGTTTCACAGGAAAGCAAGAGCCACAGATTATAGCTGATCTGTCGAATTCTAACTGAACCTTGAAGATAGTCTATCGGCTAAAAAATCCTCAGAGCGGATCCAAAATCCCGGAACTTTACCCAGAAAAGCAAGAACCACAGATCATAGCCGATCCATCAAACTCTAACTCAAGAAGATAGTCTATCGGCTATGAGAGGATCCAAAATCTCAGAACGTTTCACAGAAAAACAAGAGTCACAGATCATAGCCAATCCGTCAAACTCTAATTCAAGAAAATAGTCTACCTATCGGCTACGAACGGATTCAAAATCCCAGAATGTTTCCTTCAAAAGCGAAACCCACAGATCATAGCCAATCCGTCTAACTCTAACTCAAGAAGATAGTCTATCGGCTATAAGAAGATTCAAAATCCCGGAACGTTTCCCAGGAAAGCAGGAGCCACAGTTCATAGCCACTCCGTCGATCTCTAACTCAAGAAAATAATCTATAGGCTACGAAGGGATCCAAAATCCCGGAACGTTTCCCAAAAAAGCAAGAGCCACAGATCATAACCAATCCGTCGAAATCTAATTCAAGAAGATAGTATATCGGCTACTAGCGGGTCCAAAATCCCGGAACGTTTCACAGGAAAGCAAGAGCCACAGATTATAGCTGATCTGTCGAATTCTAACTTAACCTTGAAGATAGTCTATCGGCTACAAAATCCTCAGAGCGGATCCAAAATCCCGGAACTTTACCCAGAAAAGCAAGAACCACAGATCATAGCCGATCCATCAAACTCTAACTCAAGAAGATAGTCTATCGGCTATGAGAGGATCCAAAATCTCAGAACGTTTCACAGAAAAACAAGAGTCACAGATCATAGCCAATCCGTCAAACTCTAATTCAAGAAAATAGTCTACCTATCGGCTACGAACGGATTCAAAATCCCAGAATGTTTCCTTCAAAAGCGAAACCCACAGATCATAGCCAATCCGTCCAACTCTAACTCAAGAAGATAGTCTATCGGCTATAAGAAGATTCAAAATCCCGGGACGTTTCCCAGAAAAGCAGGAGCCACAGTTCATAGCCACTCCGTCGATCTCTAACTTTAGAAAATAATCTATAGGCTACGAAGGGATGCAAAATCCCGGAACGTTTCCCAAAAAAGCAAGAGCCACACAGATCATAACTAATCCGTCGAAATCTAATTCAAGAAGATAGTATATCGGCAACCAACGGATCCAAAATGCCGGAACGTTTCCAAGAAAAGCAAGAGCCACAGATCATAGCCGATCCATCGAACTCTAATTCAAAATTCTAACTCAACCTCAAAGATAGTCTATCGGCTACAAAATCCCCGAGATCGGATCCAAACTCCCGGAACGTTTCCCAGAAAAGCAAGAGCCGTCGATCACAGCACGGTGTCCATCGCTCACTGTCTTTCCCGCTGTTCACGGAATCCGCGCGGCGAACCGCAGTCCGAAATTGTGGCCAGAATTATTTATAAAACACTCGGTCACCGATTGCCTGCACGGTAATCTGCTAACGATATTCGTCAACAGTCGCGAACGTCATCAACGATCGGAGAAGGATCGACGCAGATCTCTCTTTCGAGAGTTCTCCGGAAACGCCGCGGGCCGCGTTCGATCTTCGGCGAACTGTTTTCCACTTCCGTTCGGTTTATTTTCGCGTGTGGAATCGGACACGCTGCGTTACAGAATTCCTCCGGCTGCCGTATGATCCGATTAAACCACGCCGATTCATTATTCGTTGCAGATATACACCATGTGCCGCGATAACGTTTCGCGGAACGGTTATTCCGCAATGGCCGCGATCGATAGCCGTGTATCGATAAAAAAACGAGGAGAGGAGAAAAAAATTAAAATACAGTCGATAACCCAGCCGAGTGGAGAGTTCCGGATTATCTGTGGCCCATTGAAACTTGTATCGAACCGCGTGACGAGAGATAAATTTCAACCGACCTCACGTCCCGGAGGTATCGCCGAAAACTCTAAAGATCCTCTCTCACGATCGCGATACATTTCGTCTCGGTGTAATCCGGCAACCATCGCTGATGGATCGCAGGAACGCGAAATTTATAGGCTAGACACGGCAATTTCGTCGCACTTGCGGTTCCCACCGATTGGTTTCCATCGCAATATCGCAGAGATTTCTGGCATTTCCTTGGCAATTAGGCAGCTGGATATGACGATGGTTCTCGTTGGCCACGATGAATTCTGCGTTACCTTCTGGACGTTGAATTAATTCGTTTCAAGCTTGATGATTGTTTAACTATAATCGAAGATTGTAAATCAGAGGTTTCGAGGGTCGTTTAGCTGTCAGAATTGTTTGATCAAGAAGATGGAAAGGTGCAGGAAGCTTCCTTCAGATCCGTTCATACCTTCTTAAAAATTTCAATCCTCTCAGCCTTTTTATTCGATTTTAGCGAAATTTATAGGCTAGTCACGACTATTTCGTCGCACTTGCGGTTCCCACCGATTGGTTTCCATCGCAATATCGCAGAGATTTCTGGCATTTCCTTGGCAATTAGGCAGCTGGATATGACGATGGTTCTCGTTGGCCACGATGAATTCTGCGTTACCTTCTGGACGTTGAATTAATTCGTTTCAAGCTTGATGATTGTTTAACGATAATCGGAGAATCGTATATCAGAGGTTTCGAGGGTCGTTTAGCTATCGGAATTGTTTGATCGAATAGACGGAAAGGTGCAGAAAGCTTCGTTCAGATCTTCTTAATATTTTCAATCCTTTCACCCTATTTATTCGATTTTAGCGAAATTTATAGGCTAGTCACGACTATTTCGTCGCACTTGCGGTTCCCTACGATTGGTTTCCTTCGCAATATCGCAGAGATTTCTGGCATTTCCTTGGCAATTAGGCAGCCTGGATATGACGATGGTTCTCGTTGGTCACGATGAATTCCGCGTTACTCTTTGGACATTGAATCAATTCTTTTCGAGTTTGTTTAACGATTGTTTAACTATAATCGAAGAATCGTAAATCAGAGGTTTCGAGGGTCGTTTAGCTGTCAGAATTGTTTGATCGGGTAGACGGAAAGGTGCAGGAAGCTTCGTTCAGATGTTCTTAAAATTTTCAATTCTCTCGGACGTTTTATTCGATTTGAGCGTCCGTTCGGCTGGTCGTAAGTTTAATTAATGTGACCAACAAGCGGGTGATCCGCGGGTTCGAGCAATTTTCTTGTCCCCCTTTTTGCTGGATCTTGAAACTCGTTCAAGCTTTTAATGGCGGCCCCTGTAAGTGATACACAGACTGCGGTTTCTTAGCGCGATCGCCGGCCTCTATGTTAGTTATAAATTCCCGTTTTGTTCTGGTGTCATCGGCCTCCGTAGGTGCTATAGACGGTGAATTTGCTTTACTTCTTTCAGGCTCGCGGCTATAAATCGTCCAGTTTGTTCGCCCCGGAGCTTTAAACTCCGGCTTTCGACACACTTACCGCGAATAAACCGGCGATTCTAAAGAAAACGGGTTCGTTATCGCGGAGCGCGAGCTTCATCGAAAATTAATCACGCGGCCGTTCCGTTGCTTGTTTGTTTCTCTTTGTTGTCCCTCTCAAAGGGAATTCTGGAATCGAGAAACAGACGAGGCAGAAAGAGAGAGAGAAAGACAAACGGTTACCATCGCGGAGAGAAAGATATCGCGACGAGGGATGAAAGGAAATGGAAGCTTCTGAAGCTTCCGAAGGAGACTATTTCCACGACGAAATATGCTCGCGCTTTATTACGCTCTGTCCGACACGAAATCGGAGGACACGTTCTCGTGACTTCAATTCACGGGACAAACGATTCACAGACGGGATAAACAAATAAATTTCCGCGGCGAGAACTTTCACGAAACGGTTCATCGATATTCAGGTTTAAAACAGCCTCATCAGCTGTTGTTGGTGAGGAAAGCGAGCCTCGGCTCCTGCACACTTTCGTTATCGAAAATTCAGCCGCACGGGTGCCCCATTAGCATCCAAATCGTCGAAATAAGGTAACAAGGACACCCGGTAGCTCGAGTCTCCACGAAAAAAACACGTATCCAGGTCGCCTTTTTACTTACTCCTTTTCTCTCCGTTTTCCTATCCTTTTTTCTTTTTATTTTTCATTTCTACGTTACTCTCTTTTTCTCTCTCTCTCCTTTTTCTCTTTCTCCTTTGTCTCCTTCGTCCGCGATTAGGAAACATCACCGAGCAGAAATATTTAACGTGCGCCCGCAGCACGGAGACGAAACTGTTTTTCCAAAGCGACGTCGGTGTTTGCATCGGAGCTGGCAGGTCTCACATGCGATTCCTGTGCCGTTGCGAGCCTGTTATCTGCTTATTAAAGCTAAATATAGCGGACACTCTAACCAGCGTTTAAACATCGACGCGACTTCGCTGTTCTCCAAACGATTTGCGTCGGTTTTTCGGAACGGCTGGCAGAAAACGTCTCGGTGCTAACTCAAACGGCGGCCATCTTGGTGCCGCGACTGCCGCGGGCAAATGGCGGTGATCACGCCAAGATGGCAGAGAGAACGCTCGCGAGAGGTCATCCTGTTAGATAATCGTTCCAAGTATTTTGCATAACCGATTCGTTCGAAATAAGAATTCATCCCGATGACGCGGCGAGAATATCAAATTGATCGAACGAGTGACGTTTGTCACAGATTTATTATTAAACCATTATACGCAATAAACAACGCGCTCTTTCTTTTACCACTGTGTTCCGCGTGTCATCTCTTGTATCGTTGATAAACCCGCTCGATATATATTCCACGAAGACGCGTGAAACCGTCGCCGGAAGCCGTTCTCGCTCAGCGATCGCGATAACAGGTTCGACTTCCGTGGAAATTTGTTTCCGTTCCCGGCTTCGTTATCTCCGAATTCGACGATTAACCGATAAAACCGATCGGCAGTCGATCGCGGGCCAGCTCCATTAACGCGTGGACGTTTAACGGCTGCATTAAAATATCGCTATTTTTATAGCGCAGTTTCCTGCCGCTCCGGCACTAAACGTTTTATTGCTTCTTATACTAACAGCTTTTTACGACCCGGCGTACCTCCGCCATCGACATCGTGTCACTTCCTCCGAGTCTTTACAGGTACTAAAGATGCGCCGAGTCCGCTCTCGAAATAACACCACGCTTCAAGCCGATAATCCAATTTCGTTCGAATAATTTTCTAACATCGCCACGAATTAAGTCCACCTTTATCATAATCGTCTTTTGTTCCCTCTCGTTTCGAATCAGCTGTCCCTGGACACTCGTCCTACATTAGAATACAATGGACTCCTGCATAACGCGGTCGATGCGAAAGTATCTCTCGGTTTAGCTGTTTAAAATCTGCTCGACGAATTTGTCGAGTTTACAAAAACTTTCGTGTCTGGAGTAAACAACCAGAGCGTCGTTCCAGGAAAAAAATCACGATGAGCAAGATCTGGAAAACAGGAATTAACATAACGACAGTCATTCGATTAAAATTTCTTATTCGACGGAACACGGTGTTTATCCGGTAGCGTATCACGTCGATTCTCGAATCACACGCGTGTTTCGAAGAATTAATAAGTCAGTGACAATAACACTTGGCAACGGTGACAACACGCTGGTATTGTTCGGATCACGACCGGATCCTCGGAGAAATCGAGTCGGCTCGGTTTTGCTACTTTTTCCATTCGCGGTGGAATTTCGTCGACAGACGGATAGATAAATAAGGTAGACGGTTGCGTTATCAGATAAACCGGTGGCGACCGGCGAGGATCGTCGTGGAACCCGCCCGATATCGGCACGGAAACGCGGACTTTCGCGCAACGATCGCGATACGAAGCGATTTAAATGGAGCACGGCCTCTATTAATAGCACGATCGAGGAACTAAAACGTTGGCGTTCGAGGTGAAACCGCGGATAAAGCCGATCGCCACGCTCCGAAATAGCGATAACGCCGCGACCTCTGACCGATTACGACTCGACGCTCGCTCTATTTTTCTCTCCCCACCATGATGCTCGGTTTCGCTTTCGAGAAACACCACGAGCAAACACGAGGATCGAGTACCTGACGACGAAATTTTTAAGCCCGCTATCTCCAGCCGCTCGAGCTATCGCCTTCGCCGATTGTTTGCTCGCTTTAACCGGCAATTCTATCGTCACGGTTTTCAAGAATCTCGCGTTCCGAGAAGTCTGTGTAAAAACTCGAGGGCTATTCCTTCGTGAGATCTTCTTTCCTATTCTCGACGTTTGCGAAACCGTCTGTCGCTGAAAATTAGGGATTTTAGATCGATTGAGGGAATCTTCAGGCGTGTCACTCCGTATCAATGTCGCATTTCGAGAAGTTTCTGTAAAAATTCGAGGGCTATTCTTTCGTGAGATCTTCTTTCCTCTTTTGGAGGTTCGAGGTTTGTCTGTTCCATGATTTAGAATCTACGAACCCTTATTTTTACTACTAAAAATTAGGGATTTCAGGTTAATCGAACAAATCTCCAGGCGTGTCATTCCGTATCAATGCCAACGTTCTGGGAAGTCTGTGTAAAAACTCGAGGGCTATTCCTTCGTGAGATCTTCTTTCCTATTCTCGACGTTTGCGAAACCGTCTGTCGCTGAAAATTAGGGATTTTAGATCAATTGAAGAAATTTTCAGGCGTGTCACTCCGTATCAATATCGCGTTTTGAGAAGTTTCTGTAAAAATTCGAAGGATATTTCCCCGTTCGTTCTTCTTTCCTCTTTTCGACGTTTGAGGTTCGAGGTTCGTCTGTTCCACGGTTTAGAATCTAAGAACCTTTATTTTTACTACTAAAAATTAGGGATTTTTTAGATCGATCTAACAAATCTCCAGACTGTAACTCTGTATCAATGTCAACGTTCTGAGAAGTCTCTGTAAAAACTCGAAGGCTATTCTTTCGAGAGTTCTTTTTTCTTCTCAAAGTTCGAGGTTTGCGAACCCGTCTGCTACTAAAAATCAGGAATTTCAGATCGATCGAACAAATCTCCAGGCGTGTCACTCCGTATCAATGTTACATTCGGAGAAGTCTCTGTAAAAATTCGAGGGCCATTCTTTCGTCAGATCTTCTTTCCTATTCTCGACGTTCGCGAAACCGCTTGTTGCTGAAAATTAGGGATTGTTAGATCGATTGATGAAATCTTCAGGCGTGTCACTCCGTATCAATATCGCGTTTTGAGAAGTTTCTGTAAAAATTCGAAGGATATTTCCTCGTTCGTTCTTCTTTCCTTTTCTCGAGGTTCGAGGTCTGCGAACCCGTCTGCTACTAAAAATTAGGGATTTCAGATCGATCGAACAAATCTCCAAGCTTGTTACTCCGTATCAGTGTTACATTCGGAGAAGTCTCTGTAAAAATTCGAGGGCTATTCTTTCGTCAGATCTTCTTTCCTCTTCTCGACGTTTGCGAAACCGTCTGTCGCTAAAAATTGGAGATTTTAGATCAATTGAAGAAATTTTCAGGCGTGTCACTCCATATCAATATCGCATTTTGAGAAGTTTCTGTAAAAATTCGAAGGATATTCTTTTGAGAGATCTTCTTTCCTATTCTCGAGGTTCGAAGTTCGAGGTTTGCGAACCCGTCTGCTACTAAAAATTAGGGATTTCAGATCGATCGAACAAATCTGAAAGGTTGTTACTCCGTATCAATGTTACATTTGGAGAAGTCTCTGTAAAAATTCGAAGGTTAATTCTTTCGAGAGATCTTCTTTCCTTTTCTCGAGATTCGAGGTTCGTCTCTTTCGCGATTCGGAGTCTACGAACCTCTCTACTACTAAAAATTAGGGATTTCAGGTCGATCGAACAAATCTCCAGGCGTGTCACTCCGTATCAATGTCGCGTTCGGAAAAGCTACTGTTAAAACTCGAAGGCTATTCTTTTGAGAGATCTTCTTTCCTCTTCTTGGGGTTCGAGTTTCGTCTGTTCCGTGGTTCTGAGTCTAGCAATACGTCTGCTACTAAAAGTTAGGGATTTTAGATCGATCGAACAAATCTCCAGGCGTGTCGCTCCGTATCAACGTTACTTTCGGAGAAGTCTCTGTAAAAATTCGAAGGCTATTCTTTCGAGAGATCTTCTTTCATCTTCTCGACGTTCGCGAAACCGTCTGTCGCTAAAAATTAGGGATTTTAGATCGATCGAACAAATCTCCAGGCGTGTCATTTTGTATCAATGTCGCGTTTGGATAAGTTTCTGTAAAAATTCGAAGGATATTTCCCCGTTCGTTCTTCTTTCCTCTTTTAGAGGTTCGAGGTTTGTCTGTTCCATGATTTAGAATCTACGAACCCTTATTTTTACTATTAAAAATTAGGGATTTTAGATCGATCGAACAAATCTCTAGACTGTCACTCCGTATCAATGTCAACGTTCTGAGAAGTCTCTGTAAAAACTCGAAGGCTATTCTTTCAAGAGATCTTCTCTCTTTTTTTTCGATGTTCCAGGTTCGCCTGTTCCGTGATTCGAAGTCTACGAACCCCTCTACTACTAAAAATTAGGGATTTCAGGTCGATCGAACAAATCTCCAGGCGTGTCACTCCGTATCAATGCCGCGTTAGGAGAAATCTTTGTAAAAATTCGAACGATATTTCCCCGTTCGTTCCTCTTTCCTCTTTTTGAAATTTGAGGTTCATCTGTTCCGCGATTCGGAGTCCACGAATTCCTCTACTACTAAAAATTAGTGATTTTTGATCGATCGAACAAATCTCCAGGCGTGTTACTCCGTATCAATGCCGCGTTCGGAGAAATCTTTGTAAAAATTCGAACGATATTTCCCCGTTCGTTCTTCTTTCCTCTTTTCGAGGTTTGAGGTTCATCTGTTCCGCGATTCGGAGTCCACGAACCCCTCTACTACTAAAAATTAGTGATTTTTGATCGATCGAACAAATCTCCAGGCGTGTCACTCCGTATCAATGCCGCGTTAGGAGAAATCTTTGTAAAAATTCGAACGATATTTCCCCTTTCGTTCCTCTTTTCTCTTTTTGAAGTTTGAGGTTTGTCTGTCCCGTGATTCGTAATCTACAACCCGTCTACGACTAAAATTTAGGTATTTTTGATCGATCGAACGAATCTCGTCACTCCGTATCAATGTCACGTTTGGAGAAGTCTCTATAAAAATTCGAAGGCTATTTTTTCGTAAAGTTTTCATTCCTCTTCCCAAGATTCGAGGTTCGTCTGTTCCGCAGTTCGGAATCTACGAACTCGTCTGCCACTAAAAATTTGGTCTCTATAGGAATTTAAAATCGCTCGAAGAGATCTCCAAGCATATCATTCCATATCGCGTTGTGTATTTCCGCGTACGCCACGGTGGATATCGTTGTTCGAGGGTGGGAACGTGGAGTACCTCTTCCGACAGATAGCGACGAAGGTCACGGCGTATCGTCGCCTCGATTTCGAGCAAGCATCCGCGAAGACGTTCGAAGGGAAAAATGGCGGCGAGGCTGGCCAGCCGCGAATTTCTACTTTGCAAAACTGGCACGTTCTACTTAATCCGTCGTACCGTCCGTCATTGACGACACGATCTACTATAAATAGATTTTATCATGAATAATCCTCCGGTGTGGCGCGTAGCAACGTCGGGTTTATTGCAGCACGCGAATGAAATATATTTCTGACCACTTTGCCACTCGGAGATCCGAGAACCCTTCTCTATTTGCTCGGGTCCACGTTTCTCTGTCCGAGACGATCATTAATGGAATCCGTCTTAATCCTTTTTGCGCGTGGTTGCGAGGCTTCGTCGCGTACGATTCGTTAAAGCGATATGGGTCAACGTGCGGCCGCAATTAGGCTACCAATGGTTAATAGACACGAGGGTCTCCTGGATGACCGGAGAACCGGGCAATTTCGATGATTACCAGACAAACGCGCAGTGATTTTCTCGATTTGATTGTTTAGAGAACGGCAGGCTCGATACTGATTATCTAATCTGCTTAATTGCAGGCTTTAATTATCTTATCTGCACACAATGGAGTCAAATAACGTTTTAATTGCCGCAGAAGTATAGACAGCACGTGTCGGCTGACGAGATGCCAGGTTTTAAACGATTTTCGAATGTATTCGAATTATTTCTACGAAAGGGCTAGGAGTTAACACTTTGGGATCGAATGTCGTAATATACGTGGAAGTTTCATAACACTAGATTTACCAGACCAGTCAAAATGACTGGTTTTGCAATTTCAATTTGAAAATTCCTACTGTATGTAACATTTTCTTTTCGAAATGATATTATGACTTTTGCAGCCGTAACTAAAGAATCAGTTTTATGAATTTTATATTATTTCATATGTATTCGTAACAAATATACTTTTTGTTATTGATATTTATACCAGTACCAGTTAAAATGACTGGCACATGTTTCTATGCGATGAAATGATATAGGGGCAACTATAACAATTGATAAGTGCTGCAATATGTTTTGCAATGTTTTTTTCCCGGCTTTAGTTCATCAGTTTGGAACAAATTTATTGAAAATAGATACAATTGCTTCAAATCCGGAGCTTATATTACGGTGAATGAGCAATTCCTTCTAATGAAAAATCTACGTATGTAAAAATTGTGGGCAATGAACTACAAACGATTTGCGTTTGATTAATTGATAATGTCTATAAATCTATTTTCGTATTAGGTCGTCCCATAAATTCGTTCCGGTTTTTACTTTTACCATTTAAAATTGTACGTCGAATAAACCTTTAAATATTAAGAAAAAATTTAATCGCCCTTTTGTTCTACGACTTCTTCCTATTTCGTTGACAAAGACGTTAATCATCGATATAGTTTATAAATTGTGACGAGGAATGTAAATATCACCGCGAACGAACTTATGGGACGATCTAATATTACAATTAATATTATTCAACTTTTTTTGTCATTTTTGGAAAGTAAATAGAGACTGGAAACACCACTAAGCATTCCGACTGGTCTTGATAGAAATAGGTATACTTAAATAGCCGGTAAATCTAGTGTTAACCCTTTGCACTCGGGAGGTGACCATCAGTCACCATTTAACACTAGATTTCCGGACGTTTTTAAATACCTATCTTTATTGGGACCCGTCAGATTTATGGGTAAAGAAAACTACGTACTTTCTTAAAAAATAAGACAATGAGTTTAATTTAAATACAATTACGATATTAGCAAACTTAATATTAGTTGAGTAAATCTATTAATATTGTATAATTGGAGACACTCACCCGTTAAATTGACGGGTCTCGTAAACCTAGTGTTAATAAAATTTGGAAACCGATATTAACTGATGTACTAAATTTAATATAATGTAATAGTGTGCGATGCATTGGAATTAAATAATTCCACGCGTTAATCATTATACGATTTTCTATTTACTTTTCTAAAAAATATCATCAGCTTTGTGGTAGAAAATCTTTAAATTCTTATTCTTCTGTTGCGAAAAAATCGTCGAGTGCAAAGGGTTAATTTCTTCCAATGAAAGTTACATGGAATATAACGAAAAATAATTTTAGCATTGTCATCGAAGTACATATTTTTTAATTCCGAAAATTTCCCTCCATTTGTTATCTTTAATTATGTAGTATATATTCGACCTATCGTTAGCTTCGTTTCTCATCCATAAATGGTTAATTGTATCGAGGATAATAACACGAGACTAACTCTATAGCAACATTCTAAACCAAAGGATCATTTCGATAACCCTGTTCTTCAACGGTACTTCGGTTTTTCCTCGCGATAACGCGAAACCACGCTGCAATTGCGAGTCCGTTACGTCGTCGAACGAAATTACCCAATGAGAGACGCGAGGAAAATACGAAACGCGGCTCGAAGGAAACTCGAAATTAGCTGAATCAGACGAGGGAAACGGTAAAAGCCCGTAGATCCGACGATATCAAACCGTTAAGCGTCTGGAAGGAGAGAAAAAAAAAAAACAAGCCAAGAGAGAGACAACACTCGGCCCGACCCGGGCCAAACTTAACCCAAAAGGCGATACTTGACCTAGCCCCGATCCGCGGCGCGTTACATTATCTAAATTAAACCGGGAAAATAATGCAGGAAAACTCGGACAGAAAAGAGGTAAATTGAAACCCGACCTAGCGATACGTTAGCCGAATTAAACTGCAAAGACAGTTACTACTCCCGGCAAACACGATCCGCGAGACAAAACACTCGAGCCGGAGTCAATCTAACCTCAACTTCGTAGACAATGCTCGACCTAACCTCGATCCGAAAGACACCACTCGGCGTAACCTCGATCCGAAAGACTACGCGGCTCAGCCTCGATCTTAGCTCCTCGACTGCTGTTTAAAAACGCAGGAAAAAATGGCACGGTGTTCTTGGAACAAGACGAAGAAGAAGCAGAAGAAGAGGAGAAGAAAAGAAGGAAAAAGGAAGGAAAAGGAAAAGAAAATAGGGAAAAAGAAGGGCACCGTTGCTCGCTGGCTTTCGCGGCTTCGCGGTATAACGCTCGCTTCCCCCACTCCGCGCCACTCAGCTTCCCCCACTCCTCAGATTCCGCGGGTAATGGCGATTGGCGGCGCGTTCGGTTTAGTCGCGTGCCGAGACGCGGTGGAACGAGAACGTTTCCGAGGAGCTGGCTACGTGGAACGCGAACGACACGCAGCGGGACAATCGCTCGAGTCTTCGTCGCGTGATTTCCGCACGTAAAACCGCCAACCTCGAAACGCACCGCGATTAATCACGCGTTGTCTACGGAATTGCCGAGAAACTCTCGCGAGGTTCCGCAGTGTAACCTACCTGGTGTACCTAGATCGTCGTTCAACGACACGAGCGAAGCGTGTGAGACTGTAGAACCTTGAAACCAGTGGAACCGTCGAACTATTCCTCCGGTCTTCCGCGACAGCTCTGCGGGAACCTGTTCCACGAAACAATCAAGCATCCGAAAGTGGCCAGAACCAGCCTAGATCGTAGGCTACCCGACGAGATCCGGCTGCGAGCAACTTAGCAAGTCTAGTAGTAATTTTCTACCAAAGTATTATCTCCAGTGTAAAACAAGACTGAGCCATCGAACCTGAGGATTTTCGAGGAAACTCAAATCGAATTCGTGTATTT
Organism: Euglossa dilemma; assembly: GCA_002201625.1. Lineage (NCBI taxonomy): Eukaryota > Metazoa > Arthropoda > Insecta > Hymenoptera > Apidae > Euglossa > Euglossa dilemma. Next base: position 2,403,353 of record NIJG01000055.1, on the reverse strand, counting down.
CCGATCTTCGATTATATATTTATATATATTATATATTTACGTACCTTATCGGTGGGAACCAAAAGTGGTGAATCTCGAACCTTGTCCTTCTGGAACAATGCTGGGATCGCGAAACGTAAGTTAAAATCGCGGCGTGTGTTGAGTTATCGGCGATTCGCGGCACGAATCGGTGGTGCGTAGGTTTCGACGTGGTTTCCGTGTGTCGAATGACGATCGAGGATCGTTACGGATCGCCGGTGTCTGACCGATCGGTAGAATGCTAGACTTGGACAGTGAGCAAGCCTGGAAGAACGGAGCAAGAGAATTCGGCACAACGATGACCCACGCCGTGGTCCTTGACACGGTGTTAATATTAGTAGCTGGTGACCTTCCAAGTGGTCTCGGGATCTGAGAATATTTGTAAACCAGAGGCTAGACAGGTCTACGTCTAGCTCGAAGCGAAGAAGAAGAGACGTCGAAGCGTCGCGGAATCGACACGGAGCTGCTTTGGCCCCCGGTGTTTCTGGTTACGCGGTGATTGAAGGATTTATAATGGCACCGGCTGCCACGTTGGACTGGTCCGAGCCATGCCAGCATTGGCGTTATCCGAAATTCTGCCCGGCCGGGCAGCCGAAGCATGAAAGGGCCAAGAGCGCGATGGAACTGAGCAGCAAGGAGGCGAACACCGCGTACAAAAAGTTCTGCAAGTTCCTGCGCCGGCTGAAGAACAAGAAACGTAAGTTGGAGGATGCAAGACGATCGCTCTGTTCCCTCCTCGGGTCTCTTCTGCTCTGTTAGGGTGTACGGCGTGAGAAATAATATTTCCCGTGGAATTCGGTCCTGGTGAACCCGTGGTGCGCTCTCCATTCTCCTTTTTCTTCCTTCCCAATGAATTCGAGGCTTTTTTCTCCTCTTTTATTCCTCGAACGGACCTCTAACTATCGTGCAGACGAAACACTCGATTGCTCGACTATCTCGGTGGTCCTCGTTTCACCTGAAACTTTACTCCGATCCGCTAATTACTCTCGAAATCATCATTGATCAACGACTCAAAGCCACGGGCCCGTAGGCGTAATGTATTCCCTGTTTCCACCGAGTTTGACTGCTTTTTAATCTCGACTTGTACACCGTACTCGGAATATTTTAAAGTCTAATGAACCCAGGCATTATCGTGAAATTATTCAACACCCGCTGGATGATTCTCGCTTTTCAAACGCGTCATACCTCGCGACGCGGGTTCCCCAAGCGTTATTTTCTACTCGCGACCCCCTGTGTCTTTCGAGTATTTATTTCGTATTGACTAGTAACCAGGCAGGAATCGATGTTCTTGGAAATTTTCGACGCGACTCGAGAGGCAGGCTAACCTTTCTAAAGGAGAGAGAGATGCACAGGATGCCAAGGTTCCGATCTATTAATTCCCGCTTGATCGAGAGACCGCGGCGGGTAAGGTTAAAATTAATTGAAGAAAAACGGGGAAAACAGGTGGCTCGTGTTGCTCGAAGACATTTAGAAGGCTTGTTTGTTAAACGGGAACTATTCGGTGGCGCTTTGTAAAAGCGGCCTGCCATTTCAGCGGGGAAAGGTTAGAAACGCGAGACGGACCGGCAAAGAAAGAAGAACTGTTCGACGAGAAGTAATACACCGACCCACTGACATTTATCCCTTGTTATTCATATTTATTTTCGTTGTGCGCATCGACCCGCGGAAATTATTTTCTCGTACGTGCGCCGGCTCCGACGCGCCGCGATAAGAAAAGCAGAAGAAAACCCGGCGAGAAGAAGCGAAAACGGCGAAAGAGATTTAAATTTGCACACCGGGATGCTCGATGCGTGCATCCGATCAATCCTTTATACCCTCGCCACGTGTCAGAGGTTCTCAGCTCATTCGAATCTTCGTTTCGTCCCACGAGCTTTCCGATACCTTTGTACTTTCTCGCTGAAAATAACGAATATTCTCTTAGTCGATGTATAAAAGATTCTTTCGAGATTAATTTTACGAGATAAAGTTATTTCCTTGCAGTTTAAAATCTTTTTCATTTAATTGAATTGGATAAGATAATCGTGCTTTCATCCTTTACGCGAAGAACTCTTGCTGATGATGGTATCTGAATTTATTCGCGAGGATATTTATCGAACGATTAACGCATCGATTACGTCGATGGTCTACTAATTTAAATGTGTTACTAATTTATTAAGTTCGCATTTCGTTCGATACGATTTTTTTCGAAAATCCGAACCAACGGATTGAGAACATCGCGAGATAAACAACGCGCTATTTTTACTTTTCGTCGTATTGTTTGATAATTCGTTACACCCTGAGAATAATAAACATCGCGTTGTGGCAGTGAACGTGGTAACGAAAGGATGCTTTGAAATACGCAGCGATGGAAGTAAATAACGCGAAGTACGTATTTATTTTTAGGATGAATTCGAAATTCCTGCGAGATCTCTTCGCGAGGATAACGAATCTCGTTGATCTATCTAATAGTAATGCGGAAGATTGTTTGAAATTTAATTTCGCGTAAATTATCGTTGTTAATTCCTTGAATGATATTTAAATATTTGAAAGAATAACTGGAAATGCTAGGGTAAGGCTATTTACATCCCTTACGTGGCAGGCGGGAGTAGTTGGTCGCTTTAAAGTCGCAAGTTTGCGCAAGAGTCACGTCGATGACGTTCGATATAGCCCTTAAAATATTTATATAGTCGACAGAAGTCGCGTCGGAACGTCGAGTCGATCATCCTTCGTAGGGGGGACGATACTTGTTGCGAAAGCGTTCCTTAATGCCATTTAAATATTATACAGACACCATGGGGGCCGGGTTGTGTGCCCCGAAAGTCGCGGAAACTCACGTGCGAATCGGATCTTTTGCGAGATGGCGAATTGCGCCGACGCAACGTTTCACTTGCGGATCGTCCTTGACGCGATAAGGGATCGAAGTCTGTGAGTAAAGTGCACCTTTGAGATCACCTTGTCATGCTAATGCCGCGATGTTTACGCTTGACAGTGTGTTTGCAAGTATGAAATGTTAATTCCTCGTGCCTCGTATTACCCGTATTTTGCACCTCATCCTCGGATATTCGCTTAAAATAACTCGGAAAAAATCGAACGCCTTTGCCTCTACTTAGGCTGTAGGCTCTAAGAGGGAACTTCAGAGAAGTCTTGGTGAATTTGAGCAGATAAACTCGAGGAGAATAAAATCGAACCGCTCTAAAGTGAACCTTTAAGGATCCGAGATGAAGTCGAAATTGAATCGGATTCGAGTGGAAATAAATTTCGAAAAATCCGAATGCTCGGAATAAACCTTCAAGACAGGGATCGCTGAAAATAGGTCTCAGTATTTGGTAGCAGGCCTCGGCGAGCGCATAAACAAACCGCTCAAAACAATCCTCGGGATATTTCAGCGCGAGTGTCTCGGAATAAATGTCAAAAAGTAGGAACGCACGCGCGAGCGCGGCTCGAAATAGGCCTCAAAATATTCGAGCCCGAGCGAGTCTCGAAATAGGCCTGAAAAAGTTTGAGCGCGGGGTGTCTCGAAATAGGCCTCGCGATTTAATCATCGGTCCCAAAATTATAAGCACGCTGGCCTCGAAACGTTCGGAACGCTCGAAATCTCAAAATTGATAGGTTTTCACTCGATTTTCTCTTGCTTTTCGATAGTTTTTTCGATTGACGAAACGCTAGAAATCTTGAAATTGCTAGATTTTTCGCTCGGTTTTCGATCAATTTTCTATCGGTGAAACGCTCGAAACGGTAAAAATCTCGAAATTATCAGGTTTTTCACTAGGTTTTCGATCTTCGATCGTTTTTCGATCGGCGAAACGCTCAAAACCCTCGAAATCTTGAATAGTAAGTTTTTTGCCCGGTTTTCGATCAATCTTCTATCGTTGAAACGCTCGAAACGGTCGAAATCTCGAAATTGCCAGCTTTTTCGATCTTCGATTGTTTTTCCATCAGTTTTCGATCGGCGAAACTCTAAAAACGCTGAAAATCTTGAAATTGCAAGGTTTTTCGCTGGGTTTTCGATCAATTTTCTATCGGTGAAACGCTCGAAACGATAAAAATCTCGAAATTATCTGGTTTTTCGTTAGATTTTCGATCTTCGATCGTTTTTCGATCGGCGAAACGCTCAAAACCCTCGAAATCTTGAATTGTTAAGTTTTTTTGCCCGGTTTTCGATCAATCTTCTATCGTTGAGACGCTCGAAACGTTCGAAATCTCGAAATTGCCAGGTTTTTCGCTGGGATTTCGATCCTTTTTTGATCAGTTTTCGATCGCTGAAACGATCAAAACGATCGAAATCTTGAAATTGCATGGTTTTTCGCTCGGTTATCGATCAGTTTTCTATCCGCGAAACGCACGAAACGTTCGAAATATCGAAATTGCCAGGTTTATCGCTCGGTTTTCTCTCGATTTTCGTTGTTTTTTGATCAGTTTTCGATCGGCGAAACGCACGAAACGTACGAAATCTCGAAACTGCCATGTTTATCGCTCGGTTTTCGATCGTTTTTCGATCAGCGACACCCACGAACGCCCACGTCGGTGGATCGGCGGCGAATCTCCGTCTCAAAGAAGCCGCGATTATTCTTGCCCACGGTCCCTGGAATCGCTTTGAACGACGGACCGTTGAACCGGAGCCTGTGCATCGTCTGGTCGGCCGGGAAAATGTCACACGGTTGGAATTGCCGGGAAAAAGGTCGCGAATCCTCTGATGCGCGCGTAACGCGGCAAAAGGGAGGCTGACGTGCATCCGGATCCTTGGTTGCACTTTTTGCACGCTGGATTTAGCCGGCTCCGATCCAACCGACGCTTTTGCCAGAGATCGACGCCGCTTGACCCACTTTCCACTCGCGTCCACCCGCCTCTCTCCCTAGGGATCCCCAGACGCTAGGGAGTTCTCCCGTCTTCGGCCAATTTTCTCCCCGAAACCGCAGATACACTCTTTTTTCTTCTTTTCATCCGGTTATCTATCTCTCATCTCTCTGACAGATAGATTAGATACGCGAGATAACGTTCTCTACCACGATTGTACATGAGTCTGGTGGACAGTCAGAGAACGCAAGATCAGGATTTTGATTTATGACGGAGTTACTATTTTAGAGCGTTAGTAATATTTGCACTTGTTGGACTTGGCACTCTCTGATCGACTTGTTCGCGGAACGGAACTTCACGGTTTAATTAGGTTCCCGTGCAACGCTGTGCAACGGCGATTTTGCGAATTTCCGAGGCCGAGAGAGGGACAGGAATTTTCCATGAATTCGAGATTCGCATGCCCGATATCGGGTTAAAAATTTGCAAAGCCTCGATGGGAACTTCGACTAGTCACGGAGAAACTTTTTATTACAGTTTCTTTGAATTACTCTCAATAACTACACGCTTTTTTTTCCTCCGTATCCTCATTCGAAAGTATATTTCAATTAATTATCCAACCAGGTCGCTCCTTTACGAGCCGAAGATTTCAAATATAATATCTACTCGGATATCCTAGATCGGGATATGGTTATTCTTCAACTCATCGGCTATTTTATTTGAATCTATATTGTTTGAAATAGAACAAGTGCGAATGGAAGAAGTATAGCGTATTCAACAAAAGCAGGTTTTATTATAAATGCGAATGTTTCGAGTCTTCCAATGGCTTTACTAGTTCAACCATTATAGCAATGATACCATTGATGTTGTATTTAAATCACTGTCTGTTGTTCCCTTCACTGTTTATATTTATATTAACCCATTTGCATCTGCGTTCTAAACAGACTCTTTCAAGCCTTTGATTGAAATTAAGCGTAACAAAGAAAAAGTCTTATTTATATTTAATCCAAAAATTATACGTATTCTAAAGTAAAATCGTTTTATACGACGTTATAACGTAAATATTTATTTTCGTAGGTAGTTGCACGATAAATAAATTTAATAAATAAGTTTAAAATAGTTAAGTAACAATTAAGTAAGATGCAAATTTGTTAACATCCAGTCGGATATCTTAAATCTGGATACCCGTGAAGTAGCCAGAATTTGTTCGACGTGAAACTGGCGAACGAAATTCACGGACGTGTTCGTGTTGAAATCGCTCGCGAAGAAAAGAAGACGCGAAACAAAAGACCGGCAGACCGTGTAATCCAACACGCGATCGCGCTGCTACGAATCGAAACTTTGGAAAAGGAAATCGGGAAAAAGGAGAGGAAGGTACCGGACACGGAAGAGGGCTAGGTTAACCGTGAGGAAAGATGTCGGCGAAATGTCAGGAAGTAAAGCATGGTCCACGTGGCAACTTATCGTTGGCTGCGCCGGTTTCGATTCATCCGACGATGGTAAACGCGATCGCGAGGCATCCCACGGGTTTTGCTCAGCGAATTTTCGGTTCCCGATCGCGTTAAACGGCTGAATTATGCGGCGCGAGGTTATTTTCAGCCGCGGTTCAATGAGAAAACCGGTCCGCAAACTGCGGACCCCGCATTATCCTACGTCGCATCTTATCAAGGTTATCCTCTCGCGCGAGCCGCCATCGAGCAATAGAATAGAATCTCGAGCAGGCTAAGAAATCAGCCGTGTAAACTATAACGACGTGTCTCCACTTCTCGTTCTTCCTCTCTTTCTGTCACCACGGAAAGACAAATCGATTCGTCCCGTTAAATCGATCCTCCGTGAATCTGTCATAACCTAAACGATCGTTCTCAAAGGTTCAAGTAAAAAGAATTCCACGTTGGACTTTGGGTATTTTACTAGGTTTCTATATTTCACTAATCTCTCAGTATTAATTAATAATTAATATTAATATTTTCATTAATCCCTCATTTTATTTCTTTTCTTTCCTATTTTCTTTCTTTAACCTTGCTTTATTTCATTTGTCGCGTGACAAATCGTAAAATCTATCGTAATCCCGCGATAACTTACCGATTTTCAGTTAATCCATGAATTCGATAATTCAGGATATAGCATCGTGGTCTTTGTTGCACTTTATCGAACAATCGATGCGAATTTTCGAGTGAATTTTCCACGTGTACGTATGTTTCTCTAACGAAATAAATCGATTCTTAAATATCACGATTTTTCAAAATATCGGATGAATTGCTGTAAAATCTCGAAAGAGTTTTCAAAAGTCACGGGAAACTTCTTCGAGGTTTTATAATGGTAAGTTCGATATTTTTGAAAATTCGATATATAAAGTGATGGTAGGATGCGGTTTGAATATAATGTCAGGGGAACATTGATTTTATCCTACTCCTATTCTTGTTTCTTCGTTAGCTGACCTAGAACTTCCCTTTGTGCTACAAATCGCCAAGCTTCTTTCAGTAGTCTTTTTTTTTTATCGTCTCATGAACCAGAAGATACTACGATAACCTCGGCTTCTATCGGGTATCTTGCAGTCCTCCTCAAGGTTTCAAGGTTGCGCACGGGCTTCTGTTGGCCGAAATAAATTAGATAAGAAGGGTGTAACGAGACCGACTGGATCGTGACACGTATTATACAATTTTATTACCGATTTAACATCGTTGTTACGATACACGGATCGTTTTTAAACTATCGTCTCCTTTTATATATTCGAAATCCTCGATGATCGCGCCGGTAAATTACAGCGAATGCTTCTGAAATGGAAAACAATGCGAATGTTTCGCAAAAAACTCTAACCCGTGCATCATCGGTCTGTCGCACACTGCTGTCTCTACACACGCGCATGCCCCGGTAATTGCGAAAGTGGTCTGGGTAAAAAATTCAGAAGAAGCGTATCTTCCGCTCGTTTCGCGTTACGTCCATTTGTCCCGCGAATTACGAAAAAAAAAGAAGAAAACAATTTACGTCGCAATTATTCTCGGAACTTGTCCATTGAAATGCAAAACGCTTGGACATGTCGAAACAGAAAGACTTGGACCACTCTCGTAATCACCGGCGCGTATCTCTCTACACGCGTGTTTTATCTCCGCTTATTATTTCCACGTGATCCAATTTTTCCCGCTTTTCATTATTTTCAACGACCGTTGTTAGCTGCCGGGTAAAAACGGTTATCTGACGCAGATATCACGGATAAGCAAGCAGCGGCGAGATAAAAGCGTGAAAACGGTGGAAGATCGGTGGAAGAGACGAACGGATTGCCACTTTTCCGCAATAAAACCGAACAAACGATCGTTCTATTTCCGCTTCGACGCGCTATTTTCACGCGTGCTATTTCCGTTTTGCATGCAACTCGTTCGATCGCGAGCGTGTCGCGTTGCAAATTCCTTCGCGTCCGATTTCGCCGCGCCGATCCGACGCGGGGATCGTCTTCGAGTTGTTCGAGGCCGCGGATCACGCCGTTCGATTGGAAAACCGTGCGAAATAATCGAACGAAGGAATCTATTTGCGAATTTTCTATTTTCCCTTCGCGATCCTTCGCGATTATCGTTCGATTCGACGATTTTCGGGTCGATGTTTCCTTTCGAATACAAACGATTTATTTATTTTTATTTTATTTATTTATCTTTTCAATCTTTCTATTTTTTTTTTTTTTTTCTATTTTGTTTGCCTCTCTCGTATGCACCTTTTCGTGCGAGTACACGAATTTAAGTGTCAGACAATCGCGAGTGGTCTCAAAAGCTTCTTCGAATGTTCCTGCTGCATTTGAAGGTTTCGGTTAGGTTTGCAGGATTTTATTGAGCAACCGCGTGTATCTTGTCGAGCATTTAGGTGGAAAAAAGGTGGAAAAGAAAGAGAAAAATCATCGGACACGACGGATCAAGCTAGCCGGCTTCGTAGTATCGATGAACTTTTCCGTTTACGGTCCTTACTATACCCTCCCGCTTTCTACTTGTACTTTACCATTCTGGTTTTCGATTGTTTCTATGGGCGGTGTGATGTATAATGCAGATAGAGATGGGAACAAAGTCACAACCGTGGTGGCTACAGCCGGTGCTGGCCCGGATCGTCCCCAAGAGATCTCCTACACAGACACTAAAGTAATCGGCAACGGGAGCTTCGGCGTTGTCTACCTGGCCAAACTGTGCGAGACGGAAGAACTGGTCGCCATCAAGAAGGTTCTTCAGGACAAACGATTTAAGGTAACCGATCTTCTTCCTTTAGATCCTAAACGTTATTTATTTTCTGCAGAATTTCTTGAGAATCGGACGGAAACGGTTCGATATTTTCGCAATGTTCTTTCGAGGGGAAATCGACGGGAACGATTCGATATTTCTATAAAATCCTTTCGAGTGAAAATCGGCGGGAAGAATTAGATATTTCCGCAAAGTTCTTTCTTGGGAAAATCGATCGGGAACGGTTCGATATTGCCATAAAATCTTTTCGAGGGAAAATCGACGGGAAGAATTAGATATTTCCGCAAAGTTCTTTCTTGGGAAAATCGACAGGACCGATTAAATATTTTCGCAAAGTTCTTTCGAGGAAAAATCGACGGGAACGGTTCGATATTTCCATCAAATCCTTTGAATGGAAAATCGACGAGAACCATTCACTATTTCCGCAAAATACTTTCAAAGGAAAATCGGTCGGGAACGGTTCGATATTTCCATAAAATCCTTTCGAGTGAAAATCTACGAGAAGAATTCGTTCGGTTCTCAAGAAATTACCAAGCGTCCTAGATTAACCCGGATTAATCGATTTATCGAGCACTCCGCGTTCAAGTGCTCGGTAGTAATTTTCCCCGGAGACATTTGCCAATTAAAAGGTAGAGGTGCGACATATCGGACCGGTCCTGTTAATTGGGAAGGAAATTTGAAACGGCCCGGAAAGGACTAGGAATTCGCGGACTCTTGGTTTCAGAGCCACTCGGGATTACGGAATCACGCGTGACTCGGAATGGCCGAGCATTCTCGTTCGGGTCTGAGCTTAACGATCGGATCGACCACTTTGTATCCTACTCGGGTAGGAAATTAGCAGAAATTACAGTGTCGGGCAGACGAAGGTCCGGATAGAGCTCGCGGGTCCTCTTTCTTCGATCAAAACTCAGGATCGCTGTCCGGCGAGTATTATAGTAATCCCGCGACTCGAGGTAGCTCTGATTCCGAAAGAAAGGGTCTGCGAGGAACGGGCCTATACTTAAAAGGATATCCTCATTTTTCAAAACCCCGGAACACGTCTGCGAACAACTCCGCGCCGATCTTTTTCTTCGATCGTTTTTATCTCCGATTGATACAACCGTGGAAACGAGAGAAGCACTGAAAATTTCCGGTTTTCCAGCCGATTCTACGGGAAACTTCGTTGATAACGATCGTGTTTATCCCGTTCGAGATCGCGACGTTTGAGGAACGATAATCCGCGGCCTTAATCCGCGTATTAAATCTACGGAACAACAAACGGGCCCGCGGCGATTCTAATTAAAGATAAGGGAGCGTCGCGACGAAACGAAACCCAAGGGGCGGTCGGCGTTTAATCGGATTTTCCTTTTCCTTTTATTTATAGAACAGAGAGCTACAAATCATGCGGCATCTCGAGCACTGCAACATCGTGGAACTGAAATACTTCTTCTACTCCAGCGGTGATAAGGTAACTATTCGCTGCATGCTCCTACGCCATCTTTCCCGTACACTCGATTGAAATTTTGAACGTACGATCTAGCTCGTAAGCAGATTTTCTTATACTCGAACATCATTGCCTTCTCGCGCGTCTCTTTATCTTTTTTTTTTTTTTATTTTTCTCCCCCTCTATTCTCTCTTGATTCCCCTCTTCTTCGATCCGTTCACGATAGCAACGATACTTCTGATTTCTTTCGAATGATACACACAAAGCCTTTAAACAAACCGCCGAGTATTCGTTGTTAGTTTAATGCATGCGACGTTGTTGTGTTATTTTGTAGAACATCTTAAACGCAACTAATCCAGTTTTTCATGTGGACGTAAGTGAACAAGCGAGTACTCAGTAGTTTTGACGGAGAGATCCTACTTTTGAGAGAACCTAGGCAGTTCCGCTTACACATAGAGAGATTAACGACGAGAACCATTACCGTTTTGCTGTCTCAGTCTGCCGCGAATAACGTAGAACACTAAATCCGACGTTCTATACCCTGAGTCAAAGATCGTCGTTGCTCAAGGCCGCTTCACATCACGCGAATCGTCTTTAGAAACCACTCTACACCCTTTGCGAGCTTCTCGCGTGATCGAATTCTCGTCACACCGTGTCATTTGTTAGATAGTAAAGTAGAAGAACCTCGTTTTGTCCCTTTTTCCTTCACTTTTTCTTATCTTCACACTCTTTTCTCGAATAGATCAGTTCTAGGAACCGAACTCTTTCCACTAGCAGCTTGAGAGAACGGAATGTATCTGGATAATACACCTTGAGTGACCATATTTTTGATTCAAGCCGTAGTAGCTAACGCAGCTTCGCTAGTTCTAGAAAATAATCTAAGTTTGCGTGTTTGCGGTTCAAAGGTACCTGACGCGCGTAAACCGCCATGCAAAATTCATGCCCGGCGATCTCTATGACAAAACGAGCCAAGCCAGTCGCGGGATTTACTTGCGAGTCGCGTCTGCCTTTGAGACCACGCACCTTGCATACATGCTTGATCCTCTAGATTCGTACTAACGATCGCTTTTGCGGATTTCTTTTAGAAGGACGAAGTTTATCTGAACCTCGTGCTGGAATACATACCTGAAACTGTGTATAAAGTCGCTCGGCATTATAACAAAAGCAAGCAGACCATACCGATCAATTTCATTAAGGTAAGAAGAGAATACTATTGTCTATTTGCATCGTTTCGGAACCTTTCTCCTTATTTCACTCTCGTCAACGACGTGATCGTTGTCTCTGAGGATAATTCCCGAATATCTTTAGAATTTTACGGTTTCAACAGCTTCTAAACTCTGTTTTTCTGTATAACTTGTAAGTCTCGCGATAAATATTAACCCTTCTCACTCGAAAGGCAGCTCTCAGCCATTTCTTTCAATGTTATAATTTAAATAACGAATACGAAACGATAAATATGTTAAGAATAACCCAATTCTTGCTTTTATTTTATTTGTTTCGTTATGAAAAGTGTCGGCGAGAATATAAAAATAGAAGAGAAGCTTCGAGTTGCTGTTGTTCACCCCGAAAAAATTCTTATTATCTCCCGAAATGACGCGAATTGCTAAATCGAAACCTAACGTGTAATTACCCGAAATGATTCATAAACCCCCGATATTTGCATCTTTTCCGATTTTCATCAGCGACGTAATCGTTGTCCCTCGAGATAATTTTCGAATATCCTTAAAATATCGCGCTTTCACCAGCTCCAAAACTCTATTTTTCTATTTTATGTCTCGTGATAAATATTAACCCTTTGCATTCGAAAGGCGACCCTCAGTCGCCAATTGTTTCAATGCCATAACCTAAATAATGAATACGAAACGATAAATATGTTAAGAATAACCCAATACGTGCTTTTCTCTTTTTATTTCGCTATGAAAAGTGTTGGCGAGAATATAAAAATAGAAGAAAAGCCTCGAGTTGCTGTTATTCACCCCGAAAAAATTCTTTGAGTACAAAGGATTGACTAGCTTTATCCCCCGGAATGACGTGAATTGCTAAATCGAAACCCAACGTGCAATTACCCGCAATGATTCATAAACCCGGTCGAACGATTTTCCTCGAACCACTTCCACCAATTTTAACGGTTTCATTAACGATCGTGATTTAAGAACAACCCAATACGTGCTTTTCTCTTTTTATTTCGCTATGAAAAGTGTCAACGAAAATACAAAGATGAAAGAAAAGCTTCGAGTTGCTGTTATTCACCCTGAGAAAATTCTTCGAGTACAAAAGGTTGAATAGTTTCATTCCCCGAAATGACGCGAATTCCTAAATCAAAACCTAACGTGTAATTACACGCAATGATTCATAAATCCGAACTAATGATTTTCCTAAAATCAATTCCACCAATTTTAACGATTTTAATAACTATCGTGATTTAAAAATAACCCAATAAGTGCTTTTTTCTCTTTTTATTTTGCTATGGAAAGTGTGGATGAGAACACAAAGATATAGAAAAGCTTCGAGTTGCTGTTGTTCAACCCGAAAAATTCTTCGAGTACAAATGGTTTGACTCGCTTCATCCCCCGAAATAAAGCAAATTTCTAAACCAAAATCTAAATCAATTACCCACAACGATCCATAAATCCAAACTAACGATTTTCCTAAAATCAATTCCACCAATTTTAACGATTTTAATAACTATCGTGATTTAAAAATAACCCAATAAGTGCTTTTCTCATTTTATTTTGCTATGAAAAGTGTGGATGAGAATACAAAGATACAGAAAAGCTTCGAGTTGCCGTTGTTCAACCCGAAAAAATTCTTCGAGTACAAATGGTTTGACTCACTTCATCCCCCGAAATAAAGCGAATCTCTAAACCAAAATCTAAATCAATTACCCACAACGATCCATAAATCCAGACTAACGATTTTCCTCAAACCAAATCCACCAATTTCAACGATTTTAATAACGATAGTGATTCTAACAACGTCATGTTTGTTTGTAGCTGTACATGTACCAACTGTTCCGCTCTCTGGCGTACATCCACTCGCTGGGGATCTGCCACAGGGACATCAAGCCACAGAATCTACTGCTGGACCCAGAATCCGGCGTCTTGAAGCTCTGTGATTTTGGCTCTGCTAAACACCTGGTGAAAGGGGAGCCGAACGTGTCTTACATCTGTAGTCGTTATTACCGCGCGCCTGAACTGATCTTTGGTGCTATTGATTACACCACGAAAATCGGTACGCGATCCTCGTCGCTCTCTTTACCCGCGTGATTGCGTTCTAGATTAAGGGATTAGCGGACAATGCGTGTTACATCGCTGCGATGCTACTGCGTTATAGCTCGTCTGACCTTGCGCGTAGAACAAGGCAGGATAGGCAAGCCGCGGAAGACAATGTCTAATTAAGAAGTTTCAACGTGTTCGTAGATGTGTGGAGCGCAGGCTGCGTGGTGGCGGAACTGTTGCTCGGCCAGCCGATATTCCCCGGAGACAGTGGCGTGGATCAATTGGTTGAGATCATCAAGGTGCTCGGCACACCGACGCGTGACCAGATACGTGAGATGAACCCCAACTACACCGAGTTCAAATTCCCACAAATTAAGGCGCACCCATGGCAAAAGGTAGCCCATCTCTACCTAGTCGTTGCGATATTTACTCTATGCGCAAAACGTTAGATCGTCGAGACGTTTCCTCGTGTAGCTTGTCTAATTTCGTACCTGCGTACGTGTTCGATGTTTTCGTGACTAACGGGGGAAACCAGTGAGCCAGTTTGCACCGATTTGAAACGTTCTAGACGCGTCGTTACGAAATAACCGATGTAACGTTATTTCTCATCGTCAGATGTTATATATGTATAGAATGAAATTGTTGCGTTCAGATCGGTGCATATTGCTCGCTCTATCCCTTGTAAGAGAGACTGTAAACGTTGTAATCGCTTTGGAAGGTTCCTCATGGACACGTTGCACGATAGAGATAAAAAGAAAGAATAGAATAGCGAAGAAACTGTTGAGGGTAAGGTATTGTTCCGTTGTTTCGTTCCTTCTAACTAAAGAATGGTTTTGCTACACGAATCGGTTCTAATCTCATTCACCAACACATGGTTACTCGTGGTTACAGTTTATGCTTCAACGAATGAGTGGACTAAAGTGTTCCACGGAGCACCAAAAGATTAGAGTAAGTGGTCCCCTGTTGGAAAGGCAATGTTTCTTTATAATTTACTGGCTGGCAAATATTCCGTTTTTTTTTTTCTCTTTCTCTAGCCCGTGATATCTACTAACCATTGTAACCAACATTTTCAGCGTCTGATACGGTAGAATATAAACGGGATACGACTGCTCGGTTATCGCTAAATCAAACGGAGGACAGCGAGCCCCGACAAACGAAAAATACCACCTTCATTTCGATTCTCTGCATCACAAATCGCTCGGCGTGCATCTTTTCTCGAACTCACGTGTAATATCCATTTTTCTATTTCATAAACATCGTCGTCACTATTATCATTATCATCGTCATCCTCAGTTTTGGGAGCATATTTTCATTCTAACGATGTCACTAACCGTTTAAAAAGAAAAAGAGATTTTCACGTTGATACGATAATCGTAACGTGATCCGTTCAAAGTCTCGGTGTATCACTTACTCTAATATTCTGGTGGTGAACGAAAGTATTTTCCAGTGTCTTGAGAACGGGGTATGCAACTATTCGCCTTGATTTAGTGTACCTTTTATTTTTCTTTCTCCTTTTCTTTTTTTTTTTTTTCTATACGCTGCAACGAACGACCAGAGGTTTGCCTGTGAAACCGACTTACTATCTGTGAGACCTAAGTTTATCGTTTTCTCCAATGTTTGTTTTTGTGCCTCCTGAGTATCTTCTTGGTACGATTCCTGTTATTTCTTTTTTTTTTATTCATCGTGGATTACATAAATCAAACGGTTTTCCTCTGGAAAAGTTTGATTCTCTTCGAGTAAACACGTTTTATTAGAGTGCAAAAAGAGCGCGGACTCGATTCGGCGATACGTCACACTGGAACATTACTGCTGATATTTACTGTAACGTATCTAATACACTGATCAAACACGAAACTTCGAACGAATTCCTAAGCGGGACGTACTGCTGCCGTTTTTTTTGTTATTGCTTCCTGTCACGGGGTTTCGTTCAGTTTGAAACGCTGTGCGATTTCCTATAGTAGAGGTAACGAATTTTCGTTCAATTACGACACGTTTCTAGCTAAAAAATTTAGAGAAAAAATATCATAGGGAACTTCTTACCTCTGCTATAGTCTCCCCTGATGAGAAAAGATATCCTGAGGAGCAAATCTTTAACGAACCTTGGTAGAGTAACAGAAATTAACAGCGAAACTCGAGATCGTCTCGAGACAATTTGGTAGCGATAGATTAACCGTGAAAATTGTAAGAAAATGCAGGATTAAAATATGAAAACGATGATTGCAGGTGTTCAGGGCACGCACGCCCCCGGAAGCGATGGAGCTGGTGGCCGGACTGCTGGAGTACACGCCATCTGGCCGGATCACGCCATTGGAAGCGTGTGCCCACCCCTTCTTCGACGAACTCCGGGAACCGGGCACGCGATTACCCACCGGCCGAGAGCTTCCCCCTTTGTTTAACTTTACAGAATACGAGCTGCGAATTCAGCCGTCTCTGAACTCGATCCTAAAGCCGAAGTGCATGCCGACTTCGGAGAATCCAGGAGGCCAGTCGGAGCCGGTCGCGGGGAGTAGCGGTAATTCTAGTGATAATAACGTGAACACCAACACGCTGTCCACCTCAAAGAACACAGACCCCGGCCAGTCGAAAATGGCTTAAGCTGCTTTCTATTTTTAACGTTATTAAACAGAACAGACGTAACACAAAGAAAGAAAGAAAGAGAGAAGAAAGAAAAACCCGAGAATTCACGTGTTAGAAACTAGCCTTAAAAGAAACGAAAAAATAAAAAAATTCAAGTACGGTAGAGCAAGAACGAAAAAGAAAGAATGAGAGCCGATATTCTTCTGAGGAGGATGTCCAAAAGAACATACATACACATACACACAATCCCCGATTGTAAATTTTTTGAACTCGATGCAAATGGCGATACCGTGTGGTATTTTAAGCTTTGTTCGCTTGAAACACGAACGATGAAAATATTATAGGATTATTAAAAAAGATGGTTCCCCCCTCTTTGTAACGGGTTCGCTCGAGGACCCTCTGAATTCCGAGTGGCGTGTGCGAACGCTTGATTGCCACCTTATTGCCAAAAAGAAAAAAAAAAACACAAAAAAAGAAAAAAAAAATATAATTGAATTCAATGTATATATATTATAGGAACTGGCCCGTAACCTCTTTAAATGATAATTGCTATAAACAAAGAAAGAAAGAAACAAAACAACAAAAAAATATGAACGCGAATTTTTTCTAGTTGAGGAAAAACAAACGATTGTGTAATCTATCATACACTGTGTGTAGTAGCGCGTTTACGTCGCTTGCGTCGTCGTCATTTCATCATTCGAGAACACATAATATACACACACGTACACGTATACAGGTACACGATCATACGCAATTTAAAAATAACAAAAAAAAAAAAAAAAGATACAGGAACCAGCAGCTTTTTAACACGGGTGTCGATGAATTTTGGTGATTCAAGGAGAAACAGAGATCGCTAGACTCTTGGCTTTCGTGAAGAAAAAAATGGAGAACAAGTGAGAGCAACCAGAAGTTCGATGCTTCCTCCAGTATGTGTAACAACGAACCGGAGGAAAGGAGACACGAAGATTATTATAACGATTATTGTATTGTATTAAAGAACACGCGTGCCACGTAGGAATATTTTTTATTGTGTTCAAGATTCGAGCGCCGATCGATGTTCTCGCAAGCGATAGGAAATTTTCACGCGGAGAATCTCACGAATGAACACCACACTCTTGACACGTGCAAACACGTTACACGTACATTGACAAACACACACACACACACACACACGTACACTAGTAATTTGCGTGCACAATCTCTATTTATCGTAAGACGAATTTCCGCGACGCGGGACATGCTGCATGTACCAGCACGATTAGCAGGAAAAGAAGAAAATGTGTCCTTAAAGATTTTCGACGAAACGCGACGGAGGTTTCTATTGTTCAGACACGACATCGTAAAACACCGTACATATGAAACACCATAATACTACACATTCGTTCGTGCCTATTGTCAGCCAATGCCTGGACGATTCGAATCGCTATCCTCTATTTAACGAATGGACGCTAATCGACTCTAATACTCGATCCGTTATGGATTTAATCGTCACGCGATTATCGTTGTACATTCTGTCGCAAGTTTTACCAGACCCTCGGCTTCACCGAGCCACCTATCTTTTTTTTTTCATCTTTCGCGACGAAACTCTACGCAGCAGAGAGCGATCTTCTTTTTCTTTTTTCTTTTTTTATATATATACATATATATATATATACGAACCGGTCACAAAAATTTCCGTTTACTTTTTTCTTTATTTTCCTTCCGCGTCGAATATTCCAGGAACGTTTCTAACGTTCTCGTTTCTTCTGTATCGGCGTATATGAACGACAGGCAAAAGTAAGAGCAGATTTGTAAGCGAATTGTAGATTATCCTTTCGTGCGCATCACCATGCATACCTTTATATGCCCGTGAGAGAGAAAGCGCAGTCATACGGGGCCTCGGAGTTTCTCGATCGAGATGTCGAGCCTTCTTCAAGGTGTCGCGATCGTTGTCTCGTCCATGATAGCCTTGGGAAATTATGCGGTGATAAGAATGAGTGGAAGAAGTGTACGAAGAGATTTGTACGTCTTTGTTTTTTTTTTTTTTTTTTTCTTGTGCGATGAATTCCGATTCTCTTGAGAATAGTAAAAGACAAACGAAAAAAAAAAGAAAAGAAAAGAAGAAAAGGGAAAAAAGAGAGAAAAGAACCCCTGTGCAGCTGGACCTTTCGGGGCATGTCGCGCGTGACTTAGCCGTCATTTTGCACGTTTCTACATATCATGTCGCGTCGCAAGAAACCACAAAAGGGAGGCTGCCGATGAAAGTTGATACCGAATGATTTATTCAGTTCCTTTTTTTTTTAGAGAAAGGACGAACGTTGATAAAGAAAACAGGGAAAGCGAGAAAAAGAGACAGATAGAGAGAGAGTGTGTGTGTGTGAGAGGAAAGAAAGCGACAGATGCTAGGCAGAAAGAGAAAGAGAGACAGTGGGAGGGAGAGTGCGTGCGAGTGAGAGTGAAAGATGCAGCAAATGAGTGAGAATGAGAGAGAAAGGAAGATGCTAAGACATTCGTTTCACAGTTTTTATGAACGTTGATGCGATGTAAATTACGTTTTTTTAACGATTAACGCAGACAATTTTCTTCTTCTTTTTTTTTTTTTTTTTTTCTTCTCTTCCCCCCTTTTTGGTGAAATGTACTTTGTTGCTAAGCACTTAGGTAAATTTATCGACTTCGTTTCTCCTCTAGTCCGAACACGCGAAACGAACGGAAATGCAATTGACATTTTTTGATACACGTTCATGGATAAAGAAAGGAAAGAATGATCCTCGCGTTCTAGCGGCCGGAGAACAATTTTTGTCCCCCCGTTGTTGCGCGGAGAGAGAAAAGCGAAAAACAGACCCGGACGTTCGTCACGATATGCGTACTTGATCATGGAACTTTTATCGATAATAGGTACTTTTCCAGCATTTCTTCACGCATAAATCCGTTATTTATTCTGTCGATGCAAACAAATAATGGTCACTACCTCGATTCCTGTCCGAGATCGGTATATACTATATAACGATTCGCTTCTTTCGTAGCCACCGAATTCTGATCTGCGAGACAAAAAGGTGAAAAAGAACCGCAAAAAAGGAAAAAAAAGATGAAAAGAACCGATAATCTCACACCAGCCCGCAGCCAGAGTATATCAAAAGTTTCGATAGCCGCCATTATTTCTGCATTCGCTTGATATCTTATAAGCCCTCCTATTTTCTACATCGTCGTGAGACAACGGATGATCATTTCGACTCGGCCATCAGGCGAGCTGTTTATTCTTCAAGAATCTACGCACAGGCACGCGGTTAACGATTCTCGTTTGCGATCGAAAGAGAAAAAAAAGATTGATAATCATCGTAATTCGCGTTGCTCGCGCGACCACGCGCAGCTGGCCCGATGCGACTTCGTTCCCCTTGTCGATCGACGTCTAGAGAACGGGAAAAAGAAACAAAAAGAAAAAAAGAAAAAAAAAAAAAGGAAAACACGTGATATATCTGTACGTTTGAAAGAGAAAGAGGGAAAGAGAGGAGGACTTTCGAATGACCCGGAATCTAGCTGTGAGAGGCGGGAGGAAGCGAGGCGAGAGAGAATGGAGAGAGAGAGAGAGAGCGAGAGAGAAATAGAAACGAACGTGAAAAGATCACGCACGACTCGAAGTATAGATTGTTGGTTAATTGTCATAATTATTCTACTAATAAAGAAATCCATCAATTTAGTTTCTGACTCAGTCCTTCTCGTGTTCTGCGATTCTACGCGCTCGGAGCATCGACTTAGACGCGGTTTAGAGGAAAGCTGATTCATAGGAAGCTACCGTAGCATAGGAAGACGGAAGACGAGCTATCGCGTTACCTTTACGATCGGAAGAATCGGATCCATGGCAAAATTAGGCGAGTCAAATCGCGTCCCGTGCGGATCATCCATGGATCGGTTCCCTCTACCTCTCCATTTTGTTCCGTTCTTCTTCTTTTTCCCCGTTTTTCTTTTTTCTTTTTTTTTCTGTTTCCCCTCTCCTCTTTTTTTTTTTTTATTACTCCGAAAGACCTGGACGTTACTCGACCACAATGATACACGGAGATACACAGTTTACACAGACATCTGCAGATCGTAGGGAAGCAACATTGCGAGGGAAGAGCCCGTGTAAAATACTGAAAGTCTATATATATAAATACTTACATGTGTGTGTGTATATATATATACGTGTGCATATATATAGATATACGCACGCATACGTATAGGTAGCTGAACTACGTATATGTGTGTATGTATATATATGTGTATAATACGCAGATTAATTTTTAACGATAGCAATTAACGATATTGCCGCATTGTTGTAAAGCGAGAAAGCGGAAGCGACTGAAAGACGTATGCGAGTGCGTGAAAGTGAAAGAGAGAAAGGGAAGGAGAGAGAGAGAGAGAGAGATTGAAGGGAGAGAAGCGATTTAGAGACGGAGAGAAAGGGAAAACAGGAATAATTGACTCTTCGAACAAACTATACTCGTCGTTTGCCTGATATTTTCATCACCGTTACCACTACAGAGACCACCAGTTTTTTGTTCTTTTCTTTGTCTTATTATTATCATCATGTCGCACCGTTTCGAATCATCTAGTAAATAAATTGTAATAATTGTGTAAAGAAAAAAAATTAATAAAGTAATTTAATATGTATATATATGCATATATGTATGCGTGTGTGGTGTGCATATGTATATACGTGGAAAGAGAGCGAGCAAAAGGAAGCGAGAGCGAGAGAAAGAGAGAAAGCGTGCGAGAGACAGAGAGAGAGAGAAAGAAGCAACTCGCGAGAGACAAGTATACGTATATTTAATCGCTGCTATGCCGATCGAGCGAGATTAGAGATGGGTTTCTGTCGTTGATTAAGCCACGAATCAGTTGTTTTTGCGTTCGATTCGATGCCTCGGACGAAGTTAGGAAAAATCGCAATGCGATTAATCCCGTTTGCGAAAAAAAACGGAAATGAAAACGATCCGATGGTGTGAGAATTCGAAAACCGCTCGTTTTTTGGGAACCAGCTTCGAACGTGGAGTTAGATCCCCGTCATGGCTGTCCATGATAGTTCCCATGATAGTTCCACTAGCTACTTTTATTCACAACGGCTACTCTTTCCGCCGATTTCGCGGAATATCCCGAGATGATGGACCATTCTCGATCGTGTCGTTCGCGCGAAAGAACAAACGGAAGAATAGGGGAGAAAAGAAAAGGGGAAAGGAATCTTTTTTCGAACGAATCGTGGCTAAGGTAGTATAGTTAAGCACTGTATATGTCCGATATTGTACGCTTGATGAACAGCAAACGCTTGAATTCCGATCAGTTTGTAGTTTATTTGTTATACGATCATTTCCAGAATTTGTACCGTTTTTCTTTGTTCTTCGTATCGTAGAACCACATAGCGATGAGTGAATTGATCGCTCGATGAAAGAGAGAGGAAAAAAAAGGGAGGAGAAAAGAAAAATATACCGTATCTGTAAGTTCGTTTCGTTGCGGAGATATTTCTATACGATATATAATTAGAGAATATCTTACACGATATTTCTAAGACATGTTTTTAAATTATAATAGTGATTAATTTAATACGAAATTCGTCAATAAATAAACGAATCACATTTGCTCACGTTTTTGATTGGTTCGGAGTAATCGTAGACGAAAAGAGTATGTTACTCCTTTTTCTTTTCTTTTTTTTTTTTCTTGTTTTTTTTCTTCTTATCACGAGTGATTGCCGTTTCCACGTGCACGTGAAATTCGAAGAAATTCTGTCGACGGGATAAAAATTTCGTATTAAACTTCACGCGTTGCGAAGGTTTCATTGTATTCGGTTTAATTGTAATCCCGAGTAATTAACATCGTTCTGCAAAAAATGTGTCTCTTACGTTTGTCACGATATACCTTTTATTTGCGAATAATTACGGGTAATAGGAAAAAAAATGGAGGGAAATCGAAAGGACGGTTAAAAAATCTCGTCGATACGAACGTTTCGCGTTCGTTTTCCTTGTTTTCCATCGGCGAAAATCGTTATAGGGCATCGTTCCCGGTAGATGCGATCGATCCGGCAGCTCGATGAAAGATCGACCTCGCGAACGAACTCTGTCGTTTCCTTTTAAGAGCGAACGCTTTGCGAACGGCCAGTGAAATTGTACGGCGCTATTAGCGAGTAAATAGCCGATCGCAGCAGAGGCAGAGCTTATAACACTTCATCCTAACCTACAGCGACTAAACCTAGACGTTGCACCTTCTCTGGTCCATCCTCGAGAACGTGTGTGCCCGCGTGATTGCATCTGTACAACTAGATTTCATAGTCTTAAGACTCGATCAGCGCGTATTTCCGATCTCGATCGCGCGAAATCGTATCATGTATATAAGGGAACAGCGGACGAGACCTGTGTAACAGCGGTCGCCATTTTTTTCGAGAAGCGTGGCTCCCGGGGACAGAAAATGTCCCTCGGGGAGAAAATGCGGAGAAAGGCGAACCCGGCGAACACCGAGTCTTCGAGATTTTTTAGAAAAAAAAAAAAAAAAATGAATTTTAGGAGGCGGACCTCTTACGACACACGATCGAATTTTTATAAGCTTTTTACTTTTGCACCACTAGCGTTTCTGTCCGTAACCACTTTCTCGCGTTCTACCACCGCATAAGGTAAGAAGCGACGAGACCCGGGAAAGGGAGGAAATTCGCGAAAACAGGGAGAGAGAGGGTACACCATCGCTATTACAAAGACACTTTCTGTACTATTTTTCGCAGTTTCGGGAACAGCGACTTCCCGCGAAGGTGAAGACGCAAGGAGGTATATAAGGGTCGAGATATTTTTCGCGAACAAAAGCGGAGAGGAGAAAAAGCGAGAAAAAAAAAGACAAAAAAGAGAAAAAAAGGCGCAACAGTGGCAATATAAGCGGTAACGTAAGCGACGAAATATCTCTCGTTTCTACGACGTAGTCGAAGAGTAATTTCGACGGAGAGAGGCGCGATTCTCTCCCTACGTGATCGCCTTTTGTACGAACCTTTGTTTCACCCGTGTATCCCGTGTACGCTTGAAAGAAATCGCTTATAGTACCACGACTATAGGACATCCTCGTCAGAAGTGCATATCCCTCGCCGACTTGCCCGACAGAATCGACCATTGTTAGTTTCTCGCGTTCCACGGAAGAGAGACAGAACGAGAGAATGAGAGAGTATGTTCCTTGGTGTGGAACGGCGCGTCCTCAGCGTGAATCGTCCGCGTTATTCTTGTAAAGTTCTTTCTTTTTCAATCCTGTCGAACGATACCCGAGTTCCATGACACTCGGCTAATTTCTCGTTTCCCCGAATAATCGATCTCTCAAATTCGAGTGTCGAATTCGGTGAAATCGTGGCCGATCGTTCCGTGCGATCCTCTTCCCCGACTCTATCGCTCTCCTTCGGCAATTCCCGGTGCTTGGTCCAGTCACGTGATAGTCACGAGAAGAACCAATAGCCGACGAAGGCGACAGAGCGATAGGTCGAGCCTGTGTGCTAAGTAAGAGACGCGGAGGAACTCGACGAAAGAAGCAACGGAAGGAGGAAGAGGAACGGAAGTGACTATACCGGTGATTGGTCAACGCGTGGAGATAATAGTCACGTAACGACGCCGATCAAAGACGCCCGTGGAACGAGCGTCGAATCCCTGCCGGTATGGCTGCCTGCTATAGTCGTCGCACCTGAGTCCGCGAAAGAGAAAAGAAGAGAAGGATAGTCGCGGACGCAAGCAACGGTCTCTCGCGGAGCTTTTCACTGACTATAGTTTCTTCTTCTAGGTCTACACGTCGACCGCGGTTGCTGGTTATAGTCACTTAATTGCAGGTGACCGTAACTAATCGCCGCGCGGAGCAGAGTCGATTATAGTCGCTGATCTGTATCCGCACGGTGGCTGTAATCGTTTATCCTTGACGATTATAGTCCGGAACTAAAGTCTTTCACCTAAGTTAACTCGTCGGCTATAGTCGACGGCCTCTCCGAGTCGGTTATGGCCGGCCGCCATTATACGCTTACTTAAGCTACGAGTTGAGTATAGTCAGCGGCGAAGCGTGTATTTGTCCATGGACCTTGTTGACTATAGTCAATTTCCCGTGCTCGTTACCGAAACTATAGTCGGCCAGCCGGTGCACTTTTCACTCCGGCTGCCGCCGGCTATAGTCCTCGGCCATTCGAGCAGTACACCCGTTCGTTCACCCGATAATAACTATAACGACTCAGTGAACTGTAACAACCTCGTTTTTACTATACCGTGCCCCCGTAAAGTAAGCAACAAAACGTCCATAAACGCACTATTAATCATCGACAGCACCGTTCACACCGGCAACCGTAAAACGCCGTACCGGCAGGGCCCACCACCGTTACTCGCGACTATACTTAGGGAAAATTGTGTTAATATACATATAGATAATCTGTAAAGAAGGATATGTACCAAAATACGGTTTGGTGCGGAAATTCGAGAGAAACGAAACGAAAGATGAAAAGGAGAGCGGCGTAGCGTAGTTATTAAATTAAGATAACGCGCCGATCCGTGATGGATCGCGGAGAGACAGAGCGAGAGAGAGAGAGAAAGAGAGAAAGAAAGAGAGAAAGGATGAGAAAGAAAGAGGGAGAGAAGAAGGAGAAAAAAAAGAAAAAAAAACGAACGTGTGGCTGTGTGCGAGCGAGCCGGAGTGCCTGATGCGTGTGAGCAAAAAAAAAGAAAAAGAAT